>WNGS01001312.1:17997832-18012133 GCA_020271785.1 Procambarus virginalis | reverse complement strand
AACCACTTGGGCTGGACGGTAGAGCGACGGTCTCCCTTCCTGCAAGACGGCGTTCAATCCCCGGCCGTCCACAAGTGGTTGGGCACCATTCCTTCCCTCTCCACCCCGTCCCATCCCCAAACCCTTAGTCTTATAATCTTAATGGCTTGGCGCTTTCTCCTGATAATCCCCCCTCCCCCCCCCCTCCTTACAGTACATGTACGTTACTTAATAAGAGTAGCAGCTTACTGTGTACTATACACACTATAGCAGCCTACTGTGTACTATACACACTATAGCAGCCTGTGTACTACACACATTACACACAAAAATCACAATTGTGTGATGCATCAAATGAACAAATCCACAAGGGCCGTGACGAGGATTCGAACCTGCGTCCGAGAGCATCCCAGACGGTGCCTTAATCGACTGAGCTACGACATGGTCAAAAGGAGTTGAAACCGAAGTTCTACTGAACTTACTGGATCCTGCAGCCTCTCCGAGACACAAACCAGGGTTTTACACAACTCCCCCCATGCACTCGAGCTATGTCAATAGGTCGATTAAGGCAGCGTCTGGGATGCTCTCGGACCCAGGTTCGAATCCTCGTCACGGCCCTTGTGGATTTGTTCATTTACTACACACACTATAACCTGTCCAAACCTTTAAGTATACAATACTTAAAGGTCACTGGTCACTCCAGTGACCTGGGAATAGAACTTGCTCCCAGGAGGAGCAAATTATGTAGCATATATCCAACTCTTGGTAAATTGCTAAAGTATACATATGATCTATTTGTAGTATCCATATGTATGAATCATCCGTATGCCATATGAACCGTATGGCATTATTTTGTTTTATATTTAGCTCAAGAAAAATGACCAAATTGACAATATTATTGATATTTTGCCCAAGAGAGAATATGAAAATGATCATTATTATTAACCAGTAAAGAATAACAGAGCCAAGAATAGCCATTATATCGCACTAACTAGAACATGCGAGGCCCACAGCCACTTGGAATCACACGATCGTAGACGTCTGATTATCGGGAGCAACAGTTAACATCTTCTTGTAAGGCGACATTTTTGATTGCTCGCACCATAGGAGGCTCAATCAAACCAGAGGAGACAACGCTCGTCGTTGCATTGCTAGGGAAGAGCTTGGAAACACACACACACACACACACACACACACACACACACACACACAACACACACACACACACACACACACACACACACAAACACACACACACACACACACACACACACACACACACACACACACACACACACATGTCTCTATATGTCTGTTTTCTTATGCATTTCAAGATGTCATGTGTTCTTTTTTCAGGCTCGAGAAATATTTAAAGATGTCATTATCGACACCATTTTCAAAATGTTCAATTATATTTCAAAGGCTTTTATGTCATTAAACATCACATCAAGTGTTTTTGCATCATTATTATTATTATTATTATTATTATTATTATTATCATTATTATTATTATTTTTATTGTTATTATTTAGGGGTACCACCTCTGGGGCAAGTGTGGGGACCCACAGCCTCGGAGAAGAGAATAAAGAGTATTCAGAGAAGATCTTGTGGATTCTCACTGAGCAATCTAATATTATCTTCTACCACCCTCTATCTTTTTTATTATTTATATAATATGATTTATTTATTGTTATTCTATTTTTTTACCTGCTTAAATTTAGACATATCAAATATACACAATATATATAAATATTATTATAGTTATTATTATTATTATTATTATTATTATTATTATTATATTGCTATAATTTCACCAGCTTCCAGTTCTCACGACAAGCGACATATGGTCATCCAAGTCCATGTCTTTTCCTTAAAGTTGTACTGACTGAGAGTGACAGGGAGACACACCCACACCGTGTCTGCAACAGAGGCAGGGAANAGAGAGAGAGGAGAGAGAGAGAGAGAGAGAATGATCTTGCTGGAAAATTGGTTGGTCCAAATGGAGAGCCGATATGAGACCATAAAATCCTTTCCCATTTTTTTACGGGACTTCAAAAGAAAAAAACCACATATATATTGGGAAAGTTGAGAACACAGTGGAGGGTTAGAAGCGCGTCTCAATAGACGGAAATATATGAGTCAATTACACTCTTCATCAACCGCCAAGCAAGAAAAAGGTATAATCAGTGAGCACGCAGAGAGATGAATGAGCGAGCGACAGCCTTGAGGTCTAATGAGCTTTAGTGGCAGTAGGCAGCCATCAGTCTCAGGAGACTATGGAGTTGCGCTCTGGTTGTTGGTCTGTACCGCCCAAGGTACACGGTACATATATACCGTGTACCTTGGGCGTCATTCTTCAGACAAGCACGCAAAAAGTACATTAACATATTTAAATACATATTTAACTTTAATATTATTGATGCCATATATAATATATCGTAGACATATATTTTTTTCTATTTGTGCTTTGCTATATTCGTAGGCTTGTAGGAACATTGCAGTAATACATAGCAACACACATTTAGCTCATTACCAAAAAATCTAGCACCAATAGTGTTAATGTTAGCATTGACACTATTAACGCTAGCGCTAATGCTATTACTGCTGACACTAATAATAATAATGATAGCCATAAAATTAATAATATAATTAATGCTGACAGTGTTGCCACTACTAATAAAACCAGTTGAAATATATATCGCGAACCCACGGAAAGCTTTTTTGGTAACACTGCAGCGTGGGTTCATCTGGCGGACCTCCTTGGTAACACTGCAGCATGGGTTCATCTGGCGGACCTCCTTGGTAACACTGCAGCATGGGTTCATCTGGCGGACCTCCTTGGTAACACTGCAGCGTGGGATCATCTGGCCCAGCAAACCTTCAAGTTGATGGTCAGTGAAAACCGAAAATTTGGCAACGAAGCTGGACATAAATGCCGGGGTGGGGGTGGTGGGGGGGATGGGGTCAGCAAGGCGGTGATAACGAACAACGATGTACAGCATGACGGACGATGCCGGCCAACGACAGCCACACACACACACACACACACACACACACACACACACCACACACACACACACACACACACACACACACACACACACACACACAGAAACAAGTAGCATTTCGAGACCAGCCATAGGCTTAGGCCCGCGCACGAATATCCATGCAAAAAAAAAAATACATTGGGGGCCTCACGGCTGAGTGGACAGCGCTCTGGGGTCGTAGTCCTAAGGGCCCGGGTTCGATCCCAGGCGGAGGTGGAAACAAATGGGCAGTTTCTTTCACCCTGATGTTCCTGTTCACCTAGCAGTAAATAGATACATGGGAGTTAGACAGCTGCTACGGGCTGCTTTCTGGGGAGGTGTGTGTGTGTGTTTAGAAATATACGTAGTAAATATAATAGAGAAAATAAAATTGTTTAGAAAGGCGGAGTCCAAGAGCTAATCGCTCGATTCTGCAGATACAAATAGTAAATACACACATAGGAGGGAGTGTGTGGTTGTCGAAATAAATAAATATGGAGTGGCGGAGATGAAGGGCTGGCTGCCGGTGAGAGCCCCGTGTGAGTGGCGGGAGATGAAGGGCTGGCTGCCGGTGAGAGCCCCGTGTGAGTGGCGGGAGATGAAGGGCTGGCTGCCGGTGAGAGCCCCGTGTGAGTGGCGGGAGATGAAGAGCTGGCTGCCGGTGAGAGCCCCGTGTGAGTGGCGGGAGATGAAGGGCTGGCTGCCGGTGAGAGCCCCGTGTGAGTGGCGGAAGATGAAGGGCTGGCTGCCGGTGAGAGCCCCGTGTGAGTGGCGGGAGATGAAGAGCTGGCTGCTGGCGAGAGCCCCGTGTAAACAATACAAAAACGTCTGCTGGAAAGAGTTTATATAAAAGGAAATATGTGAACGCGAGAAATAGAACATCGTTTTAGAGCGCCGTCCACCTCACTTCAAGATTAGGCTTCACCCTTCGTGTGTTAGGGACGCTGTAAGCTGACCTTCACAACCATCTGCTAGGCTCAGCGTTTTCATCCCTTCTCTGGAGAAGTAGAGTGACCTTTCCTGTTGGAGATCGATCATAACAGCAGCTCGCCCTCCATGACTAACGCTTAAGGCTGTTAAACACGAAATTTTACCCTCCAAGACTCACCCTTGAGGCCACCACCCTCGACCACCTGGAGGTGGTACTCCAAGACTCACCCTTGAGGCCGCCACCCTCCACCACCTGGAGGTGGTACTCCAAGACTCACCCTTGAGGCCGCCACCCTCCACCACCTGGATGTGGTACTCCAAGACTCACCCTTGAGGCCACCACCGTCCACAGCCACCACCTGGATGTGGTACTCTGGTGTGGTCTCACGGTCCAGGCAACAGATGGCGGTGCGGACGAGGCCGGTCTCTGGGTTGATGGCGAAGATGGCCTGGCCTGACCGTTCCTCTATGACGTTTTTCTCAATAGAATAAGTGAGGTGGGCGTTGGTGCCTTCCTGCTCGTCGTCTGCGTCCCACGCCCACACCACGCCCACCGACAGGTCTGAGGGAGAGAAGACGGTTAGCAAACAAACATCAGTCTTTACTGGAAGAGATCGGCTAAACCTTATCAAAGCACTAGAAGAATGTAAAGATTTCTTAAGAGACACTAACACCCGCAACTCAAAAGCCATTTGCAAAACAAAACAAAAAAATATTAAAAAAATCCTGAGCCACTTTGAATACAACACGGAACCTCATACAGTTACTCCCTAAAGCTTTAGTTTAGGGAGTGTCTGCCTGGGCGCAACATCTTCCATCTATATGAAGAAAATTATATATATATATATATATATTATATGATATATATATATATATATATATATATATATATATATATATAATATATATATATATATATATATATATATATATATATAAGGGGGTACCACCTCTGGTGCAATTATAGGGACCCACAGCCTCAGAGAAGGGAACACAGAGCATTCAGGGAAAAACTTGCCATTTAACTCTGAATACATAAGAGTGTTCTCTTCTCCTACCACCCCCCTTTTTTATGGTGTACACTTTATTATGCAAGGTTATACAGTTACATATCTGATTGTATACAAAAAATGAACATTAAGAGGACACAAAAAAAAGTTCGCTTCCTAGAGGCTGTAGATTTCCTCAAACTCCTCCGACGTCGGGCAGGAACCGAGGATGCAGCGAGCATTCCCCCTCTGGATCGCGACATTGAGGCGCTGAAAGAGAAAACTTGCCGCTCTAGGGTCTCTTGTGGTGTCAATGAGCTTAGAACCAAGATCCTTAAGAAACCTTCTTGCACTCTCTCCCCATGGGCCTAGGGTCTCAGACCCTATTGGAACGAAGTTGTACCGATGATCTAATTGCCTGTACAGTACTTGGATGTTTATATTAATCTGCACGAGAGAGGAATTATTTTATTTGTATCAGGGAAACTCGCCAGTCGTGAGGCTGAGACAGTGTTAACCACCAATTCCAGCGATACTAAAAGCAAACGGATCCTCACCACCACTCGTCCGACAAGCAACCTTCCGCCAGCGAATGATATCGTGGGCGCTTAACTCCGAACGAATTTGTGCATAGGGAAGACCTTGTGGATTCTCCCTGAACACTTTAGCATTTTCTTCTTCTACCACACCCTACTTTTGCATTATATCATGCAATTTGATGGATTTTATTTACTTATTTTATTACATTGTGTTACAGTTTACAGAAAGCACACACATGCACCAATCACTGGTCGACGAACTCCTCTAGGTCTGCAGGTGTGTGTGTGTAATCATCTAGTTGTGCTTGCGAGGGTTGAGCTTTGGCTCTTTAGTCAAGTCTCTCAACTGTGTGTGTGTGTGTGTGTGTGTGTGTGTGTGTGTGTGTGTGTGTGTGTGTGTGTAATTACCTAAGTGTAGTTACAGGATGAGAGCTACGCTCGTGGTGTCCCGTCTTCCCAATACTTTTTGTCGAATAACGCTTTGAAACTACTGACGGTTTTGGCCTCCACCACCTTCTCCCCTAACTTGTTCCAACCGTCTATCACTCCCTTTGCAAAAGAAAACTTTCTAATATTTTTTTTCGGCACCTTTGTTAGCTTGAATCTGCGTCCTCTTTTTCGTAAAGTTGCTGATTTCAGGAATTCCTCTTTGTCAATTTGGTCGATTCCTGTTAGTATTTTGTAAATGGTGATCATATCACCTCTTTTTCTTCAATCTCCTAGTTTTGGCATGTTTAACACCTCTAGTCTCTTCGCAACTAGAGAGCATATGTGTGTATATACACCTAGACAACCGGGAATTAAGCTAGCAAGACAAGCAACGGCGTGAGACCCTTCACACACACAAACAACCGATAGCTGGAAAGGCGGGATCCAAGAGTCAATGCTCGATCCTGCAAGCACAAATAGGTGAGTACAGCGGCGCGAGAGAGGGGGTCTAGAGGTCCCAACACACGTGGCATCACTGCAGCAGCAGCCCACGATCACCTAAGTATTAAATGATCACACAATAACACGGAAGACTCCCTACCCTCCCCCATCTTCCTTTGTGGCACCTCGCTTGGAAGGTCATCTGACGGCGCTTCTTTTCCTACCACAAAAGACCGTTAACGTTACAAAAGCATTGTAAAACACACACACATAAACAGATGGCAAGAGCGCTCCAGTCTTTTACACCGACAATTTTCCGGCTAAATCTGACGGATCTGATGTTGTTTTACGAAGTAATTAAAGGGTAAAAATATCACTCCTCTGAAATAAGCTTTTGGTTCGAAACTATCGACAATTCTGCTTGTTTCGCCACCACCGAGGAAGGGTAGAGAGTTCAGGGGAAGGGTAGAGAGGACAGGGGAAGGGTAGAGAGGACAGGGGAAGGGTAGAGAGGACAGGGGAAGGGTAGAGAGGACAGGTGAAGGGTAGAGAGGACAGGGGAGGGGGGAAATGACATCTCTACAAATACTTCCATGAGGCTGGAATGAGCCGAAATGAGCAGGCGAGAGACGGGGGTCAGGCTTGAAACATGCGGACGATTGACTTGTAGTCGTAGGGTGAGGCTGTGAGGAAATGAGCGTGTGGGCGTGAGGCTGTGAGGGCGTGAGGCGTGTGGGCGTATGGCCGGGAGACAATGATCCTCACATGTCGCAGATGTCGTCAACTAAGACTCGTCCCACAGGCTGGCTCCCCCGAAAGGAAAAGCCGAATGTTTCAAAAACTCTTCACACGAACGCTCGAGTGAACGAGGGCACGTTCACACGAACGCTCCAGTGAACGAGGGCACGCGCGGATTTCCATACCTAAAAAAGCGCACCTGCCCCCCTCCCCCCCAAAAAAAAAAAAAATTAGGAGCGCCAATTAAAACATTCCAATGACTAACGATAGGAGCAGAGGCCAGACGGCTCTCACGGCCCAGATTGTCTGCATATACATCACCCTGTCAATATCTTTCTCCCTGCCTGTCTATCTATCTCCCTGCCTGTCTATATATCTCCCTGATTGTCTATATCTCTCTTCCTGCCTGTCTATATCTATCTCCCCGCGTGTCTATCTATCTCCCTGCCTGTCTATATATCCCTCTGCCTGTCTATATATCTCTCTCCCTGCCTGTCTATATATATATCCCTGCCTGTCTGTATCTCTCCTTGCCTGTCTGCTCCCTGCCTGTCCATATTTCTCCCTACCTGTCTATATCTCTCTCTGCCTGTCAGGTTGGGAGATATATCTCTCTCTGCCTATCAGGCTGGGAGATATATCTCCCAACCTGTCTATATATCTCCCTACCTGTCTATCTCTCCCCCTGTTAGTTGAGAGGACGGGTTGAGTGGACGGGTTGAGAGGACGGGTTGCTCTAGTACTCGACCCAGTCAGTAGTTTACCTAGCCCCATCCAGTCACCTGCACTCAACTTACTTGTACACCAACTTCCCTCAATTGCTCAGTCACAGCATCCAGTCACTCGTGCAACTACTATATGCAGTCAGCTAGTCCTCTACTTTCCGCCCCCCCCCTCCAGCTGCCTGGCTACTGTCCCATGCGAGATAGGCGTGAGTATGGTGGTGGCACTCCCTTGCCAGCCGTGGCACTTCCCCGCCAGCCGTGGCACTTCCCCGCCAGCCGTGGCACTTCCCCGCCAGCCGTGGCACAGTGTCAGCAGGCAAGCATCCAACCCCCTGCCAGCTCCGGCTTCCGGCTACGGCCAGAACCCGGATGGCTACACGGAGGGAGAGGGGCAGGAGAAGGGAGGAGGAGGACGGCGCTGGAGCGAACAGAGGAGGAGGAGGAGGAGGAGGACAAGAGAGGAAAAGAAAGCAGAAAGAGAAGAGGAGACGGCTCTTCTAAAAAAAAGTATGTGCTCGATTATTGTTCCTTTACACACATTAAACAGACTCACAACGTATATTAAACGGCAGGAAAAGGTGTATGTTAAAATCAGAAGCGCTGCAGAGAAGGTTTGCAAAATGATATAGCAACTAAAGGCAAGGACCGGTCAAAACTACTCCGCATCATATGAGAGGAAATGTCTCTCTAAATGACCATGTAATATGACTTAAATTATCATTTCATTGATCGGGGAATGATCGAGGAAGCATGTGATGGACTCAATGAAGGGGTTTCAAGTGCTTTCCAAACTGGAACTGACCCTACCAACCCAACAAACGAATGACAGATTAGAAATTAATGAAACGCAAAATAGTGTAAATAAAGAATTAAGAGAAACTGAGCGCGAGGAAAATTTACAAATCTGTACTGAAGACTCAGACAGGGCAAACATGGCGAGGCGTGAGATCCATTAAGGCACGCTATCAACACGGATTGTATGTGGCTCTCATGTGTGCTGGTTGGTTACAAAAGAACGAGGGCGATGTCGATAGAATCTAGAAACAAACTTGAACACATAGACAGCAGTCAGAATATCTTCAGTGTACGGGTAGCAAATATATACAGAGTAAGATGTAACACTATAATTAACTCAGGGTACATAGACTTTGACGTTGGGGGAATTTTTACGTCAAAATACGGCGTGTTATCCGGTTGCCGATATCAACTACTCCAGACGATTGATAGGATGTAGGCAAGGCAGTTGGAGCTCAACTCCCGCAAACACAGTTACTCCACACAACACACACACAGAGCGCATAACCATTCTGATAACCAAAGCGTCAGTAAACTTCCCAAGTTATGTTGGATAACGAGCCACTACCAAAACTTATCACCAGTCTCCTTCCTCGTGCAAAAATACCGCAACATAAACCAGAGTAAAGGGCACACTTACCCAAATCATGTCCAAAAACTGTTACCTTAAACTCTTAAAAAATAATAATAATTTTGCACGAAACGCTCTGCGTACTAGCGACTTTAGGTATTGTATGTACTAGCTCTATCTATAAATCCATCATTATGTTTGTAACTAATCTTCTATGTATGTACTTTTACCTGAATAAGCATTTGATTTGAATAATAATAATCAGCGGCGCAGTTTTAGCATTAAAAAATCAGCGTTAAGTTTTATTGAGAAAAGCACGAGACGAACCGTAAGTGAACGGAAAGTTGGGGTCGAAGTGGGATTACCATCTCCAGCTTCCAGAGAACTACTCTTTCTCTCTGGAGATCCACAGAGACGCCATCATAAAAGGATTTACGAGGGGAGCGCAACGACCCGTCTCCCCGGGGTCTCTTACGTCCCCGAACGCCATTTTCAAATTTTTATTACACGACAATTTCCAATCATTCCAGGAATGGTGGCACTGGCTGGACTCGGAGAGAGGACGAAGTATATGTGGCCTCTTCAGCCCCGGGCACCCTGCACGCCTGAACCCCGAAAAGAGAACGCCGACGCCAGAGCCCCGACGCTCAAAATATTGCCTTCAGGTGCATTAACATTGTGCAAATTGATACTCATTTATAAGGTGACCAGATGAACGCTGTTGGTACTAGGTGTCCCGGTACACCCTGATCCTACTAGGTGAACCCTACTCCTACTGGGCTTGTATGTGAACCTGAAGTTAAGGTTACATGTACACACTTTAAGTTTGCAAGTAATCATACGAGAAAGATAGCATGGAACCATGTTGAACTACCGATCACTCTTGCAGCCACTGGCACGCTTCCTCGATGCTTTCAAGCACATTAGAACTTAAGAAACTAGCTTAAATATGGCTCCGAACGTTAGGACAAGTTAGGCTCAACCCCAAAGAAGGGGTGCAAATGATGATAATATTTTGAGTATCTACAATTTTGAGAGGATGAGTGGTGAGGCAAAACTCTGTCGGTGAGGCCCCCACTCCCCCGTCTGCAGGAAACTCAATGAGTTATTTTGTATGGACAGCGTCTCCCTCGCGCTACTCCCACAGAGTGAGGGACGACAATGTTATGAGTGACAGACTTAAGTGAGCGTTCGCGAGCGATTGAAAGCGTGTGGGCGCTGGGTCACATCCCCTCCTCGACACGAGACGACCCGCGAGTTTCGGCAGCACGCCACCAGAGGGGGTGGGTGGGGGTTAATGGGACGCCAACGGTGGGTGTTCGTCTCTGATCACATCACAGACCCAAGCATCTCTGGTACAGGGGCCAACCTGCACCATGTTGCACGGGGTCAAGATTCGCCTCCGAGAGGACCTCGTTCTCACAATGGCTGAGATCTTAGAGAAGGTCTCTACCATCGGCAATGTCTCACCGGCTGACATAAGATGTTCACCTGCTCTTCTCCAACGATAACGACCTAGAGAAGCTATTCGCCGCCTTCACCACGACCACCTTGCTAGATGCCGGCCTTACTCTCACTCCTCCACGACGCTACCTGGCAGATATGACTGTGTTTGCCAGACACATCAGCGCATGGATCTCCGCCCGCAGCGACGACGATATCCTCGCCATCATCAATGCCCTGAACCCGACGCTGACCGCAGTAGTGGCCAGGACCAGCACAAACTCAGACCTTTTGTGCCCTCTGTAATGCTTTTGCGCTACCGCTCACAGGATGAGTATGGGGTGCACAATAAACTAGCCACCTTCGGCGGCAACAATAAAAAATCCGACGACACCCGCAGACCGACACTGAGAGCACGGCCATCGCAGCGATCCACGCCACGGAAAACGGACTTAAGTGCGTTGGAATCACCTTTCCACCTGCCCAAGTGACCAAGGAGTGAATCACGGACCTCCACGGGTGTCAAGTGGTACCGGTTCTCCCACTACACTAGGAAGTGCAGAAATGCAGTATCTACGCCCAGGAGCACCACTACAAGGCCTGCACATCCTCCCACCGACGCTGCCTACTCTGCAATGGCCCGCACACTGCTGTTTCACCTGACTGTCTCCACCGGCAGGAGGAAATAAAAAACATGACGGCAAACACGCTACCTCACATTGGTAGTCAACCGGCCTTCGTCCGCTTTCCCGGCCTTGCGGGAGAACACACCTGGGGCTGCTGCTAGCTCATCACCGCCTGGTCCCTCGCTTCTGCAGCCCTCACAGTCACTACCACCAACCAAGCCTGTAGTTACCACCAACAACACGTTGCTACTGGTACTTCTACACCTCGCCGACAAACTGGCAGGCAACGACGTCAACCTATACGTCCACACCATCAACCGGCTGCTCACCGCAAATGGACTACCGACGGAAACGGTACCAGGTGAACGTCTCCCAGCTCCTCCACCTGCGGCCGGCCCGGCGTCCGACCCCGTAACAGGCTACGCAACCAGTCTGGTAACAGGGACGCCACCCACACTGGCTGCCCCATGTTAACGAAGACATCACATCCAATTAGAGATATCATCAGGCAGTATCACCTTGACAAAGTTACTGAGGAAAGGAAGATAGGAGAAAAAATCAGTGAATCTGTATGCTGGTACAATGTGGTTGCAGATGGCTATCCCAATCATTACGGACGAAGAGGTGGTGGCCGCGGGAGAGAATCAGTAATAGCGAGAATTCGTCTTGGATACAAATATCCATGGAGATTCGGAATGGAACAACAGTTGAAGCCGGAGTTGCAGAATCTGTGGTGAGAGTGATAGACACCGCCTTGACCACTACCTGAGAGTGTGTGACCACCTGAGAGACATTAGAAATATGTGTAGAATAATAAACCTCACAATGTTTGAGTCAGGAAAATACTATTTGTCAAATAAAGATACTGTTGTTAAAACATTAACCCATTTTGCTCCCGCAAGATAACGTAAGATTTTAAGGGTTGATAAATGTTAATCTTCTTGTTTGATAAGGTGTTCACTTGAGACAGTTCAGCAAGTCCCAGCTGTGTTTGGGAACAAATGACAGGATGAACAACCCAGCGGGTTTCTTCATATTGGGGAGTGTTGTTCATGCTGCTATGGCGGTATGTCCACTCAGGATGAGTGGCGCTGCCCAATAAACTCGCCCATCGGGGCAAAATTTAAAAGTTAAGAAAGAATCATACACAAAGAAGACGACGGACCACCCGAAACTTCCACAACTGACACGAGGAGGCTGTCCAGAGCCACCACCGACGTCGACGAGAATAGCCTTGCGACCGACGACGACGATGACGACGACGAAAAAAAGTACTTGCTATGTTCTTCTCTACATTCCGCCCAGCGAGTTCAATGGCAACGCAAACACCAGACGACAACTGACCCACAAATGTAACAAGATAATCAGCCAGAACGTACCAGCACCCCATGTATGTCCACGCCCACACCATCAACTCCTACACTGACCTCACCATACTGAAGACAGAATACCGCGACCCAGCACTCCACCGCAAATTCCAGAAGGACAAATGCAATTCCTCGAAAAGGACGACGATCCTCATGATACCGAACTACCGAGGTTGTTCTGTTTAGATATAAGGCGTCACCTTGCATATTAAACTGCAACCTGGCGACCATGCGTCCTGCGGACCATGAACCTCCGGGACCATACCTGGTACCCCGGGACCACACCTGGTACCCCCAGGACCATAACAGGTACAATCTGGCGTGATTCTACGTATGTCACGGTGATACATACCGTGACGCGGTATGGAGTACCATATTGGGTAATCCACTGGAGGGGTGGCCGGGGTGTCTGTAGTAGTAAAAAGATTAATTTCTATAACACGGAATACGCCATCAAAAAAAGCTCTCCTCCTGCTGTGTGGCCGAGGTCAAGTTCAGGAGGCTCAGGCTGGGAGGAAGCTGAATACTCAAGTTAACCAAGAGTTATATGCTGGTCTGAATATAGAGTGGAGATTGTGGGGAAAGACCGAGGCGTTTACCAATAGCAGCGCCGTGACGCGGGGAAAAGAGGGGTGTGAGAAGGAAGAGGGGAGGGGTGATGGAGAGGGAGGGGAGAGACAAAAAGGAGGGAATGAGGGAGGGAGAGTTCGAATAGAGCATCAGTCAGGCGGATAAATCTAAAAGGTTGAGAAAGAAAGGGATTAGGGAGGGAGGGAGGAGGAGGGGGATGGATGGGTAATATGGAGGGGTGGGAGGGTAAGGGAAGGAGAAGAAACGCGTTACAAAAGGTAAATTTGATACAGCACACACACACACACACACACACACACACACACACACACACACACACACACACACAGCCTGGTGGATAGCGCGCATTACTCGTAATTCTGTGGCGCAAGTTCGATTCCCGCACCAGGCAGAAACAAATGGGCAAAAGTTCCTTTCACCCCAAATGCCCCTGTTACCTAGCAGTAAAATAGGTACCTGGGTGTTAGTCAGCTGTCACGGGCTGCTTCCTGGGGTGGAGGCCTGGTCGAGGACCGGGCCGCGGGGACACTAAAAAAAAAAACCCCGAAATCATCTCAAGATAACCTCACAATGTTCCTTGTGCGTGTTCCTCTGGCGACAGCTTACCACCCCAAGGTCTTGTTCTTCAATAGAGTACTGTAATTCCTTTCTATATAATTTGTAAGATTTGTGTTGTCTATTTTCTCCGATTCCACATTCCATAACATGGCATTTATTCACACTGAATTCCATTTACCACATGACGCTCCAATACTTATTTTATCTATATCAATTTGCAGGGCATTACAATCGTCTGTGTCTCATATCTTCCCCAGTATCTCAGCATCATCCGTTCTCAATTTCTGGATTTTATCTTTTACATACAGCATGCTTTAATTAATTTATAGAAAAGGCCAGGATCTGCTTTACATTTGTCCACTATACCTTTCTCAAAGTTCCTTTCTGTCTCTCTTCTCACTGCAGTGTAATTGTTTCTTGCTTGTTTGTAATGCTGGTATGTTTGCGGGTCTCTTCCCATATTGAACCCATTTTTGTTTGTCTTTTCCTCTCTGGCCCCTCTCACATTGCTGTCGAACCAATCCTGTTTTCTGGTCCTGCATCTCTGGTCCCGG
>WNGS01001312.1:17943243-17986328 GCA_020271785.1 Procambarus virginalis | reverse complement strand
TTTCTTGGACCATTCATTCAGTCTGTCTAGGGTCCATCTTGTAGCCTCATACTATCTCCTCCGTCTTAAATCCTCCTCATAATACATTTTGCCGCATCAGCAAACAATGGAGGAATGATTATATATCACGAGCGTAGCTCTCATCCTGTAACTACACTTACTAGGTAGTAAGTAATTACACTTAGGTAATTACATCAACTCCATCAACACCCTCTCCTACACACTAGTGACCATTCACCAGCAAAGTCAACACAAATCCGGAAAACAGAGAAATCGACCCAAATGTGCGACAGGCAAATAGGGAAATATATATATATATATAGATATATATATATAGATATATATATATATATATATATATATATATCTATATATATATATATCCACTAGTGCCATTCCAAGTGTCTCCCTCATGGACACTGGGGCCGGATTCACGAAGCAGTTACGCAAGTACTTACGAACGTGTACATCTTTCCTCAATCTTTGACGGCTTGGTTACATTTATTAACATTTTACAAGCATGAAAACTTGCCAATCAACTGTTGTTATTGTTATAAACAGCCCCTGGTGCTTCCGAGCTCATTAACTGTTTAATAATTGGAAACAAAGCCGCCAAAGATTGAGAAAAGACGTACAGGTTCGCAAGTGTTCCGTAACTGCTTCGTGAATTTGGCCCTTGGAATGGACTGAACTAAAAGACGGCGGAAGACCAAAAAATATAGTAAAGATCTTAAGACAATATTCGCTAAAATCAAACAAAATTGTGAGCAAAAATGTACCGGAAACTCGACTGTGAAAACATCAACCAAAGAGTTATTACTTCGTGCCCTAAAGGCGCGCGCGGACGCACGTGCACACATACAACCTTAAGTATCGTCTTTTCAAGCGAACGGCTATTTCCCTTCACATCCTGGTTGAGCGGGTTGCAACAACCTGGCCACCACCCGGCCACCATCCCGGCCACCAGCCTGGCCACCTTCATTTGAGGAAGAGGAGAAGCAGATGCTGGCATCCCGGCACCGGACACTGCAGCGCCATCATCATGCCCTGGACAATCTTGGAGGTCCGTGTACATATTAAATATAAACCCCACCCTTGGCCTTCATGGCGTCACTACCGGGGTCTCCAGTAGGTATTAATACCACACTCCACCCCAACACCACTGCCGTATTTACATAATATGACCGTATAGAACTGAGTCCATTCGAGATTACACCAAGATATGCAAACTGTTATTACAACGACGTGTGGAGGCGTAGGATGGGGTGGTTGGAGGGGGACTCCTTGGCTCCTGACCTCCGACGCGGCTTGTCGAAGATTGGCTCTTTCTACCCCCGTCTTAACTCTTAGAGATGGGTACGTCTCCTTGGTTCATGAACTTCGTGACATTGGTAGTCTTTGGACACAAACCTTTCACCTTCCCCCTCCCTCTTAACCCCACCCGTCTAGTCCTCCTTGGGGTCTAAACTCACACTAGTCTATATAGCCTCACCCAGGCCTATGGGGCAATACAAGCTGCAGTCCTCCCTGGTTCTAGAGGAGTATTCAATTGTTCGCTCTCCCAGGTGAATGGTTACCCCTTTTCCCACATGTGGCCCTCCACCACCACCACCCATGGCAATCCACCACCACCACACCCGCCTCCACCCACCACCACACCCGCCCCCACCACTACCACACCCGGTCCTCCACCACCACCACACCGGCCCTCCACCACTACCACACCCGTTCCTCCACCACCACCACACCCGGCCCTCCACCACCACTAGTGTTGCTAAGGCACCCTTGCCAGACTCTCCGGTTGAATGCGGAGTTAGGGCGAACATTTGCATGATCGGAGTTCCATTACCGTGAGCGTACATGTTCGCCCCGACAACTTCAACACTAAACACTAACGGCACGAGTCTCGCCACTTACAATATGGCGCCTCTAAATTACTACATCATAAAGCACCAGATTTCCACGGTGGCCTGTACCACTGGCGTTAGTTGGTCTTCCCGCCACACTAAAACATATTGTAACACACGTTTAAGTGAACAGATCGCGCAAGAAGAGAAAAAAAAAACACACACAAGAAATAAAAGTGGAATAGATAACACGACACAGAACAATACAAGAACTATAATTCATCAATAACTATAATCTATTGAGAACTATAATCCATCAAAAATATAACTCCAAGCCGGAACGAAATATTTGACAAGGACAAATCTGCAAACCTTAAAAGGTGTTAGTAAACCTCCACACACACTACTAGTGCAGTAGTGGGCTACGTCAGGACGACGACGCACCCTACGGTCGGTCGTCACCCCTGGCAGGAGGGAGGTGTCCCCCTGGTGGGTCGTCACCCCTGGCAGGAGGGAGGCGTCCCCCTGGTGGGTCGTCACCCCTGGCAGGAGGGAGGTGTCCCCCTGGTGGGTCGTCACCCCTGGCAGGAGGGAGGTGTCCCCCTGGCGGGTCGTCACCCCTGGCAGGAGGGAGGTGTCCCCCTGGTGGGTCGTCACCCCTGGCAGGAGGGAAGTGTCCCCCTGGTGGGTCGTCACCCCTGGCAGGAGGGAGGCGTCCCCCTGGTGGGTCGTCACCCCTGGCAGGAGGGAGGCGTCCCCCTGGTGGGTCGTCCCCCTGGCAGGAGGGAAGTGTCCCCCTGGCGGGTCGTCACCCCTGGCAGGAGGGAGGTGTCCCCCTGGTGGGTCGTCACCCCTGGCAGGAGGAAGTGTCCCCCTGGTGGGTCGTCACCCCTGGCAGGAGGGAGGCGTCCCCCTGGTGGGTCGTCTCCCTGGCAGGAGGGAGACGTCCCCTGGTGGGTCGTCACCCCTGCAGGAGGGAGGCGTCCCCCTGGTGGTCGTCCCCCTGGCAGGAGGGAGGCGTCCCCCTGGTGGGTCGTCCCCCTGGCAGGAGGAGGCGTCCCCCTGGTGGGTCGTCACCCCTGGCAGGAGGGAGGTGTCCCCCTGGTGGGTCGTCACCCCTGGCAGGAGGGAAGTGTCCCCCTGGTGGGTCGTCCCCCTGGCAGGAGGGAGGCGTCCCCCTGGTGGGTCGTCACCCCTGGCAGGAGGGAGGTGTCCCCCTGGTGGGTCGTCTCCCTGGCAGGAGGGAGGTGTCCCCCTGGTGGTCGTCACCCCTGGCAGGAGGGAAGTGTCCCCCTGGCGGGTCGTCACCCTGGCAGAGGGAAGTGTCCCCCTGGTGGGTCGTCACCCCTGGCAGGAGGGAGGCGTCCCCCTGGTGGGTCGTCACCCCTGGCAGGAGGGAGGCGTCCCCCTGGCAGGAGGGAGGCGTCCCCCTGGCAGGAGGGAGGCGTCCCCCTGGTGGGTCGTCTCCCTGGCAGGAGGGAGACGTCCCCCTGGCAGGAGGGAGGCGTCCCCCTGGTGGGTCGTCACCCCTGGCAGGAGGGAGGCGTCCCCCTGGCAGGAGGGAGGCGTCCCCCTGGCAGGAGGGAGGCGTCCCCCTGGTGGGTCGTCCCCCTGGCAGGAGGGAGGCGTCCCCCTGGCAGGAGGGAGGCGTCCCCTGGTGGGTCGTCCCCCTGGCAGGAGGGAGGCGTCCCCCTGGCAGGAGGGAGGCGTCACCCTGGTGGGTCGTCCCCCTGGCAGGAGGGAGGCGTCCCCCTGGCAGGAGGGAGGCGTCCCCCTGGCAGGAGGGAGGCGTCCCCCTGGCAGGAGGGAGGCGTCCCCCTGGTGGGTCGTCCCCCTGGCAGGAGGGAGGCGTCCCCCTGGCAGGAGGGAGGCGTCCCCCTGGTGGGTCGTCCCCCTGGCAGGAGGGAGGCGTCCCCTGGTGGGTCGTCCCCCTGGCAGGAGGGAGGCGTCCCCCTGGTGGGTCGTCACCCCTGGCAGGAGGGCCTTGATGGACAGTGCCGTAGCGGCTCAACATGACCAAAGTGCTCGGCTGGAAACGAGGCACTGGAATGAGTTATAAAGTTGTTATTAAGCACAGTGGAAGGCGCTGAAGGGGGGGAAGTAGTTGAACCAAACCCTCATACACACTAGTTTCTTTATCAGCTATCTCACCCTGTCAGAGTAACTGAGACAAATGTCTGTGAATGCATGTGTGTGTATATATGTATATGTGTGTGTGTATGTATATGTATGGTTATAAAGTATATATGGAAGCTGATCAGAATTACATTTCACCTTTGTAAATGTGCATTAATGACACTATGTAAAAGACACATCGAACACTTTATGTAAGGCATACGTAAATCTGTGTATCTATGTATTTACGTATGTAGGTTAGCTTAGCATTTTAAAAGCACCGACTCACCTTCTGTGGTTGATTGTTCAATAACCCTTGAAATATATGTTTAACACATCTCTAACCCTGTCCATGGAGGACAGAAGAAAATGTATATATGCTGATTAGCATTGTAAATGTGTGGCCACGTCTGTGGTAGAAAAATGATAATAATAAAAAAAAACAAAAAACAGCTTCCTGAGCAGGCACGACAACAAGCAAGGCTCAGGACCCATTGCAATAGACGACCGAGAAGCAGGGGCCCAGGAGCTGAATCCCACATAGATGAGTACCACCACCACCAACAACAATCAAAATTTATAAAATAGGTAAAAATGATATTTATATAACATTTTCATGTATATATATATATATAATACATAACGTTTCGATATACCGCATTGATCGCTTACTATAGCAACATATACTTGTACTCGTTTGCATGTGTTCTTAATTACATACACACGGCTGCAAGGCAGACGGATTTCATCTTGCAAAATTATGATGCAACATTCAATAAACAAATAATTGCATTTAATTGGGTACAATGGTATGAACCATTATCTCAAACAGCAAATATTATCTCTGAAAGTCATCGAGCAAAATAAATAACTTTGTGTTGACTCAGTGATCATTAATATTTTATGAGGGGGGGGGAAGGGGGGGGAGGAGGGGAATGGGGCAGAGTGAACTAGTAGTGCAGCAGTCTCGTGTATTGTATGTGGATGCCAACCATCCTTAATATAGCCCAAAAGCCCAGCGAGAAAGTGCGAAAGTAAGAGCGTATTACCCAGAAGCGCGCAAAAGCAATAAAATGTGTACACTCTCTTCACTTTGGACATCTCAATTCTCGTCCTAGGTCTTTCATTTTGGTAACATTGTGTTCGCAATAGAATTCCCTACAGGAGTATATGCAAATATAAAGTTCAGAAGCCAGGCATACCACCCACATCAAACAGAGAAAGTGACGGAGTCAAAGCCCAGTGAGTGTTGCTAATAAAATGGGTATACTCTTTTCAACTTTGTTACCTCAATTCTGGTCCTTGGTCTTTCATTTTGGTATCAATGTATTCCAATGAAATTCCCTACAGGAGTATATGCATATAACATCCAAAACCGCGGCGCGCCCCTCCCGAAGCCGCCGCTGACGCAATGCTGCGTCGTTACCAAGCGAAAGTGAATAAATTGACGTTTTCTATATATTGGTTCCACAAGGTGGGTTCGTATGTTTTTGATTGGGTGACTTACCCTGTCCGTGACCTGTACCATGCAGCCCGTGACTCACCCTGTCCGTGACCTGCACCATGAAGCGGAAGCCTCGCCGCTGGGCAGCGTCCTCATAGTCCAGGGTCCTCCCAGCATACAAGTGCCCAGAGGTGCCCTCAGTCCTCATGCCGAAGTGTTGCCAGCCCCACCCGCTGGCCTCCACCACCTGCAACACAACAACACTGGTGAGTCTTGCCAGCCCCACCCGCTGGCCTCCACCACCTGCAACACTGGTAAGTGTTGCCAGCCCCACCCGCTGGCCTCCACCACCTGCAACACTGGTGAGTGTTGCCAGCCCCACCCGCGGGCCTCCACCACCTGCAACTCAACAACACTGGTGAGTGTTGCGGAGGTCCACGCAGCGGATGGTGGTGAGCTCGTGTTCGTTCCTGTGTCCCCCCTTCCCAGTGTGTCTCCTGTGGTGGGCTCCCTGCTACAGGGGATTGTACCTCCCATTGAGGTGGATGCTGCGGATCAGGACCTTGTGATGGTTTTGCGGAAGGATGTTCGCCAGGGAGGCCTCGGCCCCTGTGCCCGATGGCTGGACACCCGATGTGCCTGCGTCTCCTTTGGTCCCCCCCCCCCCTGCGGGGGAGGGCCGGTCAGAGTTTTTTTTTTTATTACGGCGAAGGGGTAGAGTTGCCTGCGCGTCAGCATTGGGATCTCTTTATGGGGGAACGGGTGCGGTTGGTTCCTTGGTGCTCATACAGTATTTGGGTGCAAAGCGTGAAGGTCTTTGTGTATGATGTGCCAGATTTAATGCCTCGGCCTCAAGCGCCGCCGAGAGGGGGGGGGGGCGTGTTTCCGATGACCTCGTGCTTGCTTGGCAAGCGTTCTGCTTACGTTTTCCGGTGTGGGAGTTTCTGCATAAATATGCGTAGACTCCTTATATAGTTTCTATATAAGTTAGGTATATAGTTGTCTGTATTTTATTGTATTTATGAAGCATGCTTCGCATGTACATTTAAATACTCTCTGGTCTGTATTTTGTGCATTCTTATCGCTTTGTATTTTGTGTTTGGGTTTCAAGTGTTTGTGTGTTTCTTTGTGTGATGTTGTCTATGTAATATTTTATTATTTTATTGTATTTATTTACATGCTCCGCATGTAAATAAATAAATACAAATAATCACCAACAGAACCTAAATACCTAGCCTAACCTAACCAATGCCTAAATATACATAGTATGCTAATATATAACAATATTAATTTATATTTGAGATAATTCTAATTTTGAATGAACTGCATGTTAAATTGATGAATGCGACTTTGGGGTCGACCGCTGGATGGAATGGACTTGGTCTGAGGACGGGTTGCCCACACTGGCCTCCACCACCTGCAACACAACAACACTGGTGAGTGTTGTCAACTCTGTAATACTATATGTATACTGGAACACTTGATGATATACTGGGCTTGTACACAAGGTTGACTATGTAATGCATCGGTTATATAGTGAATGTGTTGTAACTATAACCTGAGCTTGTGAAAGCACCTTAATCACCTTCAGTGGTTTAGTGCTAATAACACACTAGTTTCTATAGCAGTTACCTTCCCCTCTCAAAGTAAGATATATATATATATATATATATATATATATATATATATATATATATATATATATATATATATAATATATATATATATATATATGACAGGAATTTCCTCAAGTNTACTAAATGTACTAAAATTAAACATTGTACATGTTTAATTTAAATAACTAAAATAACAAATTAAACTAACCACATTGTCTAAATTAAACTACAATACTGATATATAGGGTTGGGTTCATTTAGTCAGGTGGAGTTGGTATAGTGCATTACTTGACAGGTATAGTACAACCAATAACCTGATGTTATTGGTTAACATCAGTCTAGTCAATACAACATAAGTAATAGTGTACAACCACCACTGCAAGAGGACAGATGGTACAACCTGAACAGAAACACAATACAATTATATTGCAAAATCCACAGTACAGAATTTATAAACACATACAGCAGACAAGACCAAGGACCTCCATTAAAAACAGACCAAAGTCGACTGACGTACAAATATACACCTGCCCCCAGGAAGTAAGGATGGGATGTAATCTTTAATATAAGTAGAACTTTGACCAAGGCATTCACCTGTGAAGTGCCCCTGAAAATCAAATGACATTACCCCTAACAAGAGAAAAACTGAATAAAAGCACATGATGAAAGATTACACACAAATCGAATATCGCAATTATTTACTCTACCCACCACGAGAACCAAACACAAAGATGCCCACCACACCTGACTAATCTTTGTATGTATAGGTTATTGACCTATGCCTCTTACCTATTTGTATGTACTTGACATAAAAATAGTGGCATAAATCTGCTGTGCCTTAATCTTGCTTGAAATATATGTTGTGTAATAGAATCTACAGTTAACCTCCAACAAATATGAACTAGAAACCCCAAAGCAAGACAGATTATGCAGTTATATTCACAAACAATTTATAATCATGTACCAGAAAAACATTTATTCTCTGCTTTTCTGAGACTATGGGTCCCCAAAGCAGGTAACCCTATAATTTATATGATTAGTGAACAGATATACAATATATTTTAACAGCCAGACAATTTAGAGTCTCAAACTCCAGTGATAACATGAGAATACGATGAAAACAACAATATAATCTATACAAAATAAAATACAAAGATCTGTAAATATCTTGACACTCCAAAATGTCTGCTAATTTAAATATATTGAAGGAAATGACTGAAAACATACATGTATTATCCATTATGATATATACTAATCAGCATTTTGATGGAAAAGTGCATCAAATCCCTTGCTTATTGTTCCATTCAACATACTTTGATCTTGTTTAATTACTAAATTAAAAAAACACAATGTCAGCCTTGCAGACACCAGTTTAAAATTGATCCATCGGACGTTCATGATTGTACGCGCATTCAAATGAACTTCTAATAACAAGTGATGGGACGATACTAAAATTTCTAATATTGCAGGTTCCAATTCTTTACAAAATTATCGTTGGATACTTAATTTTCTAAACATTTTCTTATTTCAGGTTGGAACCTGTAATGCTTTGCAAGGTAAATGTACTAATAATATAAATGATTTAAGATATGGAATATTAAGCAAATCCACATTATTCTTCTGGAAGACAAGTGAATCATTCCATTATAAAAGCAGCTATACATATTCTTATTTTAAATCAAATTAATGGAGACACTTGCTACAATGGCATAGTGCTTGAAGGAAAGACCCCCAATATAAGTGTATTAAATGCCAACTTTTCTAATGTAACCTACATCCTTTCTCAAGGTACTGTTTACAGCACACAACTACTGTGCCAAAACGATGTAGCTTACATCTGAAAATTAGTTTTTTAATACATTTACTATTGGGGCTTTCCTTCACCATCATAAAACTAATATTGCAATACTTAACTCAATTAAAGCATAATTAATCCTTAATATAGGAAACACTGAAAACTTTTCATTACCCATAACAGGTAATATAGTAAAAAAAAATTAATCCTCTTAAAAATAATTACTTAAGTACATTTGTAAGATTTATTATAAATTTCTCTCCATTCCGATTGCTTAAACAAAAATCTCGGTACCAATTCTCATTAATCATCCCATCACTACAAACAACACATGCAAGCAATTATGACCCTGGGTCTCTATCACGTGATAATTACCCCACTTTGTATGAACTTGGGATTAGAATCGGCACTTGTGCAGGTATTGGATGGGTCTGGACTAGGTATTAGTGTGCATGCACCATCTGGGAGATTCTTGAGTAGATCAAATACTTCACCATATTCAGATATCAGAGGCCTTTGGTTTTCATCCTCTATTGAGTCTGCCCGCAGACCTGAGAGATGGGAAGATGCAATCTGAGGAAACCACCTTCGTTGTTGCTGTCCTTTACAATAAAGGTACATAAACAAAAGGCAAATAATAAAAAAATGCAAAGTAAGAGTGGTAAAGGGGAGAAATGTGACAAGGATGAAGAAAGGCAGTATCTCGGGTAAGATTACAAAAGAACACTACTAAATACAAAGGATCATCGAATATTTGCCAAATGTTACAATTAACTGCCATTTGTTATAAACTCTGCATGAAAATATTATACACATCCTGTTCTTGGATTTTATATAAATTTTGCTGTTTTGATGTTAGTATGCAAATTCTGACAAATCCTACAAATTATGATACAATATGGAAGAACAGTTATTGTAAAAATGGTTTCCATGTTACAAAATATTTTGTCTCCTTTCGGACCTATCTGTTTATTACACATAAGAGTTCAGACTGACCTAAGACAGTAGAGGTGAGTGACCCAGATGGGGAGCCATCGCCTTCATATGCATACGCTCTAAGGTCATCCTGGGGTATTAAAGGCGGCGCACTGCTCACACCAGCATCAGTGATGGTATGGTGCACTCTAGTTATAGTAGGACAAGCTGATGTTGGGCAAGCTATTGATGAGATGCTCACTCTTCTTTCCAGAACCACATCTTTCACAGTACCAACTGTTGCTATGGAACATCTCTCGGGACTGGATTTACTCATAAGATTAATGCATTCATGGATAGAACCTTTCATGGTACCCACTGGGATCACTAAGCCTATGCCCATGGCATCAACTCCAATGGTTGGAAGACCTAAGGGAGTAACTATGTTCTCTGTGCCTGTAAAGGTAATAGGGATATGTTACAAGTATAATATATACATATACCTTGATAATAAAATGTCAGTCTTGTGGCTAACCAGAACTATTTATTGCTCTATAAAAAAAAAAGTCTAAATGCCCCACCTCAACAACAACAACTACTGTGCTGAATGACCACTGATAGTGGCTGGGTCCTGCCACTAATGTGGTAAGGGTCACATTATGGTCCTGTGTGACCATCATTCTAATGAATGTCTTTCCCTCAATGGTTGTAATGACATTTATCAAATGTACCCCTTGCAATTCAAGACAAGTCATAACATCGTACTTGACCATGTCCAACATGGGTGGAAAACCAATGGCACGTGTAACTATTTTCTTGTTGTGCACATACAGTTATTGCTCACCTAAACAGAGTTCTTTAGGAATGCTTTCAACCATTTTTCTCCATTGGCACATGATCTCAAAGAGGTTCCCCACCCCTGTTCTAGACCCCTAACAATAAAGATAGCCTTGTTAAGTGCACTAGGCCTCTGATACAAAGGAAGCATTGGGATCCGAGATTGACCCACTACACAAATAGTGTTGCATTGCCTAACTACTGCCTCAAGAAATAAAGTAAATGATCATTACTTAAGGCAAACAACACTAACCTTGTAGGTTTTGACCCCAAGATACTGACCAAGGTCACATGGGTTCTCTACCACCAGTACTGAATCCCCAACACTCCCCATGGGTAAATTTTGAGCTACTGAAGATACAAAATTCCATTTCATTTAATGCCTGAGCTATACCACACTTGCATGACAAGGCTGTGCTACAACAATCAGGTAGCTACAAAAAGCCAACTCCTAGTTGGATTGCAAAGGAGTGCTATCAAAGCAGTGAAATGCCAAACATGATAGTGGGTTAGTGGTAGCACATTTGACATCGACCGATTTCATGTATGTCTGAGTCCTGCCCATGGAGAAATGAATTGGTGCCAATCCTTAACTTGCCACCTCTGTTCACCCAGCAGTAATTGGGAGGCCTGCTTGTGTTTCAGGGAAAACTAGTATGACATAACCTATTTGAAGGGAAAACTCTAAAACCTGTTAACAGATTCAAAAGTAATTACTCTATCAACATGTAAAAAAGAAAACATAAATTTTCCCTATCTTTAACAAAGGTCACATCAAGTGTCATTTCAATACAATTAAGCTGATTTGACCTGTGTTACTAGTGTCTCATTAAATGTACTGTCAAAACACGCACATAAAAATAGCATTTCAATATTGCTATTAATCAATAATCAGCGACTCCAAGGGAAAACAAAAATGATAATTCTGCTGTACAAATCGGTGATGCAACCCAATCTGGTGTAGTTTGTCCAGGGATGAAGACCTCACCTTCAAAAGGATATACATGCTTTGAAGAAATTTCAATACAGAATTAAGTCAACTCTCATAGTAGGTACAGTTGTGTCTCAAACCAGACATGAGAGGACTGATTTCATCAAGACCTTTCAATTACTTATTTAATGCAATTACATTAAACAGATTCAATGAAACATGGACAACAGTTTCTAGCTCAACAAAAAACATATGAGATATTGTTGCAACAATATCTCATAAGTATATACTTGTTCAATGTTCTCATTAGCTTAAACGCAGATAATGAGATGAGTCTCTTAATTCTTTCTCTAAGTTTTCCATATTCCTAAAAGCTCTACCCTAATTCTTGGTCCACTAATTACAATTCCCTAGTGTACAGTTAATATCTTTTTTCAACCTGCTAGATGATGATCAGTTTGGCAAGGTGAGACGGAAGCTTGTAATATAAGCCGTCATCAGTCTAAACTTGTATAGTGATTCAGTACAGAGAGATACCGCACATCTTCAACAATCACCAGCAACAACGTAACACTCGATGAGCCCAGTTCCTGCCCTTACAAGACACTACAGAGCAGACAGCAAGATTCCAGCCGCATTCAGAGTGCCAAGCTCTCTGCCCTGTTCCAGGCTTCATCTCAACTACTATGATACTTTATTACATTACAAACTGTTGTAACCAAGACTATGCTAAATTAATATCAAAGACCACTAAACTCTTTGTGTCATATCACCCAAAACATGTAAAAATGTTACAATGCTTTTTCACCCATTGGGTAATAAACCCACTTTAAAATAATTCCTCTGCAATAACAGGGAGGGGAAAAACCTTTGAAAGGGTGCCAACTTCCTGTCCTCATTGAAGCTGCTAGCACTCATAAATATGTAAGTTCACTGTTTCGGTGTTCTTGCCAGTCCTCACTCGCCACACGATTCATAAACAACTCGTGTAAGTGATACTTCATGAAAACAGGGCAGACAAATGTTACCAAAATTCACATACACAAATATACTCACCTCCTAGAGACATTCTAAGCTTACCTGGCCCCTTTAGCTTGAGTGATCCGATTAATATATCCTCTTCTTTGACTGCTTGATTTTGAGGGTTTCTGGAAACTGCTTGTACTACCATTGGCGTTCCCAAGACATCAGTCACATCTTCAACACCCCCACTGCATAATGCCATGCCTCGTGCTGTGCGTGATCGATGCAGGCGTATGGTAAGAAGGACACCAATCACCACTGTTGAGCCCCAGAGGGAAGCATATTTGAGACCATACTACAGTGATAGTTTAGACTGAAATGGAACTACTGAAAGAAAGTGAATGTGAAGTGATTATGTCTTCTTCATATTATGAAGAGTAATACTTATAAAGTATTATTTTAAGCATTGTAGGAGTTTAACATTAAAATAATTTTTTTTTAAATATTAAAAAGCATGATACAGTAATACTGTACTCAATGTGCATAAAGATTCCTTTAACTGCCTGACTGAGGACCACATTATCAAAAGAAAGGTTGTTTTCAGGTGATCTAGCCATATACAGTGGTACCTCAGATTATGAGCGTCCCTGTTTACGAGTTTTTCGGATTGCGAGCAGGATTTGCTCGGAAAATTTACATCGGAATACGAGCGTTGCCTCAGAATACGAGGGCGTTGATACGCGTACAGGCCGACCTAGCGCGTGGTGGCACGGCGATCGCCCACTCAGTTTACCAGTGTTTCACACCCAGTGATTATCCTGCCTGAATTCTTCACCAGGATTTACAGTGTTTTGTTGGATTTTTGGCCATTTGAGCATAAAAGTTGTTATAATATATCTCGCAATGGGTCCCAAGAAAGCCAGTGGTAAGGTTCAACCTAAGAAAATAGTTATGAGTAGAGGATGTCCCTTCCTCATTAAGAAAATGTGTGAAGTATGGGAAGAACTGCATTGTTGAAAAAACTCACCCAGATAAAGTTGTAGCAGGCCGTTGCATTGACCTTTTAAATGACAATGTGATGTCTTACTACAGACAAGTGTTAAAATGTAGGGAAAACATATCTTTAGACAAGCAAGCAGTGAGCCACAAGCATGTCCTAGAGGTATGCAGGCAAAACGTGCCAGAGAATGCACTCCAGAGAGGTCCTCACTGCCTGATGTTATAATGGAAGGAGACTCCCCTTCCAAATAGTAACACCTCTCCTCTCCCCCCTCCTCAACATCTTCCATACGCCAACAGCAGTGATCAGTAAGGGTAAGTAATAACTTGAACATACTTTTGTAGTGTAGATTTGATGAATTAGGTCTAAAATTTAGTTTGAAGTAAGGTTTTTGGGTAGTCAGGAACGGATTAATTCATTTCCCATTATTTCTTATGGGGAAATTAGCTTCGGTTTACGAGTTTTCGGATTACGAGCTGTCTCCAGGAATGGATTAAACTCTTAAACCGAGGTACCCCTGTACTGTACTGGCCAGACCCACCTGCTTTAATGTAAGTGGATTTGTGATACAAAGTGTTTATTGATAACTAACAAAATACTGTATAAGAAAACAGCAACTGGATGAAACGGTATAAAATACTGAATGTGAAACAATTAATATACTTAGTGTAATATATAGATAATTCAAATTTTCTTACACGAATAACACCAATATTCAATAAAAATGAACAATGGAAACGTAAACAAAAAATATATTTTCCAAATCTGAACCTAACCTAATTGAAAGCTTCCCATATTGCATGAATTGCATTGCATTTGCATATTGCATTTGTGTAGTGTGTGGAATAAACCTACAACTACACCTCCTTATGGTGTCAAGTAGTGGTTGATTTACAGTTGTCTCCAGTGTGGGCTGGACTCCCAATAGTGATATAAACAATATGAAACTCACCAACAATAAGCACAGAGAGTGTAAGGACAGCTATGGCCATGGGAGCTGTGAGAGGATGGGAGTCTGGTGGCAACTTGGACCACTCACAGTTGTCTCCAGTGTGGGCTGGACCAGCCAACAGTGATATAGACAATATGAAACTCACCAACAATAAGCACAGAGAGTGTTAGGGCAGCTATTGCCATGGGAGCTGTGAGAGGATGGGAGTCTGGTGGCAACTTGGACCATTCACAGTTGTCTCCTGTGTGGGCTGGAGCACACAAACAGTGGTAGCCAGGTGTGAGGTTGTAGCAGGTGCCCCCGTGGAGACACGGCTGGAACACGCACTCGTCAACATCCTGGCAGCTGTGCCCCACCACCTGCTCACCTGACTCACAGCTGCAAAAGTAAATAAACACATACAAGAAACAGTTTCACTTATTTTACAAAATGTATTTTAGGTAAAGTAATTACATGACTCCAGAGTACAGAAAACTAATTAAACATCTAGAAACTTAACATGTTTTGAATATACAGTTTAAGACATCTTTTATAACAGTTCTCTTACTGTACTGCAAAAATGTATCTCTATCAAGCATGACGACTACCACCTCAACAAAGATTAATTTAATGTGTAATATAGGCTGTCTCTTAAACTATAGGCAATTCTCTTAAATTTCTGTAATTTACCTTTAAATTCCTGATACTTACATTAAGAATTCTGCATATTATGAAATAAATGTCTGTTACTGCAACTTATTCTCACCCAACATTAACCATTTATGCTCAACATTTCAATTTAATAATGACTTGTACATAAACAACAAGGTTATTAGTCTAGGAAGGGAAGGTAGGTTCGTAATAGTTCCTTTAGCTTTTGTATAGAAATTAAGACACAAGGCATTTAATTAAATAAACTTTCTAATTTTAATTTGAAAGCCATGAAAAGTATCTATACAAATATTGTAGGAATGCAATCAATAACAACAGTCTTATTATATGAAATGCTATAACATACAGTATATTAATTATATAAAAACATTCAGCAATAACTTGTACAACTTCTAGATCATAAGTTCAGCTGATGTTCTGACGTCTTGGAATTTCTTGTATGATTGGAATAAAATCACAGTTAAGAAATATGAAGTTACAACTAACAAAACACTCAAGCTAGCTAAAAAATATAACAGCAGAGTATATACTATAATTCCACCGTAGACCATTTAAACATGCTATCAGCATACAGTAGTAGCCATGGTGTTGGCACAGGAGTTAAAATTAAGTGCCACATGGCAGCATCAGAACCCAGAAGATACAACAACTGAAGAGACAAATCTGCTATCCTAGTGTTGGGAACACAATACAACCCACAACACTTCTAACTCTCAGGTACCTTTATCACTAAGTCAACAGAGGCATCAGGAGTGAGGAAACATGGCCAAATTTCTCATCCTGCAGAGGAATCAAACCCCAGTACCATTCAGTTGTGACCGAGCCAGGCTGATCACTGCCACATGATAAATGAAATGCTACTGTACAACAAGAGCTCCATGAATTCTAATATTGTCATAATTCCTCATTCTTTGAAGTCCATACCAGCATCCAGATTTTCTCTCAGTTAATAACACTTCCTTACAAGGTTCCTTACCTCCTATTAAGTCTTCAATTCTCACCTGCATGTTGCCTGTCTCCAGATGTCATGACAGGACAGAGGAGGCAAACATGTGGTATTGCTGCAGGAATCATGGGACGAACAGCCATGCTTTAGGTTTCGCAAAGTAGTCACTTGGCCCCAGTTCGTTCCATTTACAGAAGGTGGTAGTGGTATGGGATTCCCAGCTATACGTACATCATCAATGCAACCTGTCAGATTCATAAACAAAAATACTCAAGAAACTGACTGCACCAGAATTAAAATTGAACAATATATATATATCTTGAAAAACCAACAAATTTACAATACATTACTGTATTTTATACTCTGGTGTTCAGGTTTCTCCTATATGTGTGTATATCACGAAATTAAACACGTGATTTCTCCTATATATATATATATATATATATATATATATATATATATATATATATATATATATATATATATATATATATATATATATATATATCTAATTTCATTTCATGTTAGCGTATGTTAAATAATTTTCCAGTTTATATCATGTATCCGCGAGGTTGGAATATACTGTACAAGTTTCCATAAAGAAAAGCTACATTTTAAATGTTTCTATTTACCTGTTTATATACTGTACAATCTATAGTATGATCTAAATAAAACAATAAACAAATCAGACCAAAACAAGCAAAAATTTACATAGTAATTTGTTACTACTGTTCATTCTCAGCCCATCCTCTCGAGATGTCATGTCACAAAAATGATGCACTGTACTAAATTAACTTAACCAAACCAAGGATCCACGAATAGAAAATGGGACAGCCCATCAATTTTGCAACCCGCTATGATTTATAGTACCTCATATTTTGATGTTAAGGATTATTACGTCAAGATACGATGAGTTATTCGAGAGGACAGGTTGACCATTGATACTCTTGATTCCTACTCACTATGTTGGAGGTCATCATGGACTGTCACCAGACTAAGGCTCTCAAACTCTGGAATACCCCCCATGATCAAACCATCCTGCTTGTCAACAGTAATGGGTAAAGGAGGTGCTGCTACAAGAGCCCGTATATCCCCGAGGATGGTGGTGGTAAAGAAGGAAGCCAGCGTCTCGTTTTTTCGCCACTCGTCACCATCGTCCACCGAGATGATCAAATTGTGTCCATGACGACCCACTCTTAAAGTGTGCCAAGATCCATCGCCAAGTGGGAAACCCTCTAAGCACACTTCCTGCATGCCCCACTCTATCCCAGAAATGGAGGCACACATGACACCACCACGGGCCTGCAAATAGCACAAAATTTTTCTAATTATGGTAATATTTAAACACATTATCTCATGCAAATACATGGGCATATTTAAGCTTGCAGTTAAGAAGCAGAGTTGAAAACAAAACACTTACATATAACTTCAATGCATGAGATTGCTTGCTGGTGGACAACTGCATTAAGAGGCCATTTGGATGACCTCTTGTCCTCATTCGCAACTGCAGAGTTATATCATAAGGGTCTGGGGTAAATGACAGTGCCACCTTTGCAAATGAATCCTCCCCGAGACTGACTGGAACTGTGGGTGTGGCACAGTCATGCCCCATCCATCCTGGCTGACAATCACATTTAGGGCTCTCGATGCCACCAACACACTGGCCTCGCAACCCACAAGTAACAGGACCATTCCTGCAAGCATCCTCCTGATGGCCACAACCTTTGGCACTTTGAGTGCTGTATGATGGTTCGCCCAAGTCAACAAGCTGCGAACAGTCAACTCATCAGTATAAATTATGTGAAGGCGTGTTATAAATTATTTTCAGATTTCCCTATAGGGCACATAATTAAGAATTTTTTGAATGAAACCTGATCCTAACCTATTTATATCACATTGCATCTGTGAGAGGGTCAGAGGCATATTTAGTGTATTACCAAGTAACTTCAATATTTTTCACATTTCTAGAAAATAGCAGATTTCTCATTAGCAATATATTATTCCATGATTTATATCACAAATTAATAGCCTACTCAAATGATATAACTATATTTGATGTCCTAGAGTGCAACAATTATTTGCCAATGTCAGCTCCTTCATCAATCACTTTTAAGAGGTTCATTAATGTGAGTTACAAACATCCCCTTTCATGTCTCCTGTCTAACTCGAGCGTGAAATCATCTACAGACATAATGCTGAACTAATATGCAGACTTTGTTTAAATAAATGTACCCAAACACAATACCTTAGGGTATACTTATTTTTAAAGCATGTTTGGATATTTAAGTAGTTTTCAAGTAGGCACAGATATTTTCCGTCTATTCTAAATACATCACCCCTAGGAAAGGTTGTTTATCTAGTATTTACATACAATATGTGAAGGCCCTTTTATGTAATATAATTTCAAACAACAATGCTAAGCCTACTTCATTCCATGGCACACCATCTTACTGATTATGATATTCTTCAGACAAAATTCTTGATTACTATATAACAAAAGAGGCAATGAAATGCACAAAATACTAAATGCATCCAGCCTGTTTTAAGCATATGATACCTGTCCATTAAGAGTGAGGTGAGAGATGCAACCATTTAAAGCTTGTTGCACTAGACCAGATGACCAGCCAAACTCTGCTGACTGTGGGTATGGGTGTGCAAGACCACCGAGCTGCAGGGGCACACTACTGCTCCAACTTTCCGTAGCCTGGGAGTTAACCCACGGAATCCTTGCAATACAATGTGTATCGTCAGTTTTATTGGCTCCCCAACCATGTCCACAGAGATCAACCATTAGCATAACTCCCTGAAGAAAAATTCAGTTAGTTTAATATCAATTACTGCTAAAATTCAGCAACAATATGCATCTTATAAACTAGAAAGCACAATATAACAATACAAAAAATGCATAAAAGTTCACCAAAATCAAAGAAAGACACCCATGTTTTATTTACATTCATAATGTTCACAAGAAACTGATTTATAGTTCAAAATGCAATAAGAATACTATTATCTTCAGGAGCTGTTCGCCTTTGTTTTGTGCAGAAACCTGCCCGAGAGTGATTGAACCTAACCCATATAATGTACTGTACTAGAAAGTTTAAGGGAATTCAGCTTCAGTCTTATGCTTCCTGATAATTAACCCTTTAATTTGCTTCCAACAACATTTAACAAAACGGTACCAACCACCTGTGGGAGACTACATGTGCCTCGTAATATTCACAAGGTCCACCAATTCTATGTGGATGTCATTCAACACCAGAGACCTTTGGAAATTGTTTGCCATATTAGAAAAATTCCCCAAAAGTCTTAGTAAAAAGATGGGCACTGTGTCCGGTGTGTTACCATCCACAGGCTGACGGTCATGCTAGGAACCAGTGATGCCATACAAAATTGCAAGGACATTTATGGACCTGGAAGATTTTAGTCATGAGGAGGAATCCATTACAAATAGTTAACTCAAAAATTATCCCTCAGAATATGATGTAATTAACATTTCTTCACCTCACTATGGACAAACTAAAATAAGTACATTTTTGTTGTTGTACAGTATTCTTCTTGCATTCAGTAAGCTATTTTTTCAGTACAGAAACAAATATTTTTATGTACACTAGGAAATTGGCATAATTTTAGGGTACACATTTAGGAGGTTATAATATATAATCATACCTGAGCATTGAGATGTAGGTGCAGGGTGTGCCAGGTCCCAGTGCTTAGTGTAAGGTTCACCGCAAGTTTTGCAGGTCCTCTCGCACCTTCTAGTACCACTTGGGGCTGTCCGCCTACCAGCTGCAGTGCCACCATAGGCGTGGGAGGGTAGTGTGGGTGGCTGGAGGCAGAGGATAGGGGACCCGAGTAGAGAATGAGAGCATCTGGACTGCGAGTAAGCAGACGCAAGGAGAGTGTGGTTGGCAGACATGGAGGCAATGGCTGAACCCATGCCCAGCCAGACCCCCAAAATGTGCGAGCGAGGACCTTACACCGTGAGCCCCAAGACCCGCCAGGACATATGCACCTAAAAGATATACCTTATGAGAGGAGTGTCATAGCTCTTTATATTTATTCAAAATTATGAATAAAATGTAATATGAAATGATAACATTTAAATTATCCTTATACTGTACTGTATTAGAAACAGCTTTTGACAAAGAAGCATTTTCATATTAGAAAAACATGCTCTAAACAAATACGTATTAATAATACAGTATTGTATATATTTTGAGGTGAAATGAAGTTAAGGACAATAACTGAACTCCCATTACACTCAAAGCTTTAATGAAAAATCTATAATTAATCAACATTATTTATTTTTTCCTTTACAGCATCCACCAAATATAAATGAAAGAGTCTCCCACCTACTGCCCTGCTGTGTCCGGACACAGCGACCACCATTGAGGCAAGAAGTGAGAGTGCAAGTTTCGTCTTCATAGCGGGTGTGGGTGTTGCAATCATGTGCTCGTGTCAGCCTAGGGGTCACCAGAGAGGTCAAGTTCGTGTCCACTACCTGCAAAAGTAACATGGCTATTGCTGTAAACTAAACAGATGCCATGTTTTCAAAGATTTGCTCCAAATGTACAGTGGGGAATGGCAGTACTATTTAACTGATATGGCCCTGATATCTTGGGATTTTAAATCTTAGGCACCTAGATGGTTCCATGGGTTTATAGCCCTTTCTGTGAAAAAGCATCTTCTGTTTATTGTCCTACAATGTGGGTTGTTGAGCTTGAAGCCATTGCTCCTTGTGTTACGTTAGACCTTTTAAAGAAGTGGTCCTGATCAATATCCTCCAGACTGCATCTTGCTAGCTTGTGATTATTCTGTATTATTATTGCAGTACTGTACTGTAATATTATGTTAAGCTGGCAATATTTTTGACATGTAAATGTCATTTTTATAAGTTGTTCAATGATAAAATTCATATCATAGATGACACCCGGCATAGTCATACTTTATAGAATTTCATACTTAAGAAAACAACCGTATCTCTGCCCTCATGCTGGGTGTACCCAAAAGAGGACTATAATACCATTCTCTTTAAAATTTCTCTTAATTGATTTACTTATTTATTTATATGATGGTGATTAAGTGGAACATTCTTGAAAAGCCATGATTAATCTGGAAACTCTAGACCTCGAAGAACCCAGTCCAATACTGATTACTACAAAAGGATTCTGAAGTACAGTGGAGCCTTGATTCGGTGAATCTCTCTTTGAAACACATTCTATGCCAGATTTACTCACACAATTGAATGAACAAGAGTTTGCTGAAGCAGGGGATGTGTGTGAATGTTGGGACCGTGTTCACAGATGGAGGCAACATTGCAAGAAATATAAGGAGCCCTGGGAAAGTCACTGAGCATATTTAAAACAAAATTATATGGTTTTTATATGATACCTGTCTATTTAAGAGTGAGGTGAGAGATGCAACCATTTAAAGCCTGTTGCACTAGGCCAGATGACCAGCCAAACTCTGCTGACTGTGAGTATGGGTGTGACGGTCATATATGGTTTTCCAGTTGCAGAGGTTTTTGTTAAGTAAAATATGGGCTATTTTTCCTTTGAAAATGAGATTTCAAGGCTAGGGTATGAGAAATAAGCTAGATGTTGTTAGGTCTCTTTAAAGACAGGTTCTCTTGGTAGTTGTCCTTTATATGACAGACTTAAATAAAAATTTTGCTCAGTGAAATCAGCCCAGAGCATGGGAAATATTAGGGTATGAATGATAACTCTCTTAATATGGCTCCAATCATGTTTATTATTTTTGCAGATATACTCAATATTACAAGAAACAACTGGAGCCTTGGGAAAGTTATTGAGGATATTTAAGCCAAATTTTATGGTTTCTTTTCATTTTGTATGCAAGGTTTTCGTTCACTCAGATATGGCCCAACTACCATTTGAAGATGCGTTTTGAGGCTGGTGATGTGAGAAATGAACTAGATGTGCTTAAATTATGTGATGTGAAATTAGATGTGAAATTAAAATTTTGCTAGGTGAAATTTGCCTGTAAGGCATGGAAAATGCATCCTGGATGAGTTACAGCCCTGCTCCTGTGCCAGGTAAGTCCACTATGGGCTCACCATAGCCTGTGCTACTTGCAACTTTTTGTTCTAAGTAGCTGAATCTAAAACAACAGCAGCAGCAGCATCCTGGAGGTATTTCCAGTTGCAATAAATCCCTCACTGCAATGAATTGGGGTTGGTCCCATATATTTAGTTCAATCAAGGTTGTTCTGTATATGATGAAGAAAAGGACCATGGAGTCAGAATTCACCAGTTACTGAAAGTTACACAAGTGGGAGCTGCAGTAATAAAGCCAACCAAACCCTACGAACAGTTATACAGTCCTTTGACTTCAAGGAAAAGAAGATAGTTATTCAACTGTACAAATCTCTGATGTGCCCCATTTGGACTATTGCATCCAAGCATGGAGACCTAGTTTGTCAAAAAGGCATATCTGCTTTGGAGAAAGTTCAACATTGGGCAAAAAAAAAAAAAAAATCATCCCAGTACTGTACTACATCAACTCTTATACAAGGTACAGTTGAGGGTGTCCACACAATAACACTGTAAACATGAAATAACACATGACAAACAGATGTCTCTTCGAAACTTTTAAAATATTCAACAGTCTGGAGGATCTTGACCCAGACCAAGATCTTGACCTTTTATATATTTAAAAGGTCATATGTAACACATACAAGGAGCAATGGTTTCAAGCTCAACTACTAACAATGTAGGATAGTAAAGAGGAAATGCTTTTTCACCTATATGATTATAAACCCATGCAATTGTCTACTCACTAAAGCTGTAACTGCAAAGACATTCACTACAGTTCAAAATCCAGCTGGATAAAATTGTCAGCAAAAATACGGAGATCGTTGACAAGCCGTTCCCATCAAGGCCACTAGAGATAATGTCGTCTTCAGGTAAATTCAGATATACAATATTTATACACCCTAAAGGATGACTAATGAAGAGTAGCATATTAAACGCGAGATGTGATAAAGACATTACTGTACCTTCTAGACACAGATGAACTTAGGACACATTGAAGGCTTACCTGCAGAGGGAGCACCACAGATGCCAGGGAAGCGATGGAAGAAGGACTCTGGGGAGACGTGGTATCTGAGGGAAAGCCAAAACCACCAGATGCAGTCTTGCCATTTTTTCCCTCCATGGTGTATGTGTCTTCTAGTGCCACCTTCAAGTTCATTACTTTCTCTAACTGAAGGGAAAGGTATATCAAAATACTGAATGTCACTTTTAAGCTCATTACTTTCTCCGAAGTAAAAGTTTTATGAAAGGACTGTACTCTATGTAACCTTTGAAGTTTGCTTTCATAACATACTTCAATAAAGCTCTATGGGAAAGTAATAATTATTATTACTTCCTTAATTAAGAGTAGAGCCTTACTGAAGTAAGTTATGAAAGAAAAGCAAACTAATAAGCACTGGTGATATATCACATAAGGAAATATTTTTGAGTGGCCACAGGTGACAACTTACATGCTGCAAGTGTAATGCCAGCAGTCCATGCAGCTTGAGGGGGTCTATAAATCTCCCTGCAGTTTGTCTGACGCTCACCCAAACACAGGCAAAGGGTGTTGGAGCAGGGAAATTCTGAAGAGCAACACTCACATCAGAAGTACCCTTCGAGACGGTAGGTGCAGAAGAGGGGTAAGCGGGAGGTGCTCCAGACACACTCACAATTTCCACACTCTTGGCCGTTTTGCCTACCACTTGCATCACAATCTCCGCTAGTGTGCCCAGACCCCCACCACCATGCTAAAATAATAACAAAATGAACAAGTCTTAAAAAAGGTTAAATTTAGCCTGTTAATTTTTTGCCTTGAATCTCGATGACATAAATAACATTAATATGCAGCCAGTAGTTAATAATGGTGATATAACTTCTTTAAGATTAAGTAATAGTCTGTATGCTTTCTTTATAATAAGTCTGACCAAGACATCAATTGAGAAGCATTCAGTAACATGATTACCAAATAAATAAGTGTTTTATAGGCAGTTGATATAATACAAAGCGCCAATCATGTTTTTACATAATTTTATCTGAGGTCCACTATCTTCCTAGTGACCTCAATGGGCACAGGAAGCCAGTGGCTTGTTAACAGTCCTCCCATGGCTCCTGAGAAATTTTTGTATCTGGTATTTAAACTTAAATAATGACTTGGCATTTATGACTGAGACAGTTTGTGAAAAAGAATCTGTTTATATGTTCCACAATGCACCTTGTTGAGCTTGAAGCTGTTGTCCTTTGCATTGTGTTGGGGGACAGGCAGCCAATGTATATATGCATGTTAGACTTATATTGATGTCCCCTTCCCAGGGTGGAATTACTGACACATCAAGCTGACTAACTTCTGGGTACCAATTTACTGCTAGGTGAACAGGCCCATTAGGTGAAGAGAAACGCACCCAACTATTTGTGTCCCACCCAGCATTCTTGATTGTAAATTGAGAATGAACCCAGCTGTGCTACCTTCTCCAATAATTCGTCAGTTATTCTGTTTTACTGCTCAAAATCTGAAGTAGCAACGGTATTTCTTGTCACTGATTTTACTACAGTATTTGAATGAAGATTATTCAATTTGTATCAGCATACACAAAAAACATGCATCTTGGTGGCAGTGTAGGAAATGCTAATGACATCACAACAATGGGATTATGTCCACACTTTATCCAGTCATTTAACTGCAATGGTAATAAGTATTATCATAATTGAAATATCATTCCTTGTCTGTCCACTATATTTTATGTGATTTAATGTGAGCTGTCAATACTAAGTGTTAATTATAATACTTCTAATATGAATTACATACAAATCACACTAATGTGATATATATATCAATGAGAAAATCCACCAGGGTTGAGAGGGGCCATGAACCTACGACTCCGGCAATGTGACTGGCAATGCCAGGGTCGTAGAATTCGCACCACCTCACGGCCCCAGTGGATTTTCTCACTACTGTAATACGAATGTTAAATCTATTATAGGCTCTTGCTATAAAAACATTGAATCACTTCACTGCCAAAGACATTGTAACGAGTACAAACAATATACTCACTCCAACTTCTCATTAGCTTAATGGTGTAACTAATTAGCACTAATTGCAGAAGCTATAATCTCTTCCCTAATTACAGGTAACAGTTCTTCCATTCTCCTATCCTAGTGGAGGAAGCAGATATGTAGTCACCGAATATAAGCAAGCAATACTGTATGAGAATAGCCAACAGTACAATTTCCACAGTCAAGAATGTAGCACTCGGCGTATGCAGCTGTAATCAACCCCAAGACACTACAGCTTCGACACAGAACAGACAGCAGGCTAGAACCGCATCGAGCTACAATACTCTCCCACATAGAGCTCTGCGACTCCGGCCTCACTCAGCTCTCTGCTCTGCTCCAAGCTCCATCTCAACGTCTATGATACTGCTGTATCCAAAGACTACTAAATATGAAAACCCACTAAACACTGTGTATCTAATCTACTCAATAACGTAACATAATCGTATGTTACAACATTTACACCATACAGTACTCCAGTTCAAATTTTAACTGAAAAAATACTCAGGCATAAGGAAGGGGGACCTTTGGCAAGTTGCTTCCTTTCTGTCCTTGTTGAGACCAATACAGATGGTAGACCTTCAGGTAAAATAATGCAAGTAAATTATCAACATGTAATTAAATTGGCAATAAATAATTTACCAGAGGTGTCCATCCAGCCGTGAGCGCTGCTGGTGTAGTGGGCATCAAGGTGATAGGGACTGCGTGTGCCAGGGATTCAGGAGACAGGTACCTCACAACCACAGTCACATTAGCTGGCACATCCATCTGGCCCCACACACTGTCAGACACCAGGAACTGCAGTTCATACCTGACAATGCACCCAAACGAGAAATAGAGCAAAATCTGTATAAAGGTTTGAGGGTTCATTCTATCTGTAAATCTATTCCCTACCCCCACATCTCAGTGAAGAATTACCAATCTTTAAATCTTTAATAGGTTTTAAAGTTTAAAGCTGAAATATATTCTAGTTTCTAGCTTTTAACTATACTGTACTGCAATTCCAGACACAGCTTAGGACTACACTATTTAGTATAAATGCACCAAGAATGATATCATGCCATATACCTGCCAGTATCATTATGGCCCTAATTTACCTTAGATTATCATCAACAACACTTATTCTGAATACATTTATAGAATACACTATCAGTTTTATATTCTTAATGTTCAAACACCTCTCAATGTACAGTAGGTCAATAAAATAAGATATGTCTGTCTGTCCAAAGTAAGAGGCCAGATACTCGCCAACCTTTGCAAAATGATACATGGGGTAAATGTCATAGGTCTGTCGGGATAAGGCAGAGTGCCACTGATTAAGACATATCAGTATGTATAAGAACACCGTACAATTTAGTTAAATATCAGTTTTTCTGTATTTCATAATAGTAAATTTTCTAAGAGAGATAGAGGGGGATGTTGGAATAGATGAAAGGAGAGTTAGGGATGTTGGAAAAAAGGGAAGGAGGGTGAGGGATGTTGGAAGAAAGGGAAGGAGAGTGAGGGATGTTGGAAGAGAGGGAAGGAAGGTGGAGGATGTTGGAAGAGAGGGTAGGAGAGTGGGGAACGTTGGAAGAGAGGGATGGAAAAGGGGAAAGGAAGATGGAAATGGGGTGAGAGGGGGAATGTTGGGGAAGAGGCATGAAAAAGTTGGAGGGGAGAGAGATTGGGAATAGGGTAAATTAAGGATCAGAGATCAGTTAGGGGGAAAGATTGGAAGATAGAGGGAATGGGGGTAGAAATAGCCCCAGTTGCAGTCAGGTATCCCATCTTGTACACTATGTAGGTGATCCAGGTGTTAAAACCTTAGGCTAATCAACTGAAAGGCCTACCATGATCATAATGTACCTTTAATATAAACAATTCTAACAATAATTTAATAAATAAGCAATCTCAGGTGTACATATACACAGAGGCGCACACACCTCTGTGTTTAAACCACATAAACCAATCTCGTTGACCAATGGAGGACTACAAAGGATTTGAACACAGTGTAACTGAAGCATGAGAATATGAGGCATGCAAGTTGCATGCACAATTCAAAATGCAGAAGGAAAACAACAAATATTCAAGAATATGTTGTTCTCATTTACTATCATCTATTTCATGTTCAAGCACTATACAACAAAATCAATACAAATGGATTTAACACTCCTCTAAAATAGTAACTCCTAGCAAATTATTAACACACACTTAAAAAGAATACAGTGATAAGAGCACAGTATGGAGAATATCTAGATCAGATATTAAGATATATGTTGTGGGAAGATGGCTGTGTTGTGTAAGATATATGGTTAAGTGAGAAGATGGCAATCATACCTTACAATGATCTATGAGTTGAATGAATAAAAGGTGAGAAGCTAAGTGAATGAACTGGTCAACAAGTATATAATAAGAGTTGATAGTAAACTTTGAGAATGACACTATGAAGCATTGAATCTTAGTGGCATTTACAATCTCTAGTGGTCTCAATAGGAACAAAAAGCTAGTGGCTTGTCTAAGGTCCCCCCCAACATTATTACCAAGGACTTTTCCAACTTATTTTTTGAACTGGGGGAGAGTGGAATTTATGACTCTGGCAAGTAGACAATAAAGGGATTTATTGCTCTATGGTTGAAAAATATCTCCCTGTTTTCTGTCCTACATTGTGGCTGCTCGAAGCTGTGGGTCAGTTACAATGGACCTTTAAAGACGTTTGTAGTGTTGCTAATCCTGAGACCCTCAAGCTTTCCTGGTATGAGAGTTAACATGGCTCTGGGATGGTTTCTGTCACTATGTGTTGATTTTGTTTTCAAATAATTAATGTGTTTATAAGGAGCAGTGTAATAGAAATTTGAACAGGGAATATTTGGTTAAGAATGTCAATCAAGCATGTGACATTACAGAAACTGGGAGAAGAAAGAGAGGAACTACTCGGTAGGATGAGGAAGTGACAAAGTGCAGTTGATGAAATCCATAAGAACAATAAATGGCCTTTAAGGAGAGGAAAGAAAGAGATTAGGATGAGTTGTGTACAGATTACTTAAGCATAAAAATAGAAAACATGAGGAAATAAAGATACAAATTATAGGCAATTAATTAAAATAATAGGATAAAGTTTTTTTTAGAAAGAACACAGTAATGTAAGAGAGTAGAAGAGGCCGAAGATAATTTTTCGAAACTTAACTGGAGGAAGTGATGAAAGAGGTCCATTGGTTTTTGTGATTCAGTTTGATGGCATGATAAGAGCGTAAGATTGTTTTCAGGTGATATATCTACACAAGAGGCACATACAATACAGCTGTATTGGGAGCTAGAGGAAAGTCAGTGTAAGAGAAGGAAGGTTATCCCTTACTAACCCCAATGCTTTGCCCGTGGGAACCTTGGTAACCAGCAAGGTGGCATCCACACTAGCTTGCAACTTACTCTTCACTTTAATGTCCTAAATCTGTGCAAAATATCTCCAGTGTTTAATATAAGCATTGGTAACAATGCTGCCTAGCAGAATAAACAAATATTTTGCTAAAATGCTAGCACAAGTATGGGGTACCACTACTAACACCAGAGGTAATTAGGGATTGATAGAGCTGAAAATTAACCCTATTAAAAGCTTATTAAATCAGCATCTACAGGATGATGTAGACAGGATCATGCAAGTATAAGATGTGACTCACAGAGCTACAGTGATGAGTTTAGACTCTTATCAGTACAGGAAATATATCATCATTAACATCATAAATGGTATAGATGTATAGATATTGATTTACTTATATACTGTATGTATGTATATATCTTATATATATATATATATATTATATATATATATATATATATATATAATATATATATATATATTATATTTAAATATATAATATATATAATATATATATATATATATATAATATATATATATATCTCTCTTCATCTTCAGTAGCTATATAAATAGCAACTGAACAATATTTAGAGACTTTAGTATAGTCAATGTTAGAAAGAACTTCTATATAGAGAGATGTAAAGAAACTTCACATAAATAGAAAGTTACATTAAAATATGTATATAAATATATATATATATAATATATATATATATATATTATATATAGTATATATATATATATTATATGTCTCATTGATATGACCGCATATTCTGTATTTACTATCTTCTGATTTAGGGCTTCTATCCCTCTAACTATTTTCTTAGCATCAGGGCTTAGCTGAAATAGGATTCTCCAAAACTCATTTTCGTAATTTCTGGGTGCTTAACCTCTTTAAGCACCAACGTATATACCAAGCCCACCAACATAGGATTATGCCTGAACGGTAGAAGTGAGTGCCCCCAAAGATACAAAGCCAGTGTTCTCAATGCTTATATTCGTCGAGCGCTTACCCACTGCTCTGAATGGAGCAACGTGAGTAGAGAGTTTGAAAGAGTAACTCAGGTATTGGTGAACAATGGATATAGCAACGCGGAAATAAACGCTGCTATAAGAAGACACTTGGACCGTTGGTATAATCCAGAACCTAGAACAGAAACCACAATACCTCCAATAAAATTATATTACAAATCAACCATGCACAGTGAACATACAAAAGAGGAAAGAATAATGAAAGAAATAATCCGTAAAGGAGTAAAAAGCACTACTCCTAACCAAAACATAAACCTAACAATATTCTATAAAACCAAGAAGACTTCCGAACTCCTTATCAAAAACAGCCCGAAGCCGACAGAGAACCCTCTACAGCAGTCAAGCGTTGTATACATGTACACTTGCCCCCACGAAGGATGTAACCTTCAATCTAAGTACATAGGTATGACGTCGACCAAGCTGACGAGGCGTTTGACATGCCATCTTCAATCTGGTGCCCCTAGGAATCACATGAGACAAGCCCATGACATCACCCTAACAAGAGAAATGTTGAACAAGAATACATGCATAATAGACAGAACCCAAGATGCAAGAAGATTACAAATTCTTGAAGCAATTCACATAAGAACAGAACAACCTACCATGAACACCCAAATCACGGAACTATTTACTCTTCCCACAATGAGAGTAAGGACAAGACCAGAACATAACGATGCCAACACAGAAGACAATGTTCAACATAACAGGCCAATTACACTGGATTAATCTTTGTATGTAGATGCCAGCTGCCTCGTATGGGCCAATAGGCCTTCTGCGGTTACCTCTATTCTTATGTTCATATGTTTCACCCCATTTATCCCCTATGTATCCCCTATGTTTTCACCTTTATTGTCTTATCACCTGACCCAGTGCGGGTATATAATCAAACCACATTGTAACATTCCTCACTTGAGAATGAACCATGGAGGTTCGAAACGTTGTGCAAATTGTTTAAATAAGTGTAATACATTCTATAGTAATCCACATCTTTTCTTCACCCAGAAATTACGAAAATGAGTTTTGGAGAACTCCTATTTCAGCTAAGCCCTGATGCTAAGAAAATAGTTAGAGGGATAGAAGCCCTAAATCAGAAGATAGTAAATACAGATCTTCATTCTACTTTGCTCTGATGAAGGCAAATTAGCCGAAACCGCGTTAAGCATTTTCTATTTTCACATGTGGTTATTCTGCATATATATATATATATATATATATATATATATATATATATTATATATATATATATATATATATATATATATATATATATATATGGAGTGACATAGCTTACTGATAATCTTATGAAATACAGTACCTGTACTGTAGTTTAACCATTACTTTGCAAAAATTACACCATTTAACAATTGTTATTACTGCCTAGAAATATAACTTTTACTATGCACAAGAGTTAATGAAAAATTGAAACTTCTGAAGATGAGGGTGAAAAGCCTGGTAATGCTTCTCACCTATACTGATTGGTTACCATGCAGCTCACTACACAGTAAATGGTTACCATACAGAATAACATCAATTAGCTGTAGCTTGAAGGACTATTTTTTATCAGTCAGCTTAGCCATGTTAATCTCACCTTCCCTCCCTCAGCTGAATGGAGGCAAATATATCTCCAGTGTTGGGTTGGAGGGTGAAGAGTGGATGGGGAGGTCCGGCCCAAGCAAATGTTTTATCCTGGAGATCCCAGTCATCCGGGTCCTCCACGTACACTCTGCCGAGGGCAGCATCCGCACCTCCGCCCTGGTGGGGGAGTCATCAGGCAACCTACTATCATATAATCTTAATAAGTATCTTGAATTTAAGAAATACTACAGCATTTGATATTGTAGGAAACACACTGGTTGATAGAAACAGGTGAAGAATTAACCACACCTCAACAAATTTTATTTTGCTAAATTCAACAACAGCTTTAATTGTTGTTGCATTGGCCTTAAAAGCATTTATGGGCATCTACCATAGAGCATCTCAAGAAGTATTTTTGTAATCTTTTGTGTGGTATTATATCACAGGCAATCTTAAGAGTACAACCTGGAAAAGGATTGTTTTAAGTAGAGCAAATCAGTGACTGACCTGAGTCTTCCAAAGGTATACGGTCTTGGCAGCTGGTTTCATAGGGTTGTCATTGACATCATCAACAATAACGGTAACTGGGTGAGTGGCTGCCAGTCCACCACCATCTGTTACCACAACCTCAGCCACCAGCTGGCGGTGCTCCTCTCTGTCTAATGGCCCCAGTGTCCATACCTCTGCTCCCCCGCGGCCACTGTCCAGATCTGTACACATGCACTCTGCATCAGTGGCTGTGGTCTGAATAAATATTTATTGACACATTATTTGAATACTATTAAATTATTATGTTTACATTTACCAATGTCAAGTGTCTTTGATCCATGTTACCTTACTGTGCATGTCTTTACTGATACTGTACATCTATCTGGACCTTAAAAAGGCTTTCGACAGAGTTCCACATTAGAGGTTGTTCTCGCTGACAGGTAAGCTTCTAACATGGATGAAAAATTTTCTAACTGATAGAAAAATGAGGATAGTAATCAGAGGCAATGTATCAGACTGGAGAAATGGCACAAGTGAATGTTCATTGTCTACATAAACAATCTACCAGACGGAATACAGAATTATATGAACATGTTTGCTTATGATGCTAAGATGATAGGGAAGATAAGAAACTTAGATGATTATCATGCCCTTCAAGAAGACCTGGACAAAATAAGTATATGGAGCACAACTTGGCAAATGAAATTTAATGTGAATAAATGCCATGTTATAGAATGTGGAATAGGAGAACATAGACCCCACACAACCTATAAATTATGAGAAATCTTTGAAGAATTCTGATAAAGAAAGAGATCTAGGGATGGTTCTAGATAGAAAACTATCACCTGAGGAGAACATAAAGAACATTATGTGAGGAGCCTATGCTACACTTTCTAACTTCAGAATTGCTTTGAAATACATGGATGGCAAAATACTAAAGAAATTGTTCATGACTTTTGTTAGACCAAAGCTGAAATATGCAGCGGTTGTATAGTGTCCACATCTTAAGAAGCACATCAACAAACTGGAAAAAAGTGCAAAGACATGCCACTAAGTGGCTCTCAGAACTGAAGGACAAGAGCTACAAGGAGAGGTTAGAGGCATTAAATATGCCAAAATTACAAGATAAAAGAAAAAGAGGCGATATGATCACTACGTACAAAATAGTAACAATCGATAAATCAGAATCGAAATCGATAAAATTGATAGGGAAGAATTCCTGAGACCTGGAACTTCAAGAACATAGATTTATAGTCATAGATTTAAACTAACTAAACAAAGCTGCCAAAGAAATACTATATAAGAAAATTCACTTTTGCAAACAGAGTGGTAGACGATTGGAACAAGTCAGGCGAGAAAGTGGTGGAGGCCAAAATCGTCAGTAATTTCAAAGCGTTATATGACAAAGAGTGCTGGGAAGATGGGACACCATGAGCATAGCTCTCATCCTGTAACTTCACTTAGGTAGTTACAGTCCACTCTTATATGGAGAAGGTCAGAGTATCCACATTAAAATGAGTGGATCTTCAATAGCCCACCAGCTTCCTGTCCCAGTAGAGGCCACTAGAGACAGTGGCCTTCAGGTACATTCAGGTAACTACTACAGATGGTTATGGACCATCTACCAAGACTACAGACCTAAATTGTCTTGTGGCAGAGTAATATAATTTATAAAAACAAAACATGAGCTACCACCCATAACAGAGTACAGACAGAAGCATGATAAAAAATAAATGTTCTACAACCCAAATTTTTGCAGAATGTGTGTATGTATGGTAATCATTAATCCACTGCCTGATGTGGTAGTTGAGGACATGGTTGGAGCTAGAACTCACCTGCCTGGAAGTTGATGTTGAGAATGTTGAGGACGTGGGCGGGGTTGGAGGGCGCCAGAGTGAAGGTGAAGGGCGGGCCATGCCCCAGTGCCCAGACATCATCGTCAGTAGCTGTGAGGATTCCAAGGAGAGAGGCAGGAGCTCCCTCTGTGACGTGGAGGACGGTGGGGGGTAGGAGCCGGGGGGGACAGTCGTTGACGTCGGTGAGGGTGATGGTGAGGGTGGCAGTGGAGGAGAGCGATGGGCGACCATCATCCACGGCTATCACCCGTGCCACGCCCACCTCCCCTCCAGGAGACTCGCGGTCCAGGGCTCGCCACAACCTCACTCCCCCTACACCGTCAACTGTCACTGCCCCCCAACCTCCCACCACACGGTACTCCACCACCTGCTCTTCCATCTGATACAGATACAAATATGGGCTCAAGTACAATATATTGAATGTGCAATGGCCAATTTCTGCCTGCAGGGTCAATTCTCAAGACTTCAGCCCTTCACCTTTTCAGCTGCTAGTAGTCTCATTGACACCTAGATAGCCAAGCATACTGGGTCTAAGAGCTGAAGCTTCACCCTGTAAGTATTATAGGCAATAGCATATGCATGATGTAAGAAAAGACAGAAATAATTAGAATACAAATGATTCTAATACTGTAGTTTTGAATGCACATATTACAAAAAATGAAGGTGTCGCTTTCAGTAGTTGCATTACAAGACCAACGATTGGAAAGGCAGGCCCAAGGAGTTGAAGTTTGGTCCTGCAAACTCTTAAATAACAACTATTATGTAAAAAATTCATACAAACACTTAGGCACAAGATTCATCAAGTATTTTTGTGTCCACTTATGAGACCTGTATATCTTTGCAACCCAAGGTTATTATTGTTATTGACAATTTTGTAGCACCTCGGAGATTATAATTTTTTTATATATATATTATGTAAGTTTGCGTTTCATCTTCTTGAGGTTATCTCGAGATGATTTCGGGGCTTTAGTGTCCCCGCGGCCCGGTCCTCGACCAGGCCTCCACCCCCTGGAAGCAGCTTGTGACAGCTAACACCCAGGTACCTATTTACTGCTAGGTAACAGGGGCATAGTGTGAAAGAAACTCTGCCCATTGTTTCTTGCCGGCGCCTGGGATCGAACCCAGGACCACAGGATCACAAGTCCAGCGTGCTGTCTGCTCGGCCGACCGGCTCCCCATAAATGCAAACTATACCTTGAGTGCTTGTCAAGCCTTAGCCCAGGTGTCTGGGAAGGGATTCATGCAGCAGGCTGACACATGACCGGCACAGGGGAGCCGGTGGGCCGAGCAGACAGCACACTGGACTTGTGATCCTGTGGTCCCGGGTTTAATCCCGGGCGCTGGCGAAAAACAATGGACAGAGTTTCTTTCACCCTATGCTCCTGTTACATAGCAGTAAAATAGGTACCTGGGTGTTAGTCAGCTGTCACGGGCTGCTTCCTGGGGTGGAGGCCTGGTCGAGGACCGGGCCGCGGGGACACTAAAGCCCCGAAATCATCTCAAGATAACCTCAAGATAAGAAGATGACTAAGGCTTAGATTCCAAATTTCTTGAACAGCATTTTGTTCACTTCCTGTGTTCAAATCACATTTTTCTAACTAAATGTTTTACCCTAATTATATACAAAAATATAAAATTCCTTAATATAAATTAATATTTCATTTCATAAAAATACTGTGTCTGATTACACGTACAGTATGAACAATTTACAAATGACCGGCTGAGCAGAGCCTATGGCATGGCCATTTGAGCCTTCCTCATAATTTATTAATGGTAGGGATTTTAGGTCCTGAATGTGGTGTATGTGGTTCAGCCCTCCAATGAATACATGATACAGTACTACACTTTCAAAACACAATATATGCTAAATATTTTGATAAATATATTCTACAATAAAACAAAGAACCACATGAATTCTCTAAAAAACATTAACCCCCCCAAATACTGTATACAGTATTATAATATATTACAAATACAATATATATACATATTTCATTATCTAAATTAATCAATAGATATATATACAGTACACTAAGAGATGTGCCTCAGTTGTTGGTGTACTGTACAGTATATACAGCACATTGAAAGTATCCTTTAGTCGTGAACTATATTCAGGACTAAAGTATACTTGCTGATTCGTCAGTAAACTAATATCACGGTTTTAATAGTCCATGTGTTGTTGCCTTGTTTGGTGTCCATTTGGTGTTGCCTTAAGCCAACACCAAACCAATTTAAAATAATGATTTTTTAACTGTTCAAGTAACACTGAATAAGTTAAATTGCTCCAGTGCTCAAACCTGGTTTTTGTAAAAGCACTGATCACAGCTATTAACTTTCTGTAGTCATCAAACATTAAAATAAGTTGTCATTTTCTTGGACAAGTAGTTGATATAAGCCAGACCCTAAACCTCTAATCATTCCCCTTCCCTAGACCTCAACTCAGCCCCCAAGACTTTTAGTAGAGTTGGGCAAGAGAGAAAAGGGGTGAACAACAGTACAAAGGGAAAAACAGAGGAAGGGGGGAAAGGGAGCAAGAGTAAGAGGGAAGGGGAACAACAGAGGGGGGAAAAGTACGAGGGGGAGGGAGACAACAGTACAAGCGGAATGGGGACAATAACTAGAGAGGAGGCCAATAGGGAAGAGGGGAGTAACAGTAAGGTGGGAAGGGGACAATAGAGAGGGAACAGGCACAACAGTGGCAGAAGGCAAGGGGCAACAGTGAGAGGAGATGGGGGATAGCACTGAGATAGGAGAGGAACATATACACACTCTACAAATATGCAAAGGCATGCTACAAAATGACTTGCCCGAAACGCTTTGAGTAATAGTGGCTTCATAGATTGTATAACTCCTGTTCCAACACTTTGTATATTATGCCTTTGTTCTTTGTATGCACATTTTTTTGAATAAAATTGTATTGTATTGCATTATATTTCCAGAACTGAAAAACAAGGAGTTATGAAGAGAGGTTAGAGGTGTTCAATATGCAAAAACTAGGAAAGAGATGGTTGGGTTAACTGTGTATATCTGAACCTAAAAAAGGCTTTTGACAGTCCCACACAAGGGGTTGTTTTGGAAACTGGAAAATGCTGGAGGGGCGACAAGAAGACTGCTGGCATGGATGAAAAATTTTCTGACAGAAATATGAGAGCATTAATCAGAGAATATGTATCTGACAACAGAAGTGTTACTAGCAGAGAACCACAGGGTTCAGTTCTTGCGTCAGTATATTATGCTTGTAACTCATCTCCTGTGTATGTACTTTTACCTGAATAAACATTTTGAATTTTGATTTTTTTTTAAATGTCAACCATGTCTTGCTATTTTCAAACAATACTGTTTGTTGACCAAGTTGTATAATTGCTGTTTTCTGCCATGTTCACCCCCTCTTTTTTGCCTTTTTTTTAAACACAATTTATACTTTAATCTCAATTAGTATTAAACTTTAGTCTAAGTGGGTTTTTTCCCACACCTTGTCTGAAATGCTGTGCGTATTAGTGGCTTTAGGTATTACATATGTACTAGCTCTATCTATAAATCCAACATTATGTTTGTAACTCATCTTGTATGTATGTACTTTTACCTGAATAAACATTTTTATTTTGATTTGAGTAATGTTCATCATCTACATTAATGATCTACCAGAAGAAATACACAATTATATGAACATGTTTGCTAATGATGCTAAGCTATTAGAGAAGATAGGAGATGTAGATAATTGTCATGCCCTTCAAATTGACTTAGATAAAATGGTGTTTGGAGCACCATGTAGTAAATGGAATTCAATGTGAATAAATGCTATGTTATGGAATGTGGAATAGGAGAAAATACACTACAAACAACCTACAAGTTATGTGGAAAGGAATTAAAAAAAACTCTGACAAAGAAAGAGATCTTGGGATGGTTCTGGATAGTAGAATGTCACCTGAGGAACACATAAAGAACATTGATTGAGGAGAATGTGCTGTGCTTTCCAACTTTAGAATCACTGTTAATTACATGGATGGTGAAATACTAAAATAACTGTTCATGACTTTTGTGAAACCAACATTGGAATATGCAGTATGGTACTACTATCTCAAGAAGCACATCAATAAACTGGAAAAGGGGCAGAGGCATATTACAAAATGACTTCCAGACCTGAAAAACAAGAGTTAAGGAGAGAGGCTAGTGGCATTAAATATGCCAAAGCTAAAAGATAGAAGAAAAAGAGGTGACTCGGGAGGGGGAATCCTATTTGGGTGCGGGATTTTTGGCAGTCAAACAGGGTCCTGGCTGTCCGTTACTTAGTTAATGTTCCTGTGCCTCGTCAGGCCTGTGTTGCTTTGGGTCGGCAGTTGCAGCCACACACACACATACGTACATGTGTGTGTATTTACTATTTGTGTCTGCAGAATCGAGCTGCTTGCTGTTGGACCCCACTTTTCTAGCCATCACGGAGGGTGCCAAACAAAAAAGATCAAGGTAGTGAAAGGAATTTGAGATTTCCCTTGGCCAACTGCCAATTTTTCCCAGGATGCATCCCACAACTCATCTCCCACATACCTAGATATTGTTAGATGAACAGCGGCATTGGGTGAAAGGAAACATGCTCAAATGTTTCTATCCCCCCTTGGGAATCAAACACCGAACCTTTCAGTAGTGACTTAACTGTGCTGACCACTGCATAACAAGAAGTGCTCAAACTAAAACCTGAATATTTTCCAGAGACAGAGGATTGGACATACTTGAATAATAATAGACTAAGCAACATGGAAGCTGTAAATCACACAAAAATCTCCCCATGGATGCCAAAGAATGCAGCTCAAGCTCTGAGCAAGCCTCTTTCAAATCTTGAGTTATCTTGAGTTATCTTGAGATGATTTCGGGACTTTTTTAGTGTCCCCGTGGATCATTTACAATGCTACACTGAAGTGGGGAGAACTATTGTATCATTGACATATATACCCTATGCAGTCCAAGTGAGATCAACCAGAGGATTTACTACAAGGTTGGCATCAGAACTGAGAAAATTGAGATAGAAAGACTGACTAAAGAGAAGATAAAAATTAAAAAAGGCATTCTTAACACACCAGAGTAAACTGTGATAGGCTATTTGGCATGGGAGGGGAACAGAACGAGGGTACGATGAAGTTGATTTTCTAGATGCAGACGATAATGATGATAATGACAGACGATGACAGCAACTATACAAATGGCAATGAGGTGGGCAGACTCACCATGTCAGGGTCTGTCGCAGGGAGGGAGGCGAGGAGGGTGCCGGGGGCCGTGTCTTCCCTGACGTGACATGGGCGTGCAGGCGGCTGAACTGTGGCGGGTTGTCGTTGACATCCCGGAGTCTCACCTCCACCCACGCTGTGTCTGTGTGCCGTGCGTCGCTCCATCCGCCTCGACCCTGAGGGATGTTATCCGGATATAGACTGGACAAAGATGACGTGACATGGTTGTGGTAGGAAATGTAGATGCTTATCTCTCAGAGTGTTTGGTAATATGTTTATTGTTTGTGATGTGTTTATATGTATTAACACGATGTACTGAACGGGGTGAGAATAGCTTGAGCTACCTCATCCCTGTTGTATTTTACCTCAATAAACTTATTTCAATTTCAATTTCAATTGGTTGTGGTAGAGGAAGGGTGGTAAATGCACTGGGTATTTGACAACATAATATATTACAGTACATAAGAAATTTTTAGAAACATGTTATCTAAACTCAAAATTCGAGAAGAATATTTAAGGCTTGTTATAAGCTCAAACCTTCAACAACAGAAGAAACCTGACACTTGTTAGTCAAACTAAAGGGGAACTGCGGCAAACTGAACAGAAACGGTTCTCCGCTGCCGTATATCCTCTCTGGTTGAACTGGATGATGGGGCGGTGTGTAGGACAAACATATCAATTGTGACACTAGCTCTCCACATATGTCAGTTGCTTAATTTAGAAACTAAACTTGTGGTCGATCTGGAACCCATTTATGATGTGACGACATATTGAATTTTGTAACTAGCTCATCAAGATAAACTTGCTTAGCTAAATGAATTGTGTGGTTCAGTCCCTGAGCCCATTATGTGCCTCTGTAACCCTTTCCACTACCGCCCACAAGATGGGTATGGGGTGCATAATAACTAAACTAAACTAACTGGTTAAACAAAAATACTATAGTGAACCTTTCCTGTATGAGAAGCGCTATTTCTTGTTAGAAAATAGTTTGCTATTAGCGAAACAGTTTCTGTTATTGTTAATAATTTGGGGCAGATACAGTACTAACAGTATAAGTAATGATTAAAAGAATGCACCAACAGTATGTTGTTGTTGTTATTGGGTAGGGGCAGCTGCAGCACCAACGATACTGTTATTGGGTTAGGGCAGCTCAGCACACATGTTTTGGGTTAGGGGCAGCTGCAGCACCAACGATACTGTTATTGGGTTAGGGGCAGCTGACGACGTTATTTGAGGCGCAACGATACTTAGGTTAGGCAGCTGCAGCCGTACTGTTATTGGTTGTGCACCAAATACGTTATGGTTAGAGTGCAGCACCAACGATACTGTTATTGGGTTAGGGCCAGCTGCAGCACCAACGATACTGTTATTGGGTTAGGGCAGCTCAGCACCAACATATGATTGGTAGGCAGTCAGCAAACGTATTATTGGTGCACTGCACACCAACGATACTGTTATTGGGTAGCGCTGAACAACGTCTGTTATTGGGTTAGGGGCAGCTGCAGCACCAACGATACTGTTATTGGGTTAGGGCCAGCTGCAGCACCAACGATACTGTTATTGGGTTAGGGGCAGCGAGCACCAACGCTTGTTACCAGCAGCACAACACTGTGTTGTTGTTGTTGTTGCTCGGTTACGGGCAACTACAACACCAATGGTGTGTTAAATTTATGCCAACGTGTCACTGTATTACTCCCATCATCTTCAGGAATATAATATAAGATTAAACCAATCTATATATACAAAGAAAAACTTTAACAAAATTAAGATCAGAATTCTTTATAATTGTTCAAAATGTATCATAAAAAACTAACTAAAAAAAAAAGTAAATGATTTCCTCGTGAAAAGCGTTGTAACTTTACAGAAATTTAATTTTGACGCCTGATTTACTAACAGTAAAAAAAAATAGCAATGTGGAAATTTTTTTTTCATATTCCGAAAAATGAAAATAATCTTATGGTGAGAATTTATAGTGTTAAACATTGCCGCACGGAATGTAGAGCAGTGTGGAAAAGAAATAGCTAAGAAAATGGAAAATATGTTAATTTACGTAACTATCCCAGTAGGTTGTACTAAGGTGTAAGCTATCTTATCTCGTTGTAGACTACCTCACTTCTCAGTTGTAGACTACCTCACTTCTCAGTTGTAGACTACCTCACTTCTCAGTTGTAGACTACCTCACTTCTCAGTTGTAGACTACCTCACTTCTCTATGTAGGCTATTTTTGTTATCGGTGATAATAAGTTATGTCGGGGACATGCAGCCTATGTATTATATATATATATATATATATATATATATATAATATATATATATATATATATATAATGTTAGATTTATATCGACTTCCCCAGAAGGGACGGTAGAGCGACGGTCTCGCTTCATGCAGGTCGGCGTTCAATCCCCGCAACCGTCCACAAGTGGTTGGGCACGTTTCCTCCCCCCCCCCCTACCCCCCCGTCCCATCCCAAATCCTTATCCTGACCCCTTCCCAGGCCTATATATAGTCTAATGGATTGGCGCTTTCTCCTGATAATTCCCTTCCCTTCGCCTTTAACTAATACGTTCGCTCGTTTTTCTTCAACAGCTGCTTATAAAGCTTTCTTATTTGTGTCACTCATGCCCCTGCATAAGGACCAGTGGATAACGCTATAACATCTACTTTACGACACTTCTTCACCCAGGAGAATGAGTAAAGTTTGCCCGAAACGCTGTGCGTCTTAGTGGCTTTTAGCATAGTATATATATAATATATATATATATATATATATATATATATATATATATATATATATATATATATATATATATATGCGAACAAGCCTGAATGGTCCCCAGGACTATATGGCATCTGAAAACTCACACCCCAGAAGTGACTCAAACCCATACTGCCAGGAGCAACGCAACTGGTGTGTACAGGACACCTTAATCCACTCGACCATCACGACCAGTCATAAGGAGGTGATAGCCGAAGCTATTGAACCCCCCCCCTGCCGGCACTCAGATGGTAATCTTGGGCATAGTATTTATCAAATCACTTACTTTTTCAGGTTGCATATAATCCTGGAGACCATTCAGGCTTGTTCGCATTTGTGTTCCTCACGTGGTGCCCCAAAAGAATGAGGTGATTTGATAAAATACTATGCCAAGATTACATCTGAGTGCCGGCGGTGGGGGGGGGGGGTTCAAATAGCTTTCACTATCACCTCCTTTGTGCCGGTCGTGATGTTCAAGTGGATTAAGGTGTCCTGTATACACCAGTTGCATTGCTCCTGGCAGTATGGGTTCGAGTCACTTCTGGGGTTTGAGTTTTCAGTTATATATATATATATATATATATATATATATATATATATATATATATATATATATATATATACATATATATATATATACATATATTATATATATATATATATATATTATATATATATATATATATATAGATATATTAAACTATAGAACACTTTAATTCCCACCAGGAGACTCGAACCCTAGCCAGCACAGAAGCCTTCCAGCCACTGGCATGACAGGTAACGCCTTAACCCACTACACACTACATATATTGGGTTATAGTGGGTTAGGCGTTACCTGTCATGCCAGTGGCTGGAAGGCTTCTGTGCGGCTAGGGTTCGAGTCGCCTGGTGGGAAAGTGTTCTATAGTTTAATAACTACTCTTGCGTGTTTAGGCAAGTTGGGCATATATATATATATATATATATATATATATAATATATATATATATATATATTTATATATATATCTATATATATATTTATATATACTAGCTCTTATCTAGAAATCCGACATTCTGTTATGTAACGCCTTTTGTATGTATGTATGTACTTTTGCCTGAGGTAAACATTATATTATATATATATATATATTATAATATATATATATATATATATATATATATATATATATATATATAGATAATAATATACTATATATATAATATATATTATATATTATATATTTATATATATATAATATATAATATTATTTATCTTAATATTATATATATAATTCTATATTATATATATATATATATATATATATATTATATAATATATTATATATACTATATATATATATTATATATATATATATATATATATATATATATTTACCACTAGTACACATAATAGAGGAAAAAAAATTAGTTGGAAGGCGGGGTCCAAAATCTAATGCTCGATTCTGCACACAAATATATATACTGTATATATATTTACCTAAGTGTAGTTACAGGATGAGAGCTACGCTCGTGGTGTCCCGTCTACCCAGTACTCTTGTCATATAGCATTGAAATTACTGACGGTTTTGGCCTCCACACCTTCTCACTACCTAACTTGTTCCAACCGTCTACCACTCTGCGTAAAGTGAATTTCCTTATATTTCTCCGGCAGCATTGTTTCGTTAGTTTAAATCTATGACCTCTTGTGCTTGAAGTTCCGGGTCTCAGGAA
>WNGS01001312.1:17874911-17937166 GCA_020271785.1 Procambarus virginalis | reverse complement strand
AATTTGGTGAAATGCAGAGGTACTAATAGAGTAAGATGGTGTCCTTACTCTTCATTACTGCAGATTACTATTATGTTTTCAACTTGTGCTTAATGTATAGTCCACAGCACTACCAGCATCTTGGACTAAGTGCAAATTGTTAGGCAATATTTTACTTTCAGTGTACACTAGTTACTATGCATGGTAAAGTGTTCAATTTGATATAGTTTTTAAGGTAAAGAGATGTACTTTATGTTGGTATTTTCAAAAATACAATAAAAGCAAAATAAAATGACAAAAAAAGTGAATTCAAATTAGCCAACATGACTTTCAAAATTACGACTACAATTGTCGTTGGAATGTTTCTGGCATTTTGAGCACATGAAAATTGTAGGTGTCACAAAATGTTAAAAGGTTTAACTTATAGTGTTTCTTTGAATGATCTTTGTGAGTGTAAGTCATGTAAAGATACTGTAATAAATATCAGTAAAGGATAATTTAATTCATGGAAACCCTTATTATAAATGGTGCTGAAACATGCATTTCCATATTTTTTATAATTTAAAATCTTTGTTTATTATTTTTTATTTAATAGCTGATATGTATAATGTTTGATTTCTTTGTATGGGCTAATTTGTCTTACATATGAACAGGTTGATTAGCACATTCCATGTTGGTCGAGGAAGAGCACACAACTCATATATGGGACGGATGGTGACTTTGTACTCTTCCCTTGCTCTGGTGCATTTGCTCTCTAACCCAAGAGGTGGTCTTACACAGGTGAAGTGCCCGGTACCCTTTCAAATGCTCTTCTGTTTAATTTTGAGTCTCTCTTCCTTGATGATTTGTACTAATATACACTGTGCCCTTAATAATTAGCCGGTTCCAGTACACGGCTATGAGCTGTAACTCTATGTTGCCCAACTATTAGCTATCTTGACTTTGAATCTGCATAATTGAGTATGGCGGTAATTGTATTACTTGTCTGTTGGTATTTTGTTATTTGTCTTATGTTTGTACCTGCTGCTTCTACTTTAATAGAGAAGGCAACGATTGATCCATGTTACTAACCTTGTCTATTAGATCAAATCTTGTTTATTAGAGGTTCATTGTCGGCTGTACAGTGACCCCTTCCATTTGTGAATTTAATCCGTTCTAAGAGATGGTTCATACACCGAAAATTCAGAAACCGAAATAAATTTTCCCATAAGAAATAATGTAAATTGAATTAATCATTCCACACGCTCAAAAATATTAACTTAAAAATAATTTTATACAGAATACTACTCATAGTTCCTTACCTTATTGAGGACTCTTGTTGGCATAAGGAAGACGGTGAGGAGGGCGGGGAGAAGGAGAGGTGTTAGTGTTTGTAAAGGGAGTTCCCTTCCTTTATAACATCAGGCAGTGATGACATTTCTGGGGTATTTTCTCTCCTAACTTTTGCAGGCATACTACTTGGACCTGGTTGTGGCTCACTGCTTGCTTGTCTTACTAAGAATCTGTCTAAAGACACTTGTTTTTCCCTACATTTTAACCCTTGTCTGTAGTGAGACATCACATTGTCATTAAAAAGGTTAATACAACAGCCTGCTACATCTTTATCTGGGTGAGTTTTTTCAGCAAAATTTTGCAGTTCTTCCCATACTACACACATTTTCTTAATGAGGAAGGGACATCCTTTACTCACAATTTATTTCTTAGATTGAACTTTACCGCCGACTTTCTTGGGACCCTTGGCGTGATATATAATAAGAATTTTTATGTTCAGAAACCAAAAAAGCAGAAAACAATGAAATTCTTCACAAAAAATTAAAGCGCAGTCATCACTGTGCGGGATACACTGGTAAGCTGACCGTGCATCACCCTGCACCCAGCAGAACCACGCACTTGTCAACCCATACATGTATCAACACACTCGAAAACTGAGGCAAACCTCGACCAAGTCGAATTTTTCGAGGAAATTGATCTCATAGCAAAAAATTCGTAAAGAGGGGCATTCGTCAACAGAGGTTCTACTGTACAGTACAGTGCAACCTCGATTCGGCGAAACATTTGGGACCAACCCCCAGTTCGCTGCGGTGATGGATTCATTGCAACAGGTGATGCCTTCAGAAGGCATTTATGTAATGCATTTTTTTAGTAATGTAAATCAGGAATATTTCATTGTTATATACAGTACTACTAAACTATACAATAATGAGTCATACTCTTATCTTTATACCTTAGGAAAGGCATACTGTACATACTATACTGCATACAGAATTTTGCTTGAATCCTCTCCAGGCACCATTTTGTAGCTTTGGTGTGACTATCTTGAGGTTATCTTGAGATGATTTCGGGGCTTTTTTTTTTTTTTAGTGTCCCCGCGGCCCGGTCCTCGACCAGGCCTCCACCCCCAGGAAGCAGCCCGTGACAGCTGACTAACATCCAGGTACCTATTTTACTGCTAGGTAACAGGGGCATAGGGTGAAAGAAACTGCCCATTGTTTCTTGCCGGCGCCTGGGATCGAACCCAAGACCACAGGATCACAAGTCCAGCGTGCTGTCCGCTCGGCCGACCGGCTCCCTGATACAAAAGATGTGACGGTTACAAAAGATGTCAGTAACTGTAAAAAAATTGCTATACCCACCCACCATGCTGGGTACCAACCTGAGGGAGAGAGGGAGGGAAGGCATTGAGAAAGGAAGGGGAGGCTGTGATTGATGGGAGGGAGGCAGTGATGGAGAGAGGCAGGGAGGGATAGAAGCAGTGAGGGAGAGAGAGGGGGGAGGCAGTGATGGAGGGAGGGATAGAAGCAGTGAAGGACGGAGGGAAGGCAGTGAGGGAGGGAGGAATAAAGGGAGAGAGGCAGTGAGGGAGAGTGGCGGTGAAGGAGAGTGGCAGTGAGGTAGTGGTGATGAAGGAGGGAGGCAGTGGGAAGGATTGCTGATCAAGGAATGGTTGCCAAACCCTCCCACCCATTCTCTATTAAAAATGTTAATCTTAGCTGTACAATATTCATGTCAAGATATGCTAATTTTCATGTATTACTATACATTAATCATTTGCATGTTTTGTTGCTTCTTGTTTATTAATTAAGCAAATACAGTTATTTATGAATTATGCACAGTTGGTATCTGTGAGCACGGGCAGACAGACGTGCTGGATCTGTGGGGGTTGGGGAGGGGTCTCAGTGGATGGGGAGGGGACGGGCTCCCTCTGATACACCTAACCTTGACCCCATTGACTAGAATTTTTTATTCTTAAATTCTGAAGGTACATCATCAAATATATGTTTAGTTATATATTTTGTTTAGTAATATTATTAGGATAATAAAAGTTAAAAAAAAATACTTGTATCATAAATGATTTATTGTATTAGTCTGAAACTTTATAGTCTAGACAAGCCATCAGGCAGTGAGGGAGGGAGGGAGCGAGCGTGGCAGTGAAGGAGAGTGGCAATGAGGGAGAGAGGGAGGGAGAGAGCATGGTAGTGAGGAAGGGAGAGACAATAAGGGAGGTTGAGCCAGTGAGGGTGGGAGGAAGATTTCACTGAGGAAAATTTTAATTTCAAACTCATATGAAGGGAATTTTAACATTTTATCCTGTGACATGATGGGAAATATTTCCACCAAGCTGTAAACCATTTCAACATCCTAAACAAATCTGCACATTCTGAGACTGAGACTGACAGGTAGCAACCCTCATCAGCACCACTGTTCTTCCCAACGACTAGCTGCTTCTTCCTGTGCCTATTGGCATTATTCACTGTTTGGGTATAGGGTATAATAGGTATGGTTTGATGGTGGGCATATGACCTATATTTGTGGGGCATGCAGACATGTTGTTTGTTCTTCACAACTATGTATGCTAGTGTCTCATAGGAGTCAAGAAGGCATTGGGTTTTTACTCAGATAATGATTGAAAATATTTAATTTACATTTTGTGTTAAACATTGTGTTGGTACTGTATATAATTTCAATTAAATGTTCACATCTGTTTAATATTTAGTTTTAAAATAAAAAAATTAGCAAACTTGTGATTGTAACGGAATATTTAACATTTCTTCAGGAAGTTGCAACAAGGTCAGGTGAAGAGGGCTTGCTAGACTGGTCTTGGTTGGTCTCACTGTGGGTGTACCGGGACCCGACTGTGACCAGTGTTGGTCTTAATGTAGCTACTGCTCTAATTACTCAAGCTACAGGACTGAAGCTACTCCACAGCAATCTTACCCAGGTCTTGGGAGGAGTGTGGGGCGCTGCTTTAAGGTACGTGTCATTGACGAGATTAATAAACGGGCTTACAGTACAATATCTTGAATCAGTGGGTGTGAAGTTGATACATGTATCTGTAATCCATGTAACTAAAATACTTTTCTCTTGTCTCATCATCCCACAAAGAGTAAAGAACTTGTGTGGTGAAAAAAATGCATAGGGTATAATTGCATGTTGTACATGCTAAGCCATCTGTGTGTAAAGGTCTTAAGACCCTTCAATTAAACAGAAAAAATATAAAAATTTGAGTTAAATGTACTTTAATAACATTTTGAAATGTAAAAGGTATCTTGATAGTTTTGCGTTCCGATGACTCAAACCCATCATCTGTACCCCGACACTAAACATTGCAATGACACTAAAGTGCATCATCTGATTGCTGGATTTCAGTTCTTGGGCTATCATATTTGCATGAACCAGTGTGAAAACTGATGGAAATTAATGTTATTGTGTGAACAGAGCATATGTAGGCCATGAGTGGACAAAGCAGAGTTTCCACTGTCCTATGAGGCCTAGCTTGAGAATAAACATATGTATATTCATTGCAGTCACAGTTCACATAAGATAAACATACTGTATTGTAGCTAGAAAAAAAAGTTGTATATGGTATAAAATGTATTTTTAAGTTAATATTTTTGGGGGTGTGGAATGGATTAATTCAATTTACAATATTTCTTATGGGGAAATTCGTTGCAACTTACGAATTTTTGACTTACGACCTGTCTCTGGGAACAGATTAAATTCGTAAGTCGAGGTCCCACTATTTTATGTGTGTATATATATATATATATATATATATATATATATATATATATATATATATATATATATATATATATATATATATATATATATATATATATTATATATATTAGGGGTACCACCTCTGGTGCAATTGCAGGGACCCACATCCTCGAAGAAGAAAACAAAGAGCATTCAGAGAAGATCTTGTGGATTCTCACTGAATACTTAATTCTTTTCTTCTCCTACCACCCCTATTATTTTTTTGTATGTTTTGTTTTATTTTATTGCAATGCTACAGTTTACAGAGAACACACACACACACACACAAATATATAACAATTAAACAATCAGCGTTCGAAGACCTCGTCCAGCTCCTCGGAGGTTGGGTGCGTACCCAGGATACAGCACGCATTTCCCCTCTGCACTGCGACACTGAGGCGCTGGAATAGGAAACTGGCTGCTCGTGGGTCTCTAGTTTTCCCAATGAGTTCCTCACCAACCTCCTTTAAAAACTTGAGTGCACATTTACCCCAGGCGCCCAGAGTCTCTGAGCCTATCGGCACGAACCTGTAACAACGTTCTAGGTTTCTGTACTTGTGGATTTTCTGGGTCTCCCTGAAGGTGGCTGCCCCACCTCCCTCCGCTGAGCTGTAACGTAAATAGGTATCAGCCAATGTAGATGCACAGGTGTAATCCCATACGACCTGTTTACCTTCCCTCCATGGCTGCAGGGTGACTCCATCTGGGCGTTTTTGGCTGTTGTCAGGTCTGCACAGCTGGGGTTCCCTTTGTGCTGGACACCCAGCTGTAGCCAAACTTCTCTTGATGATGTCATTGACTGCCTCGTGTCTGGCAATCTTTCCCTGTGTCTTACGACAGATGAGACCATGGCTGCCGTATTGGTCTGCCCGTGCCTGGCCGCAAATACACCGGTGCTCGGTGGAGATAGGGGCGGCAAGGCGCAGAGCAACACCAATACTTAGGGCCCGATGATCCAGGCGGGTGCCCAAGGCGGAATTAGGGACTGCCAACAGGAAGTCCCCAGCATGGGGGGCTTGCACAGCTAGGAGACGCGCTCTGTCCTTCTGAGAAGCTACGTCCAGCAATGCTTTGGCGATGTTCTCCACTATAGGGCTATCCCATTTGGCCTGTTTACCGTCGTTTGGACAAGTTGGTCGGGTGTGTGAATTGGCGAGTGTGTCCCACCGACCAGCTCCTTCCACAAATTTGGGATCACGAATCCCAATGGAGTTCCTTAGGTATTCTGGTAGTATTTCCTTCACTAATTCACTTGTAGCACTGGTCGAGGATAAGAATGCCGGCAATGCTAACTGTGTCGCCTTGCGAATACCTATACCCCCGAGTCTAACTGGGAGCGTTGCTTGGTCCCACTGGTCATCTTGCAGGGAGAGGTTTAACACTTTCATAGTTATTGTCTTTAGGAGTGAATCGTATTCCGTTAATTTTGGGCTGTCAAAAGAAGGAGCACACCTGAGGAAATAGGTAAGTCTGGGCAAGGCCAGGCACCTTGTAAGAAGGTACAACGCATCATGAGCATCCAAAGCCCCTATTCGCGCCTCCATCCTCCTCAGGTCTTTAAGCTTTTCTTCGAGGACTACCTCAATGGCGTTCGAGCCCAGAGGTGCCCCTAGCAGCACACTGTCGGTGGGAGCGATCACTTGGGCTCCTGGCAATAAGATTTGTACTGCATTTATGATTGATTGGTTGGACGAGATGATTTCACACTTTGATGGATTTAGTGTAAGGCCTAACTCCTCTCCCCTAGATTTCACTAGCTGAAGATCTCCTAGTAGGGATTCCTGTGTCCCTGCCAGGGTGCCATCGTCCAGGAACCAGATGTTGAATTCGCTGGACAACCTACTTGTGACCTCCTTAGCTGCCATGCAGAAAAGAAAAGGGGCAAGTGGGTCTCCCTGCTGGACACCTTCTGCGGAAACAACTTCATGTTCCCCAAACAACAGTGTCGATTCCCTACTGTACCCTGCTGAAACGAAAGGAAGTAGACAAGGAAAGCTGGTTCGAACTGCTTCCAGTACCACATCCCTTTTTACCTGGTTGAAGGCATTTTTAAAGTCTAATTTAATTATGCCTTATTTTACTGGAGGTCCTTNGTATCTAAATGTTCTGTTCACCATAACTGTACAACTAATCTGGTATGGCGAGTTCAGGCAATAAGAGACGTAGCTGTACACACAGCTGGCAGCTGCCTCCCTCACTGGTTCAAAGCCAGACACACTACATTTCTCCTCCAAGAATACTGTTTGTGGTACACTAATACAGACGTTATATTAATTCTACATTTTTATTCACCATAACTGTACACTAAGCTGTATGGTGCCCAAACAACATAGTGGCCACTCTACACTCTATGACAGCATCATTCATACGACACCACCTCCCTCACTGAGATGCCTCCTCCCAACATACTCCTTTGCTGTTATTACACTATACACACATTAGATATAAGTATCTACATTTGTGTTCACCGTAGCGAACCACTAAGCTAGTATGGTGAGTGCAGACAACAGGTGGCCACACAGATTCAGCAGATGACGCTGCCTCCCTCCCTCCCTTAGCATTACTCCTCTCAGACAGTGCTAATTATCACAACAATCCTGCTATTATCACAATCCTGGTCATTTTTATCAGTCAGGGGTCTTCTGTAATACATCACTAAATAATAGCAGTTACATATTTATTTTGATATATTTAGGCGATGCTGTGGTCACAAGCTAACAGCAGTACTGTTAGTTCATGCTGCATGTGCCAGCCTTGGTTGCTCACACAGTACTGTGGCTCTCACACCCGGGATGTTGCCTACGATTTTTTTTTTAAATGGTGTCTGTTTACAAGAGCTCTGAGGAAGCTGATATGAACCCTGTGTAACCGCGGGCTGTTTGAATCATGCCCGGCATCTTATGTCTGTATATTGCCATGTGTATGGTGGGACACATTACTTCGATCATATATATATGCCATGCGCAGTTTAAGGGTTAATATATGGATACTTAAATGTGTTTATTATATATGTATAAAACAAAAATAAGTTTTCATAAATATGTTGTTGTGTTCCATTTTTTATTGCAATCTACTTAAATAAAAACTTTTCAGATATAAATCTGTTCAACGACTTGTGGAAGATAGTGTTGGAATATCACAGGCAGCAGACACCTCAATGAGTCGATCTCCAAGAATCCTCCTCCTCCTGTCGGCAACAGTCATCAGGCATCTTCTCTATCATGGATTTGTAGATGACAATGAAGAGGCAAGTTGTCTGGAAAAATGTGCACATGGTATTGGTGTTAGTGCAGTGTGATGGTTTACATGTCATGAAGGTGCAGTCCACTTTATGTAAATGCACTGAGAATGTACTTAAGGTTTGAATTAGTATACATGTTAGTTGGTCAGTAAGTTATTATGGAGACCTTAATAGCCATCCTTAAGACAATGCCAATTCAAACAACAGTTCAGAGGATTTTGTTTTTAATTGAGTGAAGGTGTAAATTCTATTTAGTCACCTCTCTAAGGCTGAGGCATAATATGTATAGGTAGATATGGATACTAGTTGGAGGGACAGGATTAAAACATGGGTGCTGATCCCTCAGCCTCCTTTTCACTGGTATTATATATAGTACACATGTACTTTACTGGATGGCTTCTTTGGAAGGTAGCCTTCACTAGGGTTTGTTTTCCCTGTGTTGAATCCTCCTTATCCTGTGTCATACTTGTTCCTATGGTGACACAAACACAGTATGATAATTTAGATGGATATTTGATATAGTTTGTTACAGTGATATGACAATGGCACGACTAATTGTGAGATGCCGATGATAATGTCTGGAAAGACAATGGTTTGTGATATGTTCATAGTATTGTTGCCGTTGGCTGCTACTTGTTGAGTGACTCGGTGATGCTTTGATTTTAGCAGCCTTATATTTCTGTTAACCAGACTCTGTTTCTAGGTCCAGGTTTTTGTAAATTGGTTGATGGGAAAGCTTGCCTGGTATCTGTTGGATGTCATTAATATTTTGGGGAATCTACTGCAGATGTTATTAGTGGTTTGCAAGAATCGTGTAAATGTGGAATTCCTTAGGATAATTTAAGTAGCTGCTACATTATTTCTATTATGGATAGCTACAAATGTTTTATATATCTTGTTTGTTTAAAATGCAAAATATATAATCTTTGTTGACTACATCTTTGATGTTTTCAGAATTTTGTGTTAGTATATTTTATTTAGTTTCCATGGAAATAAAAATGTAATTATCTATATTTTTGTTTAGGTTATTACAGCTGCCAAAGATATAATACATGGATTGTTGCTTGGCCATCCGCTGATGAGCACCCCTGTGTTGACTGCTGCGGTTCAGTGTTGGCGTGCATGTCTCTCAGACCTCCAGTGTCTTTCTGACTCGTACACTAGTCTTGGTCGAACAATCATCAACCTCCCCTCAATTGTGTATGAGGGTGATCGTACATTGCAAAATATTGAGGTAAGAGAAAGTGCACATCCATTTTTGGATAAGAAAGTGAATAATTTTCCCAAATCATCAGACGTTGTGTATAATATGTCTACATGACTACTGTATAGTGAAACCTCAAAAATACAAACTTTTTTGTAGCGACACCCCCTTCTTAATTGACATTGCAAAATTTAAAATTCATAATTTCTATTTCTAAATATAAAGTACAGTATACATATTTTTCAAAATTAATGAGACTTTGTGCACAAAATTTCTTAATACAAGATTTTCCAGGAGCACGGCAGTCATGCCTGTTTTCTCCAACATTGGAGTGATTGAGATAAACTTCCTTCCAGCACATGCCATTTCTTCACCTAACTGGGGACAACCCAATGGTTTTATAGTGTTTAACGATTAAAGAAAACTGTGGGAAGAGATTTGTTCAAGGAAGACTACAAATGTACTTACAAATTGTATATCTACCCTTACATGAAAGAATGCATTTTGAAAATCTTAACATTTTCTTGCAGCACTTGAAATACTGGCTTCAGTGCCTGTATTTACGAGATAGAGACACGAGAATTCAAGCTCTGTCACGTGTGGTCCAGAGACTCGTAATAACTGGAGGCGACTTTCTTCCTGATCCACAAGACTTTAACCTTGCCATTCATCATGACCTCTTGATTTTGAAGAATCCCTCACGACTCTTTGTTGTGAACAATATGGCTGCAGAGGTCAGTTCATAATGAGTTATTAATGGTATTAAATTTGGGATCCTTTCAAATAGATACTCGTTTGCTATATATTGCCCACAATATACACTGAATATATTGTGGACAAATATACAATTGTGTATATTGTATTTAGGAACACTTCATTGTTTAGTGGCCAACTGTACCTTTGCCATGACCTTATTTATGAAAAATACAGAATATACTTTGATTGAAATTGGTGAATATGACAATGTTTGTCTTCAGGAGAGTCGATTGATGAAGGTGATGGAGCTGATCCAGGGTAGAGGGATTGAGCCAGGGGTTCGTAAGGCTGCATGGTCTCAGCTGGCCTTTCTATTAGAGGATCCTAGGCTTCATGAACCCTTTCTTGAGCTGTGTTCTCTCCAGTTTCTGGTGATGAATTTTGTCAACATGATGAAGGTAAGTTTTTAAAATTGAAAAAGTTGTATTTTGTACTTTTTTAATTGTCAAATGTTAGGACAAAACTTGAGCATCTGTTTTTGATACACAAATCTCTATTCGGAGAACACTGTTTCCCAAGAGATAGTATGTTTAACAATATCTATACTTTAGTATACAGTGTAACCTTGCTACTCGAACAGCTCCCAATGCGAACAATTTGGCACTCGAACGCTGTGTTCATATTCGGTCCTCAAACATAAACACGGGTCCCGGATGAGTCGGTTTCCCAGTAGCTGTCGTTCCGTGCACAACACCACTAGACTTTTCTACACTCTCTTGTGTTTTCTTGGATAGTTTTTATATTAGTCACCATGGCACCAAAGAAAATTAGTGATAAGAGCCAAGCAAAAAGAAAATTAGTTAGAACCACGATTATCTAGCTGTGGATTTTGATGCTATCCCAACAGCCGAGAGTGTGAATATGTTACTATTTACACTACTTACTGAATAGGAATTGTTATTTGTTTGAAGTGAAACGTATTATACAATTTGTTTTTTGAAGGGTTTACTTTACTCCAAGAAACATCGTTTTTGTAGCAAGTCATTTTGTTTCCAATTACCTTATTTTAGTGGTTTGTTAGTTCAGAATATGGAGATGAACCTCCATGCTTTTCCAGTTACGTATTTCTTATATGCATCTTTTGTGTGTCATTTTTGCCATAGTACTATTTACCAATGTATATTATGTTGCTTCCAAGACTATATTGTAGTGAGCCACCGAGTCTTAGGAAAGGGCTTTCTGCTTTAAACACCTGCTGCGCTAGATTATAAATTTTACCCAAGGGGCAGGAACAGGAAGCTAGGGCTTATCATACTTCAACCTCCCAATGGTGCAAGTCCGTGTGTTTTGTATGTTGATTTCTAAGCATTGTAAAATTGTTTTGAATGATGTATGATTTAATTAAATGGTTTGTAATTGCTTTACTGACACCTTTGTGAAGTGGGGCTTTTTCAACAGTTCAGAAAACACTGTTTCCTACTACAGTGCTATATTTCCTGAATACAGTAGCACCCTATTAATCTGGATGCTGATATGGCAGATTTTGCGTAAACATCAGAAACAATTTTGTCCACTGGATTTTTCCTCCAAATTCAGATTAAAAAAACAAACAGAATTCAATGGAAGATGCAGCAATATTTGTATTGTTGTCACATAAAATAATGTACCAACTTTTATAACTTTCTATTCTTCAATTGTATTTATTGAATTTATAGGTAAACAGGCAGCTGAGTATATTGTGGCACAAGTTGACCCTCACAAGGCCAATAATTTCTACAATTATCTTCCCACATAGCTACCACACCTTAACACCCCTGTCCACCCATCGCTCACGCCCTCCTGCTTACCTTTCTAATCCATGTTCCCTCCTGTCAGATGTCTGTAAAAACCACGCGTCGACTCTCTCCTTCAAGCCTCCCTGAACCTTTGATTGCTCCCAACCGAAAGCCCGATCGTGGTATTGGATTGTGTAGTACAGTACTATAAACGTACATGTATGTAATATTTGTCACTTGCTATACGATAAAAAAACAATTTTTTATATGATAAATACCTAAAATAAGATGAAATTTTGGTAAATCCAGAGTTCGATCAGATTTGGATCGGGTCCAAAATTATATACACTAATGTGGAGTGTTGAGGTTTGCCTGTATTGAAGTTTAAGGTGCTAATGTTTTTAACTTAATTATATAGAGTTATAGTTGAAGTAAGTAAGTAATGAGTAAGATATTATAGATTAGCGAGAGGGCTTTAAGGTTTATCTCTTGCAGCGTGATGGGTCACAAAATGTGTCAGTGGAGTACTTACCTGGAGTAGTGGAATGTCTGAGGTTGCTGGCTACTAACTCTGCTCACATCAGGACAACATTGCTCCGAGACGAGGAGTTCTTGTTGTGTGTTGTTAGAGGTAGGTTCCATGGAGAGTTGCAAACTGTTTAATTATTTTATTATTTCAGCTACAGTATAAGCAAAAATGACTTTATATACCAAACTTTTTGTTTCAGCTGCCCGACTTTATTATGCAGATGAGCGTACCAGATGTCAAGCATCTTGTTTATTGGCTCTTCTCCTCTACAATGATGTCATTACATATTTGGAAACTAAAGAAGATAAAAATGCAGTGAATGCTGGTGAAAAAAGTTTCATCTGTGTACCAGAACTCTTGTCCTCTAGGATTCATTTGCCATTTGTATGCGATACTTACATTTGGCTTGAGGAGTATGGTTTATGTGAGGAGATGAGAACAGTGCATCACATTCTGCAGGAAAAAGATTGGCTAGTGCTTGAGTTTTTTAAAACTGTGTGGACAGCAGCCTGTGTTGGTGGAATTGAACACATTGATTTGGCCTTTGATCAGCCATCCAAATTCTCTGTTAATTTGCAGCTCAGTAAATATGATGCATCATTATTAAAGTCATCAGTTTTAAGAGTAGCCATGATGGAGTTGCTTAAAAATGTTGAGAATGCCACTTCCCATCATGATGTGAAAAGAAATATCAATACTCTGAGCTTTTATATTCAACAAGTCCAGTTTGCATCATGCAAAAATGAAGAATTTTTTGTTTCCAATCATTGGACACAAAGCCTCCAGCGCTTTCTCACTTCCCAGCCGAATTCCTCTGTTGATGAGCAGCTCCTTACACATATATTGAACTCGGTATCCATCAGTCTTTCAGTAAGTGTGCAAAGTTTTTTTGATGACTTGTCCAATATAAATCTAGTTTTTAGTTTTAAAAATTATTTATTTTCTCATCAGCTTAATTACCAATTTATGTAACATGATTGTACTGTATTTAAATAATAATTAAAATGGTATTTCTTCATCAATAGCTAATTAGTCACTGATGCATTTAAAGATATTACGGTATTTGTATAATTCAGAAAAGGGAAGTAGAGTATTCTACATTCATAAAGCTGTGCCTCATCTTTATTAAATTTTTTGTAAATATTTGTGAAGCTTCAAGTAGATTGAGAGCTTGAATGTGTGTGTGTATGATTAGGTATTTGTCATTGATTGCTTGTTTGTGGTTAAAATGAGTAAAACTATGCTTGTGGTGCGTCATCGATTAACCGAGTTCAGGCCCCTCAGATGATTCCTGAGCCAGCACTTGTATTGTGATGCAGTTTGGACATCTACATAATAATTTTTTTTTGGGGAGGGGAGGAGGGGGAGGCAGTTGAGTATTTCCATAAATTTGAACAAGATTTTTTTTTATATAATTTTTTTTCCAGATATACCTACCACTTGTGAAGGGTGGTCAAGCTCTCTGTCCACAACTCCTTCCGCTGCTGCTGAATGAACTGAAGAATCAGGATAGTGCCTTACACCATACACTTCAGAATGCAGGTAAACTTTCATCTTTGTAAGCGTTTAGCACAACTCTTGTTAACAAATTTTAAATTTTATAACGTCTGTATTTATTCCATATATATTCTTGGGATTCCTGCTTAATTGGATCATGGTCCACAAGGAAATCAGATGTATATATAAAAGATTCAGTTCTGCATGTAAGACAGTTGCAATGCATTCTGGTTCAGATAGGAGTACAATAGGAGTAGAAGATCTCTTGAAACATATACAAAAGTGTGGAATTGAGACATCCAGCAATAATTTGTACAGTATTTGCCAGAGTCTACAACTTGGCAACAGTTATGCATGAAGCTTGCAGAGAAGATGGTTTTTATCAAAATCCTCTACTGCGTACCACACCCAAGGGCGAAAACAGTTAAGAACCCAACTGTGGTATCAGCAGATACCCAATAGCAGAAATATGGTATCTTTATTCAGTCTTAAGCTGTACCACTCTGCATGCTTCATATTCCCAAGGAGCTGTACCGTACTGCCCAACACTGGATTCAACACAAATTGGTACAGAGACCAATAACAGGTTACTAGGACTGCTGTTGTACTTTTGTCAACATAGGAGGAAAAAAATGCCCTCAAGTTTTTAAAATGTGACTTGGTGGGAAACCAAACCAGCGACAACCCCAAATAATAGTAATACAACTATAGGCACTCGGTGCTAGTCACCTTCACCTGAGGCTAAGGCAGCAATGTACTATAAAATAATAGTTCACACTCGAGAGCAAGTAAGTAAGTAATTATCAAAGAAGGCACCAAACCGGGAAGGCTATGTAGCACCATCAAATGTGCGGGATAATCAGAGAGCGCTACATATCACTGAGGATGCCAATATGAGAACAGAAATGCATAAGGCGAACGATATCAAAAGTATCCGATTCACCAAGAATTCTATCGAGGGACAAGTGACTGCGGGGGACGGTCGGAAAGCAAGACACACGCTCGTCCTGGAAGTCAGGACATTCATCAAGGATATGCACAACTGTAATAGGAACAGTGCAGTTAGGACAATAAGGAGCAGAACGGCGCTCCATTAAGTGTCTTGAGTTAAGCGTGTATATCCAATACGCAATCTTGCCAGAGCCGTTTCCCACCGCTGGTTACAGTGGTAGGAAGAAGGCCTTAGGGACACACTACTCTTAAGAGTACCCAGTTTGTTACCAGTAACAGAAGACCAACAACCCTGCCAACGGGCAAGGATGGAGGAATGAATAAGTGGGTAAAAGTCGGAATAAGGAATATCTTTATGGGAGATGGGACAAGTGCTAATACGGGATTAAAGGACTCCAGAGCCATGAGGGCACTGAGAGAGTCGACTACAACCACAAAGGAGGATTGACAGCGAGAAAGCAGTAGATGAAGAGCATAGAGAATAGCATAAAGTTCTGCCATGAAGATGCTAGTCTTCGGTGGCAGGCGACTTATAGGTGTAGTCAGGAAAAACAGAGTAGCCTACACCGCCTGCAGACCCATCGGTGAAGTTGGAAACGGAGTGGGAATGTGAAGAAAAGTGTTCAAGGAAAAGGCCTTTCAGAACTGTAGGAGGGGTAAAAGTTTGAGTGATGTGGGTCAGGGATTTGCAATATTGAGGAAGGGGGGACCCTCTACAGGGGTAAGGACGGAACAACACGAGGACAAATATTAATAATCCTAACCGAAAGAGAAACCACTTCTGAATACCACCATTTGTAAAGAAATCGACAAAAATACTTTGGTCAAATATAGACAGTTGAAAACACATGAAATCATTTCCTGGATATGACAAGCATGGTGTATCGTGTTAACAGTGTGTTTCAATGAACAAACAAGCCATTTAATGTTAATCTGTTTGTGTGACTGCATAATTTGTCAGACATAGTACATAATGTGATAAGGTTTGAAATGTTATAGTTCAGATGTTGCCCAGGAATGAGCAAAGAGTTTGCTAAGGCACCCTTTGGTGTTGGCTAGGTAACTAAAGAGGCATTATATATATGTATTTAGAGCATTTATTGTTTGAGCTTTCTATAGCTGGTTGATATCCTACAGTGACCAATCCTTGACACTTTAAAATATCTTGGAAGGCAAGAAAGTGATATAGCTCAAAAATATTAATTTTTCCATGTTTGTGTGTTTAGCTAATTTAAAATATGTATTATCATTACTTTAGTAAATACACAGTCGGATGCACCTGGTGAGTCTGAACGCAATCATCTATTGCAGAAGAAAATATCTGTATACAGTATTTTTATATTGTGAGCTTGATGAGAATAATGAAGTTCTGGATATTTTAGACGGTAGTATGTATTTGAGTATGTCCTTGCAGTAGAATTGTATAATACTTGCTATTTTCATTTACTCTTGAATATAGTAGTAACTGTTATTATTGTAGGTGGTGTCAAGTGGCTGGCCAGTGATCCAAGTCCTCGAGCCTTGATGTCTGTGCGCTTGTTCCGGTCTGTAACAAGGCTTATTAACGATGCACTCAAGTTTGTTGGTTGCTGTGATACTTGTGGGGATGCCTTTGGCAGTGCTGCTTTGGATCAACTTGTTGCTAGCTTAACCACCAGGTTACTCCCACTACTCACCGCTAGTAATGACCTTCATTACTATAATCTAGGTTGGTACAGTATTTTAAACACAGTGAATTTGTAAATATGAGTCTTCACTCTACAAGAGTGATTTAATTTTATTCACTAAACATGTATGACTTTTTTTGACAGGTAAGTTTGTACCTTCATGCACTCAAGTCATATTTAACAAAACATTTGTGCTTTATGTCATCCATCTCTGCAGGATTGATCATTGAAAGTTAGGTAATATTACTAAACAGTTTCAGTGCAGTGGGGATCTTTTCTTAAGATGCTTAAGACAATGAAGCCTTAACAGGTGAATTGTGAATTGTCCATTGTCTTTGTGCTCGTACTTTTGGCGACTTGAAAAAGACACCTGCTGCATTGAAGATGAGAAAGCTGCACTGAGCGGCTGTTACCCAAATAAAGTAGGACATTCCCAAGGAGTATAAGTGAATGTCATGCTCAAAATGGAATTTTACCTATATTTGAGGCCTTAATTTTATGTTTAAAGCTGGTGACATAAGCAGCTCTCTAGAAGAAATTTACTGTTGATTTAAATGGTTGTTCATATTTATACGTGTACAGGTATTTCAGGAACAATCAACCACTCAAAGTGAGGCCAGCTGTATTTTATTGGTTGCTAATTTTCGAAGCAATCTAAAATTTGTTGCTTATTNAAATCAGACCTTGCATAGTATGCCGAGTACTGCATTCTGGCTACTAGGTACAACATTATATGTTTACCTTATGTTAAAATAATAATATAATAATAACATATATTAATAATAATACCATACCTTCATTGTTAAATTTTTCCCAGTGGCTTTTATCTTTCGCATTAAAATATGCAGTCTTGGTAGAAAGACGGTTTAATGGGATCTCATCTTCAACACCCTTGCATATATGGGAGGTTGAGGAGCAGCAGAGGAGCGAGAAAAATGAAACTGCTTGTGCAAGTGTCTTGTACATCCTACTCTGAGTACCTGTATTACCCTGCGGACATTGTAAAGCACACAGACTATGTATACTGCATTTAGTTTGACAGCAAATACTTTATATCAGTTCAGTATTCTAAAGTTACACCACTATATTACCTGTCATTTTTTATTAATATTTTCATAGAAACCTAAAAGGCACACAGTAGACCTAGCAATCAAGTCTATTATGCTCAACAGGTGACAGTGAATTAGAAAGCACGTGCATCACACACATTCCTTTCAGTCCTGATTTGTCAATACTGTAACTCAATTCTGCGCAGTTCATAGATTTGTATAATTGTTGAACAATGTCTACAAACTTAATAGGAAAATAATATAAAATAATGTTTGACAAATGGCTACAGCTGCAGCTTAAGGGCTGCAGCATTTTCTAATATCTGGAGAAAAAATATTGAGTATAGGAAGAGCTCAGTAATTTGAGCCGCAGTAATCTGAATCTCTGGGTAATTCACCCAATATCAAGTCCAAAGGTCTTGTTCACTTAACAGAAATCCAAATTAACAAGATAATTTTTTGCTAAGAACATGTCTGCTAGCAGCAGCAATATGGAGGTGTTAAGAGGAAAAATTACACAATCGATTCAAGAGAAGCTTAGAATCATTGAGCTTTGTGAAAATAGCCATTCTGCTGTGAGAATTGCCAGGGATTTGGGTGTTGGCATGAGTACTGTGTCTGATATCAGGAAATAAAAAGAGCAATACATAATTACATGTACTAGTGAGAGTAGGAGAATGAGCATTAGTAGAGATTGTAACAGGAAAACCTTGAAGCATGCACACATTTTGGACAGTTAGATATGTGTATAAATGATTTGCCATGCGTATTGACAAAGGATACTCATCTGCACAGTGAGTACTGTATGACAATTTGCAGTGAATAAATAAGGAACGCAGCAGGCAGGTTTACACCCAGCTAAGGAATAAATAGTTCCAGGGCAAGTGATGGTTGGATTGCCAGTTAACAGAAGCACAACATAGTCAGAAAAGGTCACAGTGAATCATTTAGTGAAAAGGAGAGCAGCATTTAGCCATTTAAAAATAAAGTTAGGTAAGGATGGATAAGGTTTCTTAGGTTAGCTTTAAAATTCATTCGCAAACTGTCTAGTATAAGATGTGACTTATATTAAAATGTTGTGCTGTATTCAAACCATGAATACCTTGTTTAACCTTAGTTTGATAGTAAGTACAGTAGTATGTTTGACTTGCCTTTCGACTCACAATCAGGAAGCCTGGGTTCGATTGCCAGGTCGATCGAACCTTTAAGGCCCTGCCTGAAACATTATGCTGTTAGTGGCTTTACAAGAATGTAAAAACATCAATGCTACCTGCCCTCATAAACCCAATGTACCTTCTTGTATATACAGTATATAAAATAAAATAAAATAAATTAACCTATCAAATATCGGTTTACTCTTCTTCACACATGAACCATTAAGCAATGTGAACCGAGGAAAAGACAAGTCATTTGTTACTCCAGTGCAGCAGTGTGAGTCCAGCCACCAGCTGACTCTGGCCACCCACCACCTGTCTTATCCTTGCAAATATAATTTAATCCGGAGAGAAGGATGACCCAAGACTGGCGGCGCGTCATCCAAATAATAAGTCGTGGTTCATGGTAATGTGCTTTACAAACGTTTATATACAAAAACAATTAATAATTACATATATTTTAAGATATTTAATAAATATTATTATTTAATCGTTAAAATATGGTAAAAATGTAAATGCAACTGTTAATTTAATGTAAATGTTTTATACTTGCTTATATGTTGACGCATCCAAAATACCTGATTGTTTTCAGTTCTCTAACGGTGTCACAATACAATATTTGTAATTACCTAAGTGTAGTTACAGGATGAGAGCTACGCTCGTGGTGTCCCGTCTTCCCAGCACTCTTTGTCATATAACTACTGACGGTTTTGGTCTCCACCTTCTCACCTAACTTGTTCCAACCGTCTACCACTCTGTTTGCGAAATCGAATTTCCTTATATTCTTCGGCATCTGTGTTTAGTTAGTTTAAATCTATGACTTAAGTTTAAGTTTTGCCACGAGAGGCGAGTTTATTGGGCAGCGCCACCCATCCTGTGAGTGTACTTACTGCCATAGCAGCATCATTAGCATGTACAATATTCCCCAATAGGAAGAAAACCCGCTGGGTTGTTCATCCTATCACGTGTACCCAGACACAGCTGAGACTTGCTTAACTGTCTTAAGTGAACAGCTTATCAAACAAGAACTGCTGTGTTGCAGTCACTGTACATCTTTTGCATTGCTCTGTTTCTTCTAATTACTTTCTTAATCTGTGATAGACTGTGGTATGTAAATGTCTAAATTTCTTCTCTTCTCTTCTTTGCAACTTTTGCAACCTCATCTGCAATGACAGGTTATATCAAAGATCTTAATCGGACCGCAGTGGATGTGTTTAGCACTATTTTTGCATTAATTTGGACACCTTTTAAATATAATTGATATGACAGAAGGGAACATAGCACTGACAGTAGTGTCAATCAATGAACGTGACGTCATAAAGTGGCCGTGAAGAACGATCCGGTAAATCTGGATCTGAGCTCGTCTTCATGAACGAAACTCGGATTATTGGTTTGTTTTTGAATGGTGGAGGTGAACCTGTAAGGCAGGACCATGTCACTTGATCAACCATATCCACTGCCACAGTGAATTATTTTTTGGCCCGTAGTGGGCCATGTTTTTTCCCTTAGGCAAGCCGAGGCTCTGGTATACTGCCACACTGTTTCGAATTCTGTTGGCCTGCCGAGACAAGTATATAGGACTCTTAGGGCTTATCTGGGTTCTCAAGGAAGCGTTTTACATGAATTGTATAGTCTTCGAATGACTGAATGACATGGTTTATACAGCCATAATTGCCCGTCGTCGACTAAACAACTGTGCGTGCTGTTTCTGGAGAAGATGTCAGAAGTAGCAGAGTATGTGAGGAAATTAGGTGAGTGAAGCAGCAAAATGAATGGAGGGGGGGGGTTAGGGAGGTCCAGTACCTTACTGGACGTGCCAATTTAGAACTTTAAAGTCTATGATTTTAAGTTACTAGATACAGTCGTTTCGTGTGCTATATAGTCGTAATGGCTTGGAGCTTTCCCATAGTAATTTCCTCTTTCCCTTCTCGATAAAGTAAGTATCGTGCATTAAACCTAATTTTATAACGTAATAAACATTAAAGGTGTACTGATATTGAAGGTGACGTATTAACATACTAAATATCGATACTGTACTGCGATATCAGTACTTAATACTTTTTTCATGTTGGAATTGTTACCATCTGTGCAAGAATAACAATAAAAACAAATGGGTTAAATTTTTACCAATACTGTACTGCAAAAATACAGATACCCATACATTGGCATGGATCATGGTAAAATCGAAAATAAGACATTTCAACACCTCATTTTCTGATTGTCAAAACCGTATATATATAGTTAGGTTAAGATGTACTATATTATCTCGGGCTGTGTTGGGCTTGTGTATGTTAGTTTGGGTTAGGTTGAGTTCGTACGTGCTAAACACAGCTTGCTACTTTTCAAAATCACTTAAAAAATGCATTTTATATACAGTTTGCAATGAAATCACAATGGAGTGATTGGAACTTTATTTTAATTTTTTTTACACGGTATTTAGTTTTTCTGTTATGTCTTTCAGCATTTAAAATCTAGTCCAAGGAATGAATGCACAAGCTAGCTCCATCAAAAAGTTAACCTTATTTCCAATCATACTACTGTACCAGATTGAACTTACAATGCACTAGAAAGCCTAAGATAATGTGTGTGTGTGTAATTACCTAAGTGTAATTACCTAAGTGTAGTTACAGGATGAGAGCTACGCTCGTGGTGTCCCGTCTTCCCAGCACTCTGTCATATAACGCTTTGAAACTACTGAAGGTCTTGGCCTCCACCACCTTCTCACTTAACTTGTTCCAACCGTCTACCACTCTGTTTAAAACCACTCTGTGTGTGTGTGTGTGTGTGTGTGTATTTACCTAGTTGTATTCACCTAGTTGTGCTTGCGGGGGTTGAGCTCTTCTCTTTCGGCCACCTCTCGACTGTCAATCAACTGTTTCTACTACTGTTTTTTTTTCTCCCACACCCCACACACACACACATCCCCCAGGAAGCAGCCCGTGACAGCTGACTAACTCCCAGGTACCTATGTACTGATAGGTAACAGGGGCATAGGGTGAAAGAAACTCTGCCTATCGTTTCTCGCCGGCGTCCGGGATCAAACCCGGGACCACAGGATCACGTGTCCAGCGTGCTGTCCGCTCGGCCGGCCGGCTCCCCCATACCCTGGCCGGTGTGTGTGTGTGTGTAGGTAAAGCCAAAAGTTTGCTTTTCAGACAGTAGCATAAACATTTGTAAACAAAAATTGAGCACTGTATTTCTAGGTCTGAGTACTGATTTTTTTTTAATTATAAGAAACTTAAATATATGGCTGTAAATTTTGAATTACAGTGCTGTACTTTTAATACTTAATTTTTAATTTTTCAGTGCACCCTATTGCGGAAATCCGTAGTCGTGCTCTCGGTTCCCTTCTTCAAAAAGTTGAGCTAAAGTTGGTGACGTGTTGCAGACTAAGCCAGCACAAAGATCTTCTAGCTAATCTGCTACAGCTACTGGACCTGGGGCCTCACACTCTAAGATCACAAATTCTGAATTTGCTTTTATTCCTGTTTAAGGTAGGAATTCCTGAAGTATGAATTAGAATAATTACAAGATGTTGCGAGTGGATATATAAATGATAATATAAATGACAATTTATATTATGAATTGCATATACTGTAATTGTATTTTTTAAATTAATTAATTTATCTACCTGGCACAAAAGATGAGATACATTGATTCGGTGAGGAGCTAAATTAAATGACATAATTTTGCAGTAGTGTAATGTTGGACCATAAAAACTAACAATTTGCTAATTTCAAAATGTGTGAACTCGAGATTTTTATGGAATTTTAGCACGAGGTATTCAAGATTTCGAGATGTGGTGTGATCTGTAATTCTGTACAGTACAGCCTAGTAATGGATCAATGAGCACTAGTTTCCTAAGGAAGCATGTTAAGTATCTAAGAAATATCACGCCATTTGTTTTTGGTTGTGTTTTTTCCAGGATGACTCGGCAAAAAGGCAGTTTATCTATCTTGGTGGGGCTCACTATCTTCGTAGCTTGAAGGCAACAGCTCCTCTCGATCTTCTGCCAGACATTAACCATCTACTGCAGAAGCTTCAGCATAGTCCATGTCAAGCGTCTGAAGAGAGAATTCCTAGAGTGAGCTTCCTTATTTAATTAGTACAGTATAGTTCTTTGACACCAGTTGCATTCAGTAATCCATTTTTCTTGCAGGGACACTTAACTAGGCACATATTATTCTTTTGGCTCTGTCTAAAAATAAAATCTATTACTTCACTACTGATTAAATATACATGTACATGAATATCATGGATTCTGTATTTGACATTTTTGCTGTTTTTAATTGGTGTGTTACAGTACAGTTACCTGACAATCATTTGCTTGACAGATCAGAATATGAAATTCTTATTTAAAATATGTGAGGAGCATTCAACATGATTTTGTCCCAACAAGGTAGGAGAGTTCCCATTGGAAACAAAGCATTCAAGATGTAAATTGGAGACTTAAGATACTCAGTGGGTTGGCTGTTCGTGCAATGTATTGTTTATTACACATAAATTTCAGTGTGACTTGGTGGCTGCAAATTAAGGATGTATAATTCTACACCTAAATCATTTTCCATGGAAAAGAAGCACCCTGAACTTTAGATCTTTTTTCCCCTGACAGTCACCAGAGTTTCATCAGCTACACGTGGAAGAGGAGCCACAGAGAGCAGCATCAATAACCAGTTCAGAATACAGCTTTGCATTTGCAAATAATCATGGCGCTAACATTTATGAAATGGGGTGAGTTGTGAACGTGGTGATTTTAGTATACATGAGATGGCAGTGAAAGGATGCATTATTAGGCATTTCCTGTAGGGACATTTTAAAGTTTCCTATTGTTTATATATACTTTGAACAGAAATCTGTTGGAAGAAAATATATACAATGTCTTAAATTGGAAAATGAAAATGTACACAGTATTAGTTTCAGCTAAACATTGAGATCTGGAGAAATGGTAGCTCCTGTTCTTGTCTTCCAAGACAAAACATTAGAATTGTTTATTGTAGTGTAACCTAGATTCAGTGAACTATATGGGACCAACCCCAATTCATTGCAGTGAGGGACTTGTTGTAACTGGAGATGGCTCCAGGAGGACCTGTTTCTTGACGAAAACTGGGAAATCTTAAAATGAAACAGAATTATAGAATATGGGTTTTAAATATGCTCAGTGGCTTTCCCAAGGCCCCAATTCTTTCTTCTAATGTTATGCCCATCTACGAATATCATTAAAAAAGTGTTTGGAGCCATATTAACAGTAACCATTCATATCCTAATATTTCCCATGCTCTATGGGCTGATTTCACTAAGGCAATCTTTAATGTTTAACCTATGATATGATGGGCAAGTTTTCCACTAACTCTCCCAACATCCTAAGCAAATCCACACATCCTCTGCTTCAGTTCGTGGAATCGGGCAAATAAATCTGGCCTTGAAAGTGTGTGTTCCAACCTGAGATTTGCCAAATCGAGGTTCTACTGTACTGATAATAAATTAAGCATGTGAATAAATAGATGGTGAATGATCACTAAAATGCACATTTCTTCATATGATATTTAAGTTTGGTTTGTTTAATTGCACAATATGTATCATTGCTGGAAGTTCAGAAATAATTACTATATTTCAACATACAGTATTTGTATCAATTAATCTCATGTGGAGTAACTTATAAAGGCATTAATTATGAAATAAGTTTGCTTCCCATATTTTTCACTTTAGATAAGTTCATCAATGCTATAGCTACCTAGGTAAATGAAATTGGGGTTCAGGTCCTCAGCACATTTATATGTGCCTCCATACCATTTCCACTGCCACTCACAGGATAGATATGAATTGCATAATTGTTGTATCCATATTATTTGTTTAATTGTAAGTAAACGTGAATAACTCAACATTTTTGGTCATATTTTGCTGTGATAATATTTCCAACAGAATTATATGTTATCACATTTTATCTTCATTATCAATAATACTGTAGAAAAATATTTGATTTGTATTAACATAATTATATAGGAATTTGGGTACTTTTGGGTATATGTACATTTTTCCTTTTTTAGTCATTTAGTTATAAAACAAGTATATTTCCAGCTTGAAATATGTTATCACATTTAATTTTCTTTGCTAGGAATTTTTTATATATTATAAGCATAATTATAAGATTTATGTAACATTTGATAAATGTAAGTTTTTGTGTTTGACCAATAAAAATTCCAGAATGCCCAATAAATAATTCAAAAGTCAAAAACAAATGTCCAGAAGGCCAACAAAAATATCTAAAAGGCCAAGAAAAATATTAACAAACACCCAACAAAAAACTAAACTACCCATTTAAAAAAATAATAATCTGCAATTGTTGTTTTGCAGATTAAAAACATCCACAATGCTAAAAAAAAATGCATACTTTATTTATTTTTTCTGGGGGGAGCTATCTTCGCTCCCTTTGGCTCCCCAGAGCTATCCAGGCTGATATGGATATATATTACACTTTGGCATCAGTCAATGTGAATGGAGTTCTAGGCCTACTGGGGAACTACGAGCCAGAACCTGGCACCCTTAGAAGAGGCACGAGGAGCAATGGTCTATAGAAACCTCTGTGTGTTTGGAAGCATTCTATGTCTGCCAGCGACCGGGTCAGGCACCCAGAAAGGTAAGGGCCCCAAAACAAACCCCTATTCTGGTTAAGGAATTGCTACTGAAAGCCGAACTACTGAACAGAACTCCCCAAACGAAAACAAGCAAATGGGCATGAAGTCACCATATCGCCGCGCCACTTGTCTGCGCACCTCCCCCCCCCCAAGGGGGGGAAGGGGGAGCCCCATACCGCAGTTCTTTGACTAATGTGTTTGGCTCTCCATGTCGTTCACGTTCGGGGGGTGTCCAACGTCCTAGCGGACAGCCTGTCTCGGTTCATTCCCCTGTCCACGGTTTAGACGGTCAACGCAGACTCCTTCAGTTGGCTCTGCCGAACATAAGGGCTCCCAGAGGTGGACCTCTTCACGTCGGCGTGGTCGAGGTGTCTCCCGATATATGTGGCACCTTTTCCCGACTGCGGGGCCGCCAGGGTCAATGCCTTCAAGCACAACTGGTTGAGGTGGGGTTACCTGTACCTCTTCCCCCCCCCTTTCAGTTGTTGCTCAAGGTCCTAGGTCGCTTGGGGACTTACCAAGGGAGAGTAGTCATCTTAGCCCCTTGGTGGCTGGACCAGCCTTGGTTTCGGGTGCTGCTTGCTCAGTGTTCGAACCCAGGGGTCTTCCCGCGGCTCCGCCTCTTTCGGCAGATTGGATCGGTCTGATACGAGGCTAGTTCGCTCTTCTCGAGTCTTTGCGTCTGGTCTTTTTGACTCGAGTCGATTACCATTTGTATGGTGATCAGGTGGCTTCTTTGTTGCTGTCCCACCAGCCTGCTTCATCTTGGCGTCAGTATGAGGTTTCCTGGCGGTCCTTCCATTTTTTTTATTGTCCCTTCATAGGTATACTTCGGTTATTGATGCGGTGGTGTTATCCTTTCTCTCGTGGTTGTTTCAGGACTGTCATCTTATGCTGAATACTGTCACCTCTTATCGTGCTGCGCTGGCACAGCCGCTGCAGCTTGTGTTCGGGGTCGATATTACTTCGGCACCGGTCTGCAAGCTGTCTCGTGCATTGTTTCGCCTCCGGCCTTCTCATGTGCTGCCTGAGCTGTCCTGATCTTTGGATCGGGTGCTCTCCTTCGTTTGTAGTGGCCCCTTCAGTTCAGGATTCTCTAAGGCTCTTTTTTTTCCTGTTGGTATTGGTCTCTGGGGGTCAGGTCGGGGAGCTTCATGCTCTCCTCCGCCGCAGGGGTTTCTGCTTGTTTGGTCCTAGTGGTAAGTTTGTTTGGTTGCTGCCGTCTCCTTTTCTGGCGAAGAATGACTGCTGCTTTCCAGAGGGGTCCTTGGGGTGTTGATGCTTGGTTGGTTAGGCTGGGGGTGCATCATGTGTTGTTTGGTTGCAGCTCTCCGTCATTATTTGCGCGCCACGGTTTCTGTGTCCGGGTACACGCCTTGGGTTGATCCGGTTTCCCTTCCCTGTTTCAGGGTTCAGGTTTCCCGAGTTGTCCGCACGCTTATTCGGTCCAGCCAGCCTGCGGATTATCCCCGTGCCCATGACGTTCGTAAGTTTGCTGCACTTGCTGCCATCTTCGGTAACATGTCTTGGGGTGACATTCGGGTGCAGGGTTTTTGGCAGTCGAACAGGGGGTCCTGGCTACGTGCTACCTGGTCAATGTTCCTGGGCCTAGTTGGGCCTGTGTCACTTTGGGTTGGCAGTTGCAGCCAGTTGTCTCGACTTCGAGTTGAGGGGGAAAGTGCCGACCGCCTCCCGGGTATGTCCCTTTTGTTTTTGTCTTTGGGTATGTAGCTCCGAGAAGCCAAAGGGGCTTCCCCCCAGAAAACCAGCATTGAATGTAATGAAACGCCATTTTCTGGGTGAGACCCGAATACTCCCTGGCAACCCTCCCTCCCTCCCTCCCTCCCTCCCAGCTGTCGTGAGGGTCTGGGGCTGCCCTTTTTCCCTCCCGGGGAGGGGGGGAGCTGCACAGACAAGCAGCGCGGTGATGTGGTAACATCATGCTCGTTTGCTTGTTTTTGTTTGGGGAGTTTTGTCCACTAGGCTTTCAGTAGCAATTTCTTAACCAGAATAGGGGTTTATTTTTGGGCGCTTACCTTTCTGGGTGCCTGATCCGGTCGATGGCAGACATAGAATACTTCAACCACATGGGGGTTTCTATAGGCCATTGCTTCTCATGCCTCTTCTGAGAGGGCCAGGTTCTGGCTCGTGGTCCCCGATAGGCCTAGAACTCCATTCACATTGACTGATGCCGAAGTCTAATATATCCACATCAGCCTGGATAGCTCTGGGGAGCCTCCGGGTTTCACCCAGAATATGGTGTTTCATTACGTTCAACGCTGGGTTTTTAGTCTTTCTTTGATTTTACAATGGTTAAATATTCAATGACCTGTTTGCTTTTTGTACAGTTATAATGTGGACGGAAGTCGTTTGGATAGTTTGTGTGATGTAACTCTCCAAGAACATTATGTGACGGACCGAGAATCGCCTGTGACATTTACAACCTTTCCATGGCAGGTGTGTACGTTTACTGCATTTCTATCATTTACTTCACCTGGTGTTACAAGATATCCCAGGTTCGTAGTTTTTCAAAAACTTACCTTGAATATATTAATGGCTTGTAATTATTATTTTTTTTAATCACCTTGATGGTGTTTTTGGCTACTAATGTCTTAAAACACAGAATTGAAAAAGGCTCTTCTCATGCCACAGGTTTTTGTGTGCCCCACCATGGCTACTGCAGACATTTGATAACGGCAAAGCAAATTTTCATGTTCCATGTTTTAATTAATAGTTTAGTAATCTTTTCTCATTTTGTTTCATATACATAAAAGAAAATGCTGAAATCTTAGTGCCTTCATATCATCATTAACCCTTACACTGCTCAGGGGTCCTGGGGACATTTACACCCCTGTGCGCAAGAAAAAAAAAATTCAAAAATTTTTTTCGTCTTCTAAACATGTTAATTTGCGTCCCCTGAGCACAGAAAAAATAACAAAAAATCGTAGGTGACATATTTTGGGCGCAATTGACCGAGGAAGTCTGGCAAAAAGTGGGCGTTGACAGAGCGGTCGTCAGGGTCGGTCAGCGTCACCCGCGCTGACAGATGGGAGTTGCCACAAAGATATTATTACCTAATTGTTTCAATGTCTCCGATTGATTTTTTCATAGTTTTTTTGCAGTAATATTATTCAATAGTGTGTATTGTAATATATTATATAATAAAAGTGGTGAATAATCGCTATACTCAAAAGTATGGTGTGCATATTAGTGATTCAATTATTATGTTCATAAAACAATAAACAAATAGTTTTCTGCTATTACACTCTATACACAGGTTATATATAAGTATCTGCATATTTTGGTCACCATAACGAACCACTAAGTTGGTATTGAGAGTTGAAAAGCAACGAAGAGTTACCGCCACACACCAGCCAGCCACTCACTGCCACTCCCTCAACACACGCACTATACTTTCTCCCCCAACAATACCATTTGTGGTGTTATTACACTATATACAGACGTTATATATAAGTATGTATATATTTTGTTCACCACAACTGTACAGCTAAGCTGATATAGTTAGATCAGGCACTAAGAGTCGTCGCTATACACAGCTGGCGGCTGGCGGCTCCCTCACTCATTCAAGGTCACACACACACTAAACTTTCTCCCCCAACAATACTGTTTGCAGTGTTATTACCCTATATACACATAATATATATAAATATCTACATGTTTTATGCACCGTAACTGTACACCTAAGCTTGTAGTGCGCCCAAAGAGCATAGTGGCCACCCTCTAAACAGCTCGACAAATCGTGCAGACGATGTCACCTCCGTCACCCAAATGGCTCCTCCCAACATAATCCTTTTGCTGTTATTACACTAATACACACACATTATATATAAGTATCTACATTTGTGTTCACCATAGAGAACCACTTAGCTGGTATGGTGAATGCAAACAATAACAGGTGGCCACACTTTCTGATAAAGAATTCTGATAAAGAAAGAGATCTAGGGGTGGTTCTAGATAGAAAACTATCACCTGAGGACCACATAAAGAATATTGTGCGAGGAGCCTATGCCACGCTTTCCAACTTCAGAATTGCGTTTAAATACATGGATGGCGATATACTAAAGAAATTGTTCACGACTTTTGTTAGGCCAAAGCTAGAATATGCAGCGGTTGTGTGGTGCCCATATCTTAAGAAGCACATCAACAAACTGGAAAAGGTGCAAAGACATGCTACTAAGTGGCTCCCAGAACTGAAGGGCAAGAGCTACGAGGAGAGGTTAGAGGCATTAAATATGCCAAAACTAGAAGACAGAAGAAAAAGAGGTGATATGATCACTACATACAAAATAGTAACAGGAATTGATAAAATCGATAGGGAAGATTTCCTGAGACCTGGAACTTTAAGAACAAGAGGTCATAGATATAAACTAGCTAAACACAGATGCCGAAGAAATATAAGAAAATTCACTTTCGCAAACAGAGTGGTAGACGGTTGGAACAAGTTAGGGGAGAAGGTGGTGGAGGCCAAGACCGTCAGTAGTTTCAAAGCGTTATATGACAAAGAGTGCTGGGAAGACGGGACACCACGAGCGTAGCTCTCATCCTGTAACTACACTTAGGTAATCACTTAGGTAATCACACAGTCAGTAAACGATGCTGTCTCCCTCAGTCTCTCAGCATCACTCTTCCCACAGCGCTAATTATTACAACAATCCTGCTATTATCACAACCCTGGTTATTTATATCACAGTCAGGAGTCATCTGTAATATTGTCATCACTAAATAATAACAATTATATATTTATTTTGACATTTTTCGGCGATGCTGTGGTCACAAGCCGAACAGCAATGCTGATCGCTCATGCTGCGTGCGCCAGCCTTGGTTGCTCCAACAGTACTGTGCCTCTCACACCTGAGAATATTGCCCACGATTTTTTTTTTAAATTGCGTCTGTTTACAAGAGCCCTGAGGAAGCTACTGTGAACCCCGTGTAGCCGCGGGCCATTTGAATCGAGCCTGGCACCCTATGGCGTATATATACGCCATGCGCACCGTGGGACATGTTACTCAGGGCGTATATATACGCCATACGCAGTTTAAGGGTTAATCTAATGTTATCAAGATGCTTGAGGGACTTTATGCCATTACCTTTGAGCTGTTGTTCGTATAATTTTTTAAGTAGAAGTTTTTATTTTTGTTTGAATAAGTTTTGTAAGAATTTTTGGTAGGTACATTAATGCCCACATGGTGGGTATTAATATACCTACCATGTGGAATCATCTTATAGCTTTTTTTTGTCATAGTATTGTGCTGGTTAACATCTTGTATGGACTAAGATAATGATTACCTGATGACAATTTGATGAAATTTGCTTGCCTTACAGCCATTCATTCCTGAATTGGTATACACCTAATGATATTCCACACACTGTATTGTGACGTTTTCTTCTCAGTTTTCTTTTTCAATGACGTACAGTATAGTGTGAGTGTATAGGGTCATTTATATTGTTAAATCAGATTCTCATCCATATTATGCTTAGAAATGAATGTAAAGAAGTAAATACGAACATAATTATTTACAAGTTACGCTGTGTATTATTTCATATAGGAAATATTATTTCATATAGGAAATATTATTTCATATAGGAAATATTTGTTTTCAGGCCTTAACAGGCGTAGATCGGCGAGTGCTGGACTCGACAACACAGTCACTACTAAGTCACAATGAGGCCGTGGTGGTGGCATCTTTGCATTTTCTCGATGCCGTTGTGCTTAAAGACTTCCCTCCTGAAGTTCTTCTACAAAGACCAGCAGTTGTACAGGTTTGCATTGATATGAGCTATGTAGAATATATGTGATGAGCATTCAGCTTCAACATTCATTCAGCAAGAAAATATAACTTAATTATATGTTTTGAGAGCTGGCACATCTTGAATGTGTGCATGTGTAGTTACATCAGTTTATATTGTTGTGCATACCTTTGTGTATATACTCAAAATGGTGTATCTTTATTTATATGAGTATAATAGTTTAATAAACAACTGAATTATTACTTATTATCTACTGGGGGTTTATCTTGAGTCACTCTACTTTTCTGGACAAAGTCTCCTAGCTTTTTTAAACGACTTGTAGCTCCTTTTAGTCTCATCTAGATAAATCACTATTTATTTATGTTGAATTTTTAAAACATATCAAGTACGATATCGGTGGTTAATACTGTATGTATTGGTTCAGATACAGTAAGTTTAATCATAGTTCAGTGGGTGCTCATAAACACTGACAAACTAACTAAAACATATATTCTAGTATGGACAGTTTATATATCCCTGTATGCATTTGTGTGTGTGTGTGTGTGTGTGTGTATAATTACCTAAGTGTAGTTACAGGATGAGAGCTACGCTCGTGTGTGTGTGTGTGTCCAATGATATGGCATAAAAATAAGACAATTACTGCATTGTAACTTATCAATTATACAGTATAATTATGGATGAAACTAAGAAAAATTTATCAATGATGCACTTTCTAGAGGTTGATCTCTATGAGTGTGATGTTAAAAAAAGTAAATAGGTGCTTGACTTGAGTGCAAAGGGTCCATACTGTACTAATACAGTATTTGCAAATGAATTTTTATTTTGCCAGATGTGTAAATTTGTTTAATCACAACTCTACCAGACTGTTTATGGGTGTATACAAGAGGAAGGGGAGCATGCTTGGCGTGTGCAAGGTCCTGCGTGCAACTGCTTGTTGAGCCTGACTCGCCTGCTGAGCACTCGAGTTGCACATTTCAAAGACAAACATCTAACGCCAGGAAAGGAACAAGTAAGTCGTTTAAGTAATTTGCTTGGCGGTTGTCTCGTCTCGATGGTGATTTAGTTTAACTGGGAGAGTTCTAGGCTGGGTACTAAGCGCTTGCTGTTTTGGTGCAGTTTTGTCGCACTTTACTCAGTCATTATTAAGTTCTGTAACTATTCAATAGTGTACTATATATTCCAGATCATCAAGAATAAAAGAAATCTTGTAGTTTTTAATGTGTTTTGAGTGTCGTTAGTAAATATTTGTTGGGTTCATGATTCTGTCCTGAGCTGCCATTTAGAAGTGCAAGTAATTTTACATTTATAATTTTAAAAACATATGTTGCTCACATTTCTCTAAGAGACTTAGTGCTATTTGTATTATTAGCACTAAATTTAATCATTACATTAAGACATAAGACAGGTGTGGGTAAGTAATAAGATATAATAAGAACAAAAGTAAAAAATAAAATTTATATAGATTTTCATTAACCCTTACACTGTCCCATATCTTCCAATTGCCTGGAGAGGATTTAAGATGGCACATTTTATTCAGAAGCCTCCCCCATTCTCGGGGGATGTCATTTAACAGAGACATCTGTCGATTGCTTGCCATGTTTTAAAAAAGCTGAGAGCCTCATTAAAAAGACACAGGTCTGGCACATCATCATCCAGTGACTGAACGAGCAGGGTAACCATACCAAACTAGGAACCATTGATTATGTGCAAAATTACAAGGACTTTGATTGACCTCAAGATTTTCTGATGAAGAGGAATATATGATGTACCAGTTGTTAACATGAATATTATCTCTTGAGAATATGAAATATGCTCCTCTGACATATGGTCTGGTCGAGGACCGGGCCGCGGGGACGTTGAGCCTCGAAATCATCGCAAGGTAACCGCAAGGTAATTAAACAACAAGGGAAGAGTGTCTGAAGGATTAGCGTGTGGGTGGTGACTGATACCATGCTGCACTGACGTCAAGTATACTTCATGTTGCCAATTGGAATACTTTTGTTGCAATAACTCGAGTACCTTCTATTTAAAGCGATCTTATTGCAAATTTGATCGTGTGAGTTATGAGCATATGCTAATGTCTATAGTGTAAGAGAGGTGTGTCAGCTCAGCAGATTAACCATACCTTTTCAATCACAATGAGAAACTAAGGTGAGCAACCTTATAATGGTGGATGGTGCTTCACAGCACAGCTACGTGCAACCCCTCTGTCCTCGACAAGATACAGGACCTTTGTGAGGGTGGGGAGCAGGCAGTGAGGAGACACAAAAGTGCAGGAATTACTTTACACACATACAAACATTTTCTCATACTCAACATACTTGTAGATATTCTGCAAATGAAACAATGAAAATATAAATTTTTGATAAAACAAAGCCTTTTAGATTAGTCAAAATAAAAGCTAGCATTACATACCAGACATTATAACTCCTGGTTTTAGCGACTACGAATCTCCAGCACCACGCATAATCTTTAGCACTTCACTCACCACTGTATGTACGATGACCTCCTTGCATGTGTTTATTGACACCATACAGTGCTGTGTTTCAATACACAATTTGTTTAGAACGATCTTAATAGTGCACTACAAAATTGATTGAGTATAGGTGAGGGTGCAGCTTTGGGTGGGTGGTGAAACAACATGGAGGGAGAAAGGGGAGGGAAGGGGGGGGGGGGGGAACACAAGTCTGCCTTGCAACGGTGGTTGGGTTAGTTATAGCTGTGTGTGTCTGTGAAGGGGCTGGTTGCTCACTGTGGATATTGCTCAACTGGGCTTTCATTATTGTTGTGGTAGTAGATATTGTCTCACGTCATTGTGGTACAGTAGTCAATAATGCCTGTTGTGTATATCATTATTTTGATTGTGATGAAATCTTGCCACTAATTATAAAACAAATGTTTTTCCCAGGTAACTTGTGTAACAAATCTTTACTTATAATTGATGTTTGCAATATTTTGGAAAACTCTTGAATTATGTTCAACTGCATCAAATAAAGTAGTTACTGCTAATGTGAAGAACAATCCAACAGATTACATCACCCGCATCATCAGGAGAGGCTTCTTCAAATTCAGATATTAGTAGAGGTAGCTGCTGTTCTTTTTATGGTGGCTATATTCGAAACACGGGTATTGATAGCCACATTCCGAATACCAAGGAAAAGGATAACCGGCAACTGGGAGATGGACAAGATAGAAGCAGCTCCCTCAATAATGTGGCTAAGGTGTGTTTTTACACATGGTTTCATCTCTCAGAAATTTTGATTAGCTTTGATTTCTTATGTACAGAAAGCCTGTGTTTATATTTGTGAACATGTGTGGGATTTTTCATCACATTTCTATTTATTCCTTAACCCTTAAACTGCGTAAAACATTATATGATATCTTTAGTAACTGTCGATAAATTGTTCACGACGACACATGATATTTTGGAGTATCGTGCAAGATTTAAAAGTCCCGTGGCTACACAGGGTTCACATCAGCTTCCTCAGGGCTCTAGTAACCCTCCCCCATCTTGAAAAAGAATCCTGAGTCCCTCACTTTCCTTCTAGAGCCTTAGTAAGAAAATGATGACCTTCATTTTTATGACACATGATGACCATCACCATGACACTGGATGGCAACGTCACCATCCAGTGTCTGAACGTTTAGGGCAACCATAGAGGGACACTAAACTTTTAGCAACAGCAAATGAGTGATTACTATGTATATATTTGAGGCAAAAATGTGTGCTATATGCAATTTTAAGATTATTCACAATAATATATATATACATATAAGCCTAAAGTATGTGTGTGTGTATATCTATACTTGTATATCCATACATACTTATATCTTCAAAGTTGTACATAATAGACAGTACCTTTGACATACAAGTACAACCTGTTAGCATGAAAACTAAATATATAAAGTGAGAAACAATGAAAATAAATCAACAAAGTTATTGCCATGTGGCATCTTAACTCTTTTCACTTAAATATATGCAACTTCTCCAGGCCACTACAGCTAAACTATAAGAGCTAGAGACTTTTTAATTGGATTTTTGTGCTTCTTGAAGGCTAATTGACAATGTCATAAGAAAAAACGATTTTTCAGAACAATTTTTCTTGAGCACATAGGGGTATGTCAGCTATTAAATTAGCAGTCTAGGGGTTAAAGGGGTTAGTCATTAAGGAATGAATTCAAAAGGGTGTTTTTTTTTTCTGGGGGGAGCCCCATCGGTTTCCCGGAGCTATCCAGGCAGATATGCTAATGTCAGAGTTTGGCACCAGTCATGTGTATGGAGTTCTGTGGGCCTACCGGGGACCACAAGCCAGAACTTGGTCCCCTCACAGAGGCACAACTAACAATGGCCTATAGAAACCCCTGTGTGGTTGGAAGCATTCTATGTCTGCCATCAACCGGGTTAGACACCTAGAAAGGTAAGCGTCCCAAAACAAACCCTGATTTTGGTGAAAATTGCTACAAAAAGCCGAACAAGTTTTCCCCAAACAGAAACGAGCAAACGAGTATGACGTCTCGTGACTCGGGATGTAGGCATTGTGCAGCTCCATGTGCAGGTTTCTTCCCTTTTGGCTGCGCAGGTTGCTGAGGACTTGCACGCTCGTGGCCTCTTGGCTTCGGCTTTGCACTTTTTTCCCTCCTTGAGCTGTCTTCAGACTGGCTTGGGGAGGATGTGGAGGCACTTGGGGCCGTTCCTGGGTCCGGTGCCCTGGGCTCGGCGGCTCGTTCATGGTCTGCCGTGTTGAAGCTGTTTGCGCCGATCCTGCGGGATGCGATGTCGCTGTTTTATGCCTCCCGGCTCGTATGTCGGCAGGCGGTGCTTGCTTCCTCCCTGGAATCTGCCTGGGCCCCTGGCTCTTAGGTTGTCTTTGCCTTTCTGCCCCTTGCTGTTTGCGGATTCTGTTGTGGCGCAGTATCTGCAAGCGGCTTTGGCTAGTTGTCGTCCCATGCCTGATTTGTTGGTTCTCCGGGGGCCCTTGGGGGTCCTTCCCGGAGGGGTCGTGCCAGGGTTCGGGGTTCTGCTCGTTGGGGTAGGCCACTGGTGCCAGTTTCAGGGCCCGCGCCTCCTTCGGAACCGCCTTCATCTGGTCGGCGTGGTGTTCACTCTGTGCGGGGCTCGGGTTCTCGTATGGGACGTCGGCCCTTTCGCAGTTCGTCCCATTGACGGGGCGATGGGGGGAAGGCTTGCTCTGTTCGCTCATGCCTGATCTCACGATTTATGGGTCTATCGGGTCATCTCAGACGGTTTGCGGTGGCGTTGGATGGCTCCTCCTCCTGGGGGGCTCAGGGCTAATGGGGAAGGCCTCTTCCTCTGTTCTCTGTCAGGTCATCTTGGAGTGGGTTCGCTTGGGCGTGGTTGAAACGATGACGTCCCTCAGGTGGATCTCCCGCTAGTTTCCGGTCCTGAAACGGGACTGTGCGGACCTGCGGTTCATTCTGGACTTGTCCCATCTGAATCCCTAGGCTCATTGCCCCTCCTTTCGGATGACTACGCTGTCCCAGGTCTGGCTTCTGTTGGAGCCGGGCACTTGGTTGATGTCCCTGAACCTCCGGGACACGTGTTGGTACGTCCCGATTCATCCAGGGTTCAGGGACTGGCTCGGTTTTGTTGTGGGGCATCAGTGTTACCGCTTTTGTTGTCTCCCATTCAGGTTGAATCTGGAACCTCACGTTTTCACACGCCTTACGTGGGTCGTGTTGGCCCATCTGCATCTTTTAGGTGTTCGGGTGTTGGCCTATCTTGACGACTGACTGGTCTGGGCTCCCAGCCAGTCTACATGTCTGCTGGCCAGGAGTTTGGTTCTTTCCCAGCTCGCCAGGTTCAGGTTCTTGGTGAACTGGAGGAAGTCCCATTTGGTCCCCTCCCAGGTTCAGACTTGGCTGTGTCTTGTTTGGGATTCTCGGACCTCTTCCTTGTCTCTCCTTCAGGAGTCTCTCTTTCGACTGCATTCCCGCCTTTGCTGTTTTCTGGGGGTCTCCCGGGTCACTCGGGCAGTTGCTCGAGAGTCTGTACGGGAGCCTGAACTTTGCAATGTTGGTCTACCTGCCGGGTCAGGTTTGGCTGTGTGTCCTGTTTTGGTTCCTTCGGGGATGTCCCTTCCTCCTCTCTCGCGATCACTGGGTTCGACCCTTGGGGGCCTTGCGTCAGTTGCTCCGTCGCTGGCTTCCTCTTCAGTTTTTTTGGGGGTTCAGTGCCATGGGGCCTACCCGAGCCCTTGCTCAATGTGTTCACAGACGCATCGTTTCTCGGCTGGGGCTTTGTGACCAGTGCTCACCTGGCCAGCCAGGGGCGATGAGGTCCATCCTTCTGTCGGGCCTACAGCACGGTGTGGGAGTTTTGGTTTGCGCTTTGCAGGGTTCGGGTTGCCCGCGGATCGATGATCCGGCTCCATTCGAACTGCTCCCTGGTGGATCATTGCCTGAACCGAGGGAGTTCGATGAGGTCCCTGGCTCTTTGGCACTGGTCGCTTCGGGTGACTCGTCTGCCGAGTTCTCTGGGTTTGGCTCTACTGGTAGTTCACGTTTGGGGGTGTCCAACATCCTGGCGGTATCCAACATCCTTCGTAGGTATACTTTGCTCTCAGTTAAGGTTGTCTTGTCCTTTCTTGGTTGTTCCAGGACCGTCGTCTTATGCCGAATACTGTCACCTCCTATCGTGCGGTGCTGGCAGAGCCGCTGCAGCTTGCTTTCGGTATTGATGTCACTTCTGTGCCGTTTCGCACCTGTCTCGGTGTTGTTTCACCTCCATCCTGCTCATGCGCCGCTTGATCTGTCCTGGTCGCATGACAGGGTGCTCTCTTATCTCTCTCTCCTCCTCGGTTTGTAGTGAACCCTTCAGTTCAGGATTGTTTCTCTAAGGCTTTTTTCTTGTTGGCATTGGCCTCTGGGGTTCAGGTCGGGGAGCTTCATGCTCTCCTCCGGAGCAGAGGTTTTTGCTTNGTGTGTGTGTGTGTGTAATTACCTAAGTGTAATTACCTAAGTGTAGTTACAGGATGAGAGCTACGCTCGTGGTGTCCCATCTTCCCAGCACTCTTTGTCATATAACGCTTTGAAACTACTGACGGTCTTGGCCTCCACCACCTTCTCCCCCAACTTGTTCCAACCGTCTACCACTCTGTTTGCGAAAGTGAATTTTCTTATATTTCTTCGGCATCTGTGTTTAGCCAGTTTATATCTATGACCAATTATCAATTCCTGTTACTATTTTGTATGTAGTGATCATATCACCTCTTTTTCTTCTGTCTTCTAGTTTTGGCATATTTAATGCTTCTAACCTTTCCTCGTAGCTCTTACCCTTCAGTTCTGGGAGCCACTTAGTAGCATGTCTTTGCACCTTTTCCAGTTTGTTGATGTGCTTATTAAGATATGGGCACCAAACAACAGCTGCATATTCTAGCTTTGGCCTAACAAAAGTCATGAACAATTTCTTTAGTATATCCCCATCCATGTATTTAAAAGCAATTCTGAAGTTAGAAAGCATGGCATAGGCTCCTTGCACAATATTCTTTATGTGGTCTTCAGGTGATAGTTTTCTATCTAGGACCACCCCTAGATCTCTTTCTTTATCAGAGTTCTTTAAAGATTTCTCACATAATATATAGGTTGTGTGGGGTCTATGTTCTCCTATTCCACATTCCATAACATGACATTTATTAACAATAAATTCCATTTGCCAAGTGGTGCTCCATATACTTATTTTATCCAGGTCTTCTTGAAGGGCATGACAATCATCTAAATTTCTTATCCTTCCTATTATCTTAGCATCATCAGCAAACATGTTCATATAATTCTGTATACCAACTGGTAGATCATTTATGTAGACAATAACATCACTGGTGCAAGAACTGAACCCTGTGGTACTCCACTTGTGACATTTCTCCAGTCCGATACATTGCCTCTGATCACAGCCCTCATTTTTCTATCAGTCAGAAAGTTTTTCATCCATGTTAGAAGCGTACCTGTCACTCCTCCAATATTTCCAGTTTCCAGAACAACCTCTTATGGGAACTCTGTCGAAAGCCTTTATGTGTGTGTGTGTGTGTGTGTGTGTGTGTGTGTGTGTGTATAAAGTTTTTTCCATAGGTTTTGTGAGGGTAGCATCCCTGCACCCACAAGGGAGAGAGGAGCCAGATGTCACCCACTGAGGGTGAGTGCATGTGTGAGGTACATACTGCCAGGAGACCCCACAAATTGAACAACTGTTTATTATTCTTCATCTCTCACACATCATCTATTTTAGGGCATTATCATTCTATTAATGGGTAAAAATCTTACTTGTTGCATTTCTTACCTGAAGTTATTGTAAAGATCACACAGGGTCCTACAAGCGGTCTTCGAGTTGAGGGGATGGCCATAGCTGTCCTCATAATAATATTTTAAGTCCTGATGATATTCCATGACCTAATAATAGAGAATTATATATCACATGTTATGTAAGTCATGTTATATAATTTTAATAATTTGTTTTGTTGCAGACAGGAATCTTGCTGGTGTGTATGTGTACTCAACCTAGTTGTGCTTGCTGGGGTTGAGCTCTGGCTCTTTGGTCCCGCCTCTCAACTGTCAATCAACTGGTGAACAGATTCCCGAGCCTATTGGGCTCTATCATATCTACATTTAAAACTGTGTATGGAGTCAGCCTCCACCATATCACTGCCTAATGCATTCAACCTGTTAACTATTCTGACACAGAAAATGTTCTAACGTCCTTATATCTCATTTGGGTACTCAGTTTCCACCTGTGTCCCCTTGTTTGCGTACCACCCATGTTAAAAAGTTTATCCTTATCTACCCTGTCAATTCCTCTGAGAATTTTGTAGGTAGTGATCATGTCTCCCCTTACTCTTCTGTCTTCCAGTGGCGTGAGGTGCCTCTCACGTAGCCTGTCCTCGTAACTCATGTCTCTTAGTTCTGGGACTAGCCTAGTGGCATACCTTTGAACTTTTTCCAGCTTTGCCTTGCGCTTGACAAGGTACGGGCTCCATGCTGGGGCTGCATACTCCAGGATTGGTCTTATATATGCTGTATACAAGGCACTGAATGATTCCTTGCACAGGTTCCTGAAGGCTGTTCTGAAGTTAGCCAGCCTCGCGTATGCCGCAGATGTAATTCTTTTTATGTGGGCTTCAGGAGACAGGTTTGGTGTGATATCAACTTGTAGATCTTTCTCTCTGTCCGTTTCATGAGGTACTTCATCTCTCATTCGGTATCCTGTGTTTGACCTCCTGTTTCCAACACTTAGTTTCATTACCTTGCATTTACTCGGGTTGACCTTTAGTAGCCATTTGTTGGACCATTCATTCAGTCTGTCTAGGTCATCTTGTAGCCTCCTACTATCTTCCTCTAATTTAATCCTCCTCATAATTTTTGCATCATCAGCAAACAATGAGAGGACTTTAATTTGTTTAACTTTAAGCAAGTTAGTGCATAAAGCATAGACACGGTGTTCTCCCATATTAACAGGAGCTTGATGAAAAATGTGAGTGACCTCTCACTTGCTCTAGTGCCCTTGGGAGGTGGGGATATTTGGGGAGGGGTTAAATACCCCAAAATTCCCATCTCTTTTAAAGGTCTGAGTGGTGTTGTGGGTTAAAGGCATACCAGCTATGCCAGGTGTTGTGAAGCATCTGTGCTGGCTAGGGTTCGAGTCTCCTGGGGGGTTGTTGTTTAACTTCAAACTTGCAAGTTTAAGCAAGTTAGTGCATATTTATATATATATATATATATATATATATATATATATATATATATATATATATATATATATATATATATATATATATATATATATATATATATATATATTTATTTATTTATTTATTTTGCCTCCCTACCCAGGAGGCAATCCTACAACAGTTGCCTAACTCCCTGGTACCTATTTACTGCCAGAAGAACAGTGGCATTAGGAAAAAGGAAACATGCCCAACCATTTCTGTCCTCGGGAATCGCACTCAGGATCCCCAATTATGGCTTGAGAATAAAGCCAACTGAACTATGTTAGAATATGCAATCACTCTTCTACAATTTTTTTTTTTTGCTGATTCGCCACATAAATCTGTCTTATTGTGTAAAGTTAGTTAATTAAAAATGATTTACTTTAACACCATTAACACACAAATGTGCACTTATGGACATTAACTAGAGCTTCAAACCACAGCATCATCAGTATAAGAATTTCATATTGCCTAAGTGAGAGAGAGGGCTGAGAGTACAGTATCTAAGTGGTGTCCCAGTAAATAATCTAAATTATAGAAAAGTGGCACTATAGCACACAGAAGTAAGAAATACCATTTATGAAAATTTTGTGAACAAGGAGGAGCCTTGTTCACTAAAGGAGCAGCACGCAGGAGCCGGTGGCTGAGCGGACAGAACACTGGGCGCGTGATCCTGTGGTCTCGGGTTCGATCCCGGGCGCCAGCGAGAAACAATGGGCAGAGTTTATTTCACCCTGATGCCCCTGTTACCTAGCAGTAAATAGGTACCTGGGAGTTAGTCAGCTGTCACGGGTTGCTTCCTGGGGGTGGAGGCCTGGTCAAGGACCGGGCCGCGGGGACACTATGCCCCGAAATCATCTCAAGATAACCTTAAGATAAGGTAACTGAACATAGGCAGTAAGTCTGCAAGCATTGTAAACTCAACAGGCCTGGCTAATATAATTGATGAGTTGATTATGTAAAAATATAGGTAAGAAAAGGAAGCAATTATGAAGCAACTGGCAAGAGAGTTCAGCCAAAGAGGAGGGAAAAATAGATTCACCAAAGAAGGAAAACACATTGGCAATCAGATACAGAAAGTAACCGAACAAATGGAATAATACAGATTTAAAAAAATTAAAGAAAGCTATGCACAGGTGAGACAACAGATGGATGCATAGTAAGTAATTAGGTAATACTCCGATATACGAGACCATTGTTAAAAGTTGAGGTGTTCAAGTGCTGCGTTAGTCCTCATACTAAATCAAGGTTAAGGATTTGCATATAATCAACCCATCCTCTCACTAAAACTGAAATGGTTGGTGTAGCAGTACCGCAACCTGTCCTCGTACTAATAGAAGAAACCAAGTAGAAATGGCATAGACAAAAATCACTAAGAAATCTTCCCACAATGAGTAGTAGATGTCTGAAATAAGTTCTAAAGGATAATGTGTGCTGGAACCACTGGATGCTTTAAAACTACAGTACAGTGACACCTCGATTAATGAGTTTAATCCGTACTGGCACCGAGCTCGTTATGTGGAAAACTCGTCTTAAGAAACAAATTTCCCCATTTAAAATAAAGGAAATAAATTTAATTCGTTCCACTCCCAAAAATATTCATACTTGTATGAAATTTTATAATGTAAATATAATACTGCACATGTAATTATAAATGCTTTTTTGTACTGTTTTCATGTTTACTTTACCTTATGAAAAGTCGTTGCTGGCTTGAGGGTGACGATGGGGAGGTGGGAAGGAGGATAGAGGTTATGGTGTGGAAGGAGAATCCACCTCTGAATCAAGCGGCCTCTCTCTTCTTGGGAATTTCACCCCACTGGGACCGGGTTGTGGTTCACTATCACTTGCTGGACTTTACTTTTGCAAAGAACGAGTCTATTGACAATTGCTTTTGTCTTTGCTTTAGGATGTCCCTAAAACGAGACAGCAAAGTGTCATTAAACATGTTCACACACCGGGTTGTCACTGCTTTATCAAGGTGATGCTTTTCCAAGAATGCAGTCACCTTTTCAAACATTCCCAACACTTCCCTGATCTCACTGGAAGAGGCAGCATCCTCCCTTACCTCCTCGTCCCCTTGCTAATGGTGCAAATTGTTGACGAGGACCTGCCATACACCCTTATGAGATCAGTCACACGGACACCACACTCATGCTTTGCTATAATTTCTTCTTCAAATCCACAGTAATTGTCTCTTTCTTCCTTTTGACAACACTATCTTTAGCAAGCAGCTTCTTTGGTGACATCGTGCATCACAAATTGTAGTCACAAAACCACAAAAACAAAAAACAAAGAAAAGCGCAAATAAATGCAGAGGGATGCTTGTCGTGCGCGATACAACAACAACACTGACGTCGGAGGCGTCCGAGAATTTGCGAGAACCAGCGAGACGCTAGGAAGCACCATGTGGCTTTGCTCGTTAATAGAGGTGAAGCTCATCAATAGAGACAAATTTGCTGCGAGTGGCTCGATCATTGCTCGAAATGCTCCTAGATAGAGCCGCTCGAGGTGCCACTGTATATAGAATAAGATTCACAAAGAAGCTGGGACACCAAGAGCATCACTCTCTCTTCCTTAAACTAAATACTGATAATTACAAATAAGTAATAATACACATAAGCAATGTTTCTATTATGCACACACACACACACACACACACACACTTCACAGTTCTCAACAACAATCACCTCAAAGTCATAGTGGGAGAAAGCTGAACACCATGCACTTTTCCGAGAAGGCCACCAAGCTGTTTCATAGCGGCACTCATCGTAAATTGCCTCAATTTCTCCTGTACAAAATAAAAGAGAGCAGCACATTAGATCATTGTATTTATAATCTAACATGAATAATTAAATATGAATCAAAATAGCAAATAATCAACTTAGTATTTTTTTCCATACAAAGAGAGAAACTAGTACTGTACTAAACAAATAGAATACACATTGCATGTTTATAATAATCAATGTAAAAAAAAAATCCAATACCATAGGTAACAGACCTGGTTTAAGTGGATGCATGAACCCAAGTCTGGCGCTCACAGCATGGGCAACACTCTGGAACACTTCGGAGTGAGTAAATAATGTTCGCTCTTTGTATGTCGTCTCACTGTTCCTATATACTTCACGCAACCAGCGAGGACATGCTTTGTAGAACTAGATATTATGAAATGAAGGAAAAAAAATTACAGCATTTCACATATGCAAAATTATAACAGTAGCTTCTTCCAGCAATTTTTCCCAAGCATTGGCACATGTGATTTGTTAAATTTTAAAGCTACCACTATGGTCAAACACGGGAAAAATGTACTTCCAAAACAGATCTTGCATTCAGACATATGTAAGTAATTGATGAACTTGTCTGATCCTTCTAAATGATAATAGAGCTTTAATATTAAATAGTCATGATGAGATACTAAACAGTCTAGTTTTCTGGTTATGACTCGGATAATAAAATACAGAACAGGTTCAGTAAATCCAGTTTAATAATATTCATAATAAATTATCATATTAATGTTGTATGCCAATAGGAACCCAAATGCCTGTACTTAATAACTTGTAAATTAAAACAAATTTTTTATCCAGATTTTTTTGGGGGGCTAGAAATAATGTAAATGACTGCAACTAAAGGTTTTCATTAAAATAATTAGCCACTTGCCACTGGATCTCACTTCACTGGTGAGAAGAATCATTCTGACCATTATTCTGTTACCCCCTTATGGTAAGGTAAAATTTAGTCATATGATAAGATTATGGAAAGTCAGGAAGGATAGCATTCTGGCACTAGTGCCATGGGTAATAGACAGCCTAAGGACTAAACAGGAACTTGGTGACACGAGGCTAAGATAGGATAGACAGCCTAAGGACTAAATGGGGATTAAGTGGGAACTTAGTGAAGCTTCGATGACAGGTGTCCTGGTGAGTCAAACTACGATGGAATAAGTTGGACCAGGGATAGACAGCCTAAGAACTGAACGGGGACAAAATGGGAACTTGGTGATAGGAGTATTAAATAGGATAAACAGCCTGAGGACTATTCAGACCTCTTTTCAAGTCTATGGGAAATTCTAACCTATGAAATGGGTGGGGATTATTAGGATCACCTTTCCAAGTCCACAGGAAATTCATACACTATGAAATAGGTGGGGACTACACAATCCTCTTCAGAGTAGGGGACCATGTAGCCCTCAATTTCAGAAGCGAACATGCTTTGGATTGGCAGAACTCTTGAACTGAACACCTGAGGCTATGTGGTGCCTTCGCCTGGACCAGTTAACAAGGTGTGTTGAACCTATGATGCAGTGAGGTGCCATTGCCAAAACTAAACTGGAACCTCATATTTGACTTTCACACTACCAGATTGCTTTGGTAACTTCCTATACCCCTCTCTTCTTTGTCCTTCTTTTCCATGGAGATTGAGTGCATCTTAAGTAAGGAAGAAGGCAGGCTGGACCCCTGCCTGACCTGAGCTGCCACCAGGTGGTGTACTCGAGTACTAGTGTGTGGTTTGTTTTCATTGGGCAAACTACCGCTTCTCTTGTTTTCATCTTTTCTCTCTTTAATCAAGATATATACTGTATACACACACAGAAATCATGTGATATATCAAATGAACAAATCCACAAGGGCCGAGATGAGGGTTCGAACTTACGCCCAGGATGATCCCAGACGTGCCTTAGTCATGGTATCCTTTTACCATGTCGTGCCGCAGTCGAATAAGGCGCATCTGGGATCATCCTGGGCATAAGTTCGAACCCTCATCACGGCCCTTGTGGATTTGTTCATTTGATATATCACGCTATTGTGATTTCTATGTCTATTTAAGTAAAAGCGAAAAGGTAGAACAGCTTGCTGACAGAGCCCGGGTGCATGGGGGAATTGTGTAAAACCCAGGTTTGTGTCTCGGGAGAGGCTGTGGGATCCGTGTGATGGCCGTTGCACTTCCAGTTGCAATTCTTTAACCATGTGGCGCAATCGACTAAGGCACGCCTGGGATCATCCTGGGCGTAAGTTCAAACCCTCATCATGGCCTTTGTGGATTTGTTCATATATATACTGTAGTTTGTTTTCCTTCGTCTGAACATTTTGGACAGTTTTCCTGGAATTTAGATTGTTCTCTGATCCCTGTGATTCCCTTCCCTCTATGAACACACTGGATTCTGGTTCTTGGGTTCCGTAAACCTGTGCCAATCCAGAGGTCTGGTAGTTTTGCAAGTGTCTCTGTAGTACCAGAGACAATGCACCAGGAAGTTACTGTGGCCACCCAGAAAAGGACATTCCATTACATTCAATATTTGATTTATAGTACTGTATCGTCATAAACACACAAATTTATCTCTCATCTTTCATCGGTATGTAGTTTCTTATACTATCTACGCTTGGTAATTCAAATTATATGGGGTCCACCCCCATTCGAGCTAATCAAATTTCTTACCTGAAAAGTCCAAAAATTAACAAATTCAATTTTATCTGGTTTTTTATTGGGCAGAAATCTCAATAGCCTGAATTTCTATTCAAGTTGTGAAGTCAAGAACTCAAACTTGAGGATTGATTCAAGTTTCTGGTTCAGCAGAAATCTCAGTAACCCAAATTTGTATTTAAGTCAAGAACTGAAACTCAAATTTATTTGGGTTCCTTGTTCAGGATACCTTTTAATCCAAATTCCTATCTGGGTTAAAAGGTAAAAAACTTGAAACATGAATTCATTTGGATTACTAGGAGATTCGTGTTACCAGGTTCCCAATTATCGAGCAAATACTTGGTAATCCAAATTATATGGAAACCACCAACACTTGAGTTAGCTGAACATTTTTTTTTTTTTTTGAGATATATACAAGAGTTGTTACATTATTGTACAGCCACTAGTACATGTTGTGTTTCGGGCAGGTCCCTAGAATATGATCCCCGCCGCGAAGAATTGTTTTTACAACCAAGTACACATTTTACTGTTGAGTTAAACAGAGGCTACAGTTAAGGATTTGCGCCCAGTAAATCCTCCCCGGCCAGGATACGAACCCATGACAAAGCGCTCGCGGAACGCCAGGCGAGTGTCTTACCACTGCACCACGGAGACTGGTAACCTTGGTAAATTTCAGGTGCCAAACTTTTTACTAGGACTGTACAAAAATTATCACGTTCGCAACTGTTTGCACCATAACCCAGATACTCCCATCATTTACCCAGTTATTCCTGCCATTTACCTGCACATTCCCTTGGTTTACTTGCTTACCCCCACCATTTACTGTACTTAACAAACTCTTACAGTACCTTAATCATTGCTTTTAAATCAAATAATAATAATTATTTATATAACTAAGAATAAGGTTCCGAGCTAGGAAAAGTATATCTTTTAATTGAATGGTATATTTTGTACCAACAAGAATCATCATTAGTGTGAGAGAAATCAAATGAAGGAAATAATAATTGCAATTTTATAATGACCCAGCAAGGATGCTTGAAAATTTTCCAATGGTGCTAGTGTCAGACTGCTGTCTTGACTGACTATGCACAATTCATTCATATGACACAGCGATCGTACCGTACTTTAGGGGCAACCAAATATGACAGTTCAGAATAGCACTATTCATAGTGTAATTCTAATAATAAAACACAATTGTTACTAACTCTCAGTATGAAGTTTGGACTAAATGGCTCTGGAAATTCTATATTTCCAACCACATCATCTCCAAACATGCCTTTCAGGAAGTGGTATGCACTCTGACCAGTACGGTTCTTTACAGTAAACTCCACCTGAAAATATTTAAGGATGCTTTTATTTTACTAAACTGTATTCAGGGGGAAGTTGCTTGAAGAAAACACCATCCTGAAAATGATGTAGAGAAATGCCATATTGTAAGTAGACTTTCTGAGCTAGGACCCCTTGATTACTCCCAAAGTCAGTTCATCAAAGACTCAACACATATGTTAGACTCTAGTTGACTTGTCCTCAACTCTACCAAGATCTATGCAAATGGCCATGTCACACAGTTGAGGTGGTGATACAGTGAAGTCTTTCTTAATCCACCACCAAGCAAACTCCCACCCAATCTGTGGGCATGGGTAGAGGGGAGGAGGGCCATTGGGATTTGCTCGTGTGAACAAATCCACAAGGGCCGTGACGAGGATTCGAACCTGCTCTTGTGTGCTTCCCTCGTGTTTTGCTCATATGAGTAGTTCATTGTTGTGCTTCATCCAGTTATTTCTGGTGCCAACACTAAGTTGGTGCCATTGGTCCCCTATCCTCTTCTGAGCCTGCTGTTACTGACCAGTAGTTAGGATAGCAATTATGGGTTTTTCTTTCAATTCCAGTGATTACTTACAGGGAGCAGGGGGTATTAAGTGTATTGATCTATCTTTTTTCTGTGATAGTAAGCAATAGTTTAGTGAAGGATTGAGATTACATTCTCCTCTGCCTTCCTGTTAAAACTACTGGACTCACCAAGGCCATCTACAATGAGCCTTGCTACAGTGAGAGACAAGTTAACTAGAGCCTAGCAAGTGCACCGTGTCCTGAGTGACCCATCAAGCCCTAGTTTAACAGGCAACTGATGGTCTGACTCAGAAAGGAATGATTCACTACATTCCACCACTAGGACTGAATGGCAGAGTAATGGTCTCACTTCTTGCAGGTTGGTATTCAGTCTGCAACCATTGAAGTGGTTGGTAACCATTCTTCCCCCCCCCCACCTTATCCTATCCCAAATTCTCATCCTCATATCCCTTCCAAGTGCTATATAGTTGTAATGGATTAGTGCTGTTTCCTGATAATTACCTTACCTTATGTTACATTTAACATTTTGATTATTTTAGGTAATGGTTTGCCTAAAAGAGCTTTAAAAATCTAAGATACATAGCTAGTACTTAATAAAGAATAAAAATGAGGAGTGAGGTCAGTGAGACATAAGTGCTGTATGTCTAGTGTTGAAAATACCAACAATACTTGGTGTTATTAGAACATAAAACAGAAAGTAGCTTATGTCACTAATTTGTGTTACTGAAACATGAGTATTAAATAACATCGCACCTAAATGTATAGATTATACAGTACAGTACTTAATATTTGTATGACAGTGTTATGAAAGACAGACAATAAGGTACATTAGGTAGAAATGTAAATTGCTTTGGTGATGTACAAGTATGGAAATATTTAAAATTAGATTGGCAATTTCATATTACAGTATATTTACCATGGTTGGCAATAATTAATGTTAAGATTCTGAAAAAATGTATGAAACTACAAAAGAATGTGCTCAAACAAATCTTGTACCTTAAACTTGGCAGGATCGTATGTCACGTTGAAAAGATGTGGAAACATATCTCTCCAGTACTCGCCAATGGAAGTGAGCTCATCGTAACCCATCTCCTGCAGCTGCTCCTTGTCATGTGGTCCATAGGGAGGAAACCAACTGCCTAACTGGCTTATATCATCTTGATTTAAACAACCTGTTGATTCAAATCATACAAAGGAGCTGTGCTAAGAGTGTAGGCAAATTGCAAAATTGAGCATGGAATGTGTATGAAACTGCATTAAGGTTTATTTATTCCACCTCTTTCTTGTATAAGTTGAGGAAATTAAAATTTCTATCTATAAAGAAAGAAGGGATCAGTAAAAACATAAAATGTATATAATATTCTAGGGATGGTAAATGAACGAGCATTAACCCAAATATCCGCTCAACTGGAGTTTCTTGTCATGCTTACTATTGAGGGGGCAGGAGGTGGTTCCTGGCATGCACTAACTCTACATCAACTGTAGCAGCTCAAACACTTAGCAGCTGATAAATCTCATCTTTGATGAGATGTGTTGATTTCAAGTGATGATGGGCATGGGTTACATGCCTCTGCATATAAAATGTATCTAATGAATTACTAATATCAAAAATGTTATTAGTGTAATTCATTTATTACAGTTTTTTTATTCTACAGTGATTATTACTTCACTCACAGCTTGTGTGTGAATATGCCACTGTGGTCTCAGGACTTTCATTGCAAGTGTTGGTTTATGATGAAATTATTTGTGCAAAACTTTGCATCAATGTCAACATGGCTGATGCTTTGATTTCTTATTAAATTAATAGTACTAATAATTGCTCATATGGCAAATCATTGAATAATTTATATGTATCCAAATGCAGTCCAAGAGATTAAAATAGATTTTGACTTCTTTAAAATGGCATATAGTGATGCAGGCATCATAAAGACATGACAGACTGGTGTATAATGGGGTAATCTCCTCCATGTTTATTGTATATTTAAATATCCTGTAATTAGTTGAGTGTTAATATTGTAATAATATACAGCATGATTATTATTTTAATATTATAATAATATTATATATTATCATTACAATATTAATAATAATAATAATAATAATAATAATAATAATAATAATAATAATAATAATGAAATATTATAATATTTGAGTTGTGTGTTGTTGTGTGTGGTAGTCACCGGAGGACTCCCAGTCCTCCCTCGGGAGGTTCTGCCGGGCCCTAAGCAAGACTACCAGCCTACTGGAGGAGTAGTACCAGGAGCGGCCCTTCAGGTCCTCGTCCTCGTGCATGAGCTTGTGTCTCTGGCGCCTTACAACCTGCTGCTCCAGTTAGATGGTACTCAACAGCCTAGAAAGGCAGCTCATCTTGGGGAAGGAATCCCTGATCTCAAACCTTCGCTGCCTCGCAGCCATACCCACTTTTGGAACGGGCTTCAGGAGTCAACCTCGAGGAAAAGTCTGCACCTGGAGCCCCTAAGGAAGTTTGTTGTTGACTTTAACCTCGTTCTGGCAGCTCCTGTGACGACGCTGGAACCAAGCGTATTGGCGTTTGCCTTTCTATTGGACAATTCCACAACGTGGAGAGGGGGGGATCTGCTGCATGGACAACAGCTTCTCCTCCATATCAACCTTCCCAGGCTTTGTGCCCTGGAGAGGACACTCCAGCCTCGGCAACCAGAACGTAACCAGAGTCTCCCAAGACTGTACGATGCCTACTACTACTACTACTACTACTATTTATTGACTGTGGCCCTGTGAATGAGATGCTTCCTACACCTACAATGTTTCCACTATCAGAGGGTGGCAGGTACTTGCCCAGAAAGGATGAAAAAGTCCGGTAGGAAACTTGGGCTAACGATAAGAGAAACAGTACAATACATAAATAACTAAAGGAAAAAGCAAAATAATATGACAAATAAATAAATAAAGTAGAAAAATCAGAGTACCTCTGTCTTTTGATGTTAAAAACAAAAATAATACCCAACAAAACAAAAATTTGTAAATGAAGAATTTTTAAGTACAGCACCTCTCCCTTGTTGATGATTTGCTTCTATCTGCTGGCTCATACTTGGTAATATGCTCAACAGCTTGCCCATATCATTCTTTGTTGGGTAGCGAGTACCATGGCGATTGAGGAGCCACATTTGCTGAGCTGTGCAGCCCCACACTGGAAATGAAATCTTTTGTGTACAAATATAATAAAGCTTTAAGAGAAACTACTAAATACTGTATTCAGGTTAAATACTTGTGAACATGTCAATAAGAAGAATACTGTAATAAATTTATCTAATTTATTTAGTAATACATTATTAATCAAAGTTTAATAAAATATGGTAAATTGATGTACTGTACAATATTTATGCAAGTGAAGAAAGCGTAAAACTCTAAAATAACATTAACTTTCTTCAAACAGTTCAATGTATTGAACTATAGTAGGTGTAAGCTTTTATTGCTGTTTTACCATTACCTAGTAATGTTACATTTGTAAAATCTATATATATATATATATATATATATATATATATATATATATATATATAATATATATANCAAAGCTGGAATATGCAGCGGTTGTATGGTGCCCATATCTTAAGAACACATCAACAAACTGGAAAAGGTGCAAAGACATGCCACTAAGTGGCTCCCAGAACTGAATGACAAGAGCTACAAGAGAGGGAGGCATTAAATATGTCAAAATTAGAAGACAGAAGAAAACAGGGTGGATATGATCACTACTACAAAATAGTAACAGAATTGATAAATTGATAGGGAAGATATCCTGATACCTGGAACTTCAAGAACAAAAGGTCATAGATTTAAACCAACTAAGCACACATGCCAAAGAAATCAAAGAAAATTCACTTTCACAAACAGAGTGATAGACGGTTGGAACAAGTTGAGTGAGGTGTGGTGGAGGCCAAGACCGTCAGTAGTTTCAAAGCGTTATATGACAGAGTGCTGGGAAGACGGGACACCACGAGCATAGCTCTCATCCTGTAACTATCTTAGGTAATTACACACACATACACACAGAGACAGACACAGACAGACAGATAGAGTATACATATACACGTATACATGTACCCACCAAAGTTATTACCAAATAATTTTCCAATTACTTGTGTTTTGGGGTGGACATATGTGACTTGTTTTGGCCCTCAATATTGATATACAGTACTGTAATCCTATGACAACTTCACATTGCCCCATTTCTTGAGTATCTAGAGTTAATATGAAACTTAGGGCTATGTTCTGAATCCACTGTGGTAACTAACTGTGAATAATCTATTTTGTTTTAATTCTGGAATTAAGAAGAATTATAGTTTTAGTTTTATAATGCAGGCCTCTCCATCTATATTCATTTTGAGCTTAAAATAAACAAAATTAAATGAGTTATCTGGTCACCGGTGTCCCCAAAAAGGGTTCTGAACAGGGCCGTAGGAGTGGCATCGTGCCACAAGTAAACCTTGCCTAATCTTGGTATTTGTCTTATGTTTATTTCTCAAAAACATCACTAATATTAAAATGACAACCCTAAACATTCATGTGTAACAACTTGTAAACAAGGAATTGTGACCTTCAAACATGCTACTTCTACTTGAAAATAAATACAGTATTACAGGATGACAATCTTCAGTTAGAATGGGTAAACCATGTACATTTCCTAAGTGGTTTAAGTCATGCTTTTCCAGGTTCAAATACCTTTAAATAATTCTGGTTAATACTGTAAGATGTCTAATTACTGTACTTTTTTTTTACAACTGTATGTGAACTTGTGAAGTAATATTTGCATCATAGACTGGTTATTGACTGACCAATGGGCAAATTTGTTATATGTCTAGTTCCATTGTCACTAATTCTTGGCTTTGTTATGTATTTTAATGTTAAAACAATTAATTCAAATTAAAATTAGTATCAATTCCTCACAAAACTTCACAAATTATGAACTTTTTCATATGCATTGTAGTAGGCCTAATTTTTCTGTATGTACTGTACTTCAAATTTTCTGAAATATTGGTACTGTAGAATATAATTTTTCATTTATTACATCATGATAAAAGAGCTTAAAAAACAGTATCAGTAAAAACAGAATGTGTTTCCGATCTCCTGGCGAGCTCGCTAACATTGGGAGTTTTCTGTACAGCAGTAATGTGCAAAAACCATTAAAAACTGACATTCTTCTCCAGGACCCCGCGGCCACCCCCCCTCTCCAAACTTTCCGAAAAATCATGTGTGGAAAAGAAAGAAGTGAAAGGAAAATGTCAAGTAAGTATATTTTCTATTCGTTAATTTAGATCTACTTCTCTTTTAGAAAAGTTTTTGATTATATTGTGTTGTGTGAGCATACAGGGCATACAGGGCCATATGTTTAGTAGCCTGCACTGGCAAATTTTGGGTACACTGTGAGGATATCTTCAAGAATACGAGAGTGAATAAAGTAATTGCAAAGCTCCAGGTACCTCATGCCAACTGGTCTGAAAGGTCTAATAACTGGGCATTCAGTGATGTAGTGCGGGAGATCGTGCCGTAGTTCCTGCTCACAGAGTTTGCAACTTAATTCTGGGGTTAAGTGCTAAAGTCTAGGGAAATTTAGCCCCAAACTTTATATAATAGTAATTACCTAAGTGTAGTTACAGGAGAGAGCTACGCTCGTGGTGTCCCGTCTTCCCAGCACTCTTTGTCATATAACGCTTTGAAACTACTGACGGTCTTGGCCTCCACCACCTTCTCCCCCAACTTGTTCCAACCGTCTACCACTCTGTTTGCGAAAGTGAATTTTCTTATATTTCTTCGGCATCTGTGTTTAGCCAGTTTATATCAATAGTGATGCTTAATTTTTGGGACTAAGTTTATATATATGTTGCATATGTATGCAACAGTAGTTTATGACAAAAGTGAAAAGTGGTGTGAAGGCAACAGGTTTTTGGAGCAAGTTATCACTGTCCTTGGAGAGTACAAGAACTCCCAGAACCTACTGCAAGTACTATATACAGAATCTCCTCCAAGGTATACAGTACTGTATTGTACAGTAATAGTAAAAGAGAAAATATGTTATACAGTACCTAACAGTACAGTATTTTATTTTCATTCCATTTTTTGTTTTCTTTTTAATTTTTTAAAGACAGCTTACTATTCGGGTAATTTTATATGGCGTGACTTATGTAAGTATTTCTTCTTGCTCAGGTGAGTCATCTCCAAAGTATGAAGTATTCCTGGGTGGGTCGTGCAATCCCACAACCTGGCGGCAGAATGTAGCCATCCCCATGCTGAAAAACCAAGGCATATCTTTCTATAACCCGGTAAGAAACTGTTCTGGTAAACAGTCTTAAGCTTGTGTCATTTTCCTAGCATTGAAAACCTAGCACTGTAACATATACATTAATCTGTGTTGCTGTATCCTCTTATTTTGTTCAAGTGTTAAGTTTAAATTTAATGAAACTATGTTCTGGATATTAATAAATTTTCTATTGTCATTTTACAAATGTCATACTTATTATTATTTTTCTTGTATAACCCATTTCTTTGGAATTAGAATGCTTTAAATGTATAATTATTACTGACTGCAAAATAGTTTGCTGCTCAATCATTAAATACCAAAATTGATTATTAAATGTGCATTTTTCCAATGATTCTACGCTGCTGTCCAATCTGTTGCTCATGGGTGTATTTTTCCCAACAGCAAGTGTCTCACTGGGAAGAGGCATTGATAGAGCAGGAATATCAAGCCAAACAAACTGCATCAGTTTTGTTTTTTGTTTTGGACCGCAATACCCGAAATGTTGCCTCAATGATTGAAGCGTCGTATATGGCTGGCTGCCGTCGCAAGCTGGTGGTTGTCATGGACTCCTACGCTGGCCCTGGGCAGCTCATTAATGGGGAGGCTCTATCTGAACTGTAAGTATTCTTTACTAAGAATTTTATCAAATAACATAAGTTTTAGTTACACAGTACATTAGATGACAGTAGCATATCTTTATTAATATGCATGCATGTTTGATGACTTATTATTTTCAACTCTATCACAATGCATCCAATTGTGCAGTCACAATGCATCCAATTATTTGGTATTTATTGGATATTCCTGATAGGAAGGATACCTTTTTTATGTTTTATTTCCCACGTTAGTTATTAGATAACAGTTGTTAGAGGTGGGAGTTAGTAATGTGAATATCAGAGCTGCCTATGTTTATGCCTATATAGATATTTGCCTCAATAATTGCTACCACTTACTGTAGCCTGTTCCACTTACTTAGATTCCACTTAGAAGTGACAATCTTCTGCCACATATGAACTGATAAAAATGGACACTGTCTCAGGGATATTTTTTTTTTTTTATCTAAGCCTAGCATGGAGTACATCAGTATGATTGGTGAACAAATAAAATTTCAAAATAACTTTTCTGAAACTTAACATTTTGAACACAGTAACACATTTATTCGGTGTGTTGGTGCCTCAAATTTTGCAATTCTATTGATTAATGTTTTTATGTACTATATAATAATAACTTCATCATTTCTATTAGGTAATAATAGGCAGAGATATGTTAAATCTTAGTAATTATAGAGTGTTACAATAAAATGCAACTTCCTCAAATTTCTATAGGGAAACGTTCACATGACATAAACCAAATGTACCACAAAGCTGTTGTCTAAGGGTTAAGGGTGGAAGTACTGTAGATAGATGATCATTTGTTTCTTTTATTCTAGTTGGAAAGTATGCACAGTACGTATAAAATCTCATAAAATCCTTTTATCATCTTAGAGAGTACGAAGATCTGACTAGTGGCCTCCACACAGTTCAAGACGTGCTAGAGCGTCAGGGAATCCCAGTCTTTGATGAAATTGATCATGCCCTCAACTGTACAGCTAAGGTGAGATACTGTACTGATAAATTGCAAAAAAGTGTGATGATGATGATTAGTTCAACAGGAAGGAAACATTGCAACTTTGAATTTTCATAAACTAAAAATTTATAGTAAGTAAATTTGTATAGGAATAAACATCCAAGAGTGAATGGTTTATGTTTGGCTTAAGGAGTGATTAGTTTGATGTAAATTTTGTATGACTACAAATGAAGTCAAACTGCAATAGGTCTTGGGTTTAAATTAATCTTGAAATTGATTGTAGCTTTTTCTTGACCTTACAGTATATTTGCTTTTTGTCTTTTTTAGAAGGATCCATCTCCACTTAAGTATAAGGAGGGCATAAACTATACTGATGTACTGCTCAGGATTTATAACAATGGATATAAATTGTATAAGTTTAGATTTAGGAAAGACTTGGGTAAATACTGGTTTGGAAACAGGGTTGTTGATTTATGGAACAAATTACCATAGGATCAATTGATTGTTTCAATTCAAGTTAAGTTTCCTGCAAGTTAGACAGGAATATGAATGAGCTTGGGTAGATGTTACTAGGAGCTGCCTTGTACAGACAAATAAGCCTTTTGCTATTTTCTTCATTCTTATTTTTTTGTTAAGTTGTTTTGTGCAACTCTTAGTTTCAATTGCTATTATGTATATAGCTAGTTGTGACTTTTATCACACATTTATTTCTCCATACCAGTAGTACACACATCAAATGGTAGTTGTATAGATTTGGAATGTTGTCTGTGTTTTTTGTATTTTCACTTACTTTGGAAGGTATGGTATGTAGTGATACCACTTATATTGTATGAAAGTTTTATGCATCATTCTGTCAGCCATACTGTATTCCCAGTCAAGCCAGAGCAAATACACTTAAGTCATGTCACAACTTCACTGTTTATGCCCATTTACCATGTGCAACTTGTTAATTCTGTCAGGTAAATATTTATTATATATTTTGTAATTTGAACCTAATTGTTTTGGTTCACAGATATTACGGGAGAACCTTCACCCTCAGGATTTGGGTGCAGAAGATCAAGTTCAACCTATTAAATACCCTTATCTTCAATTGGGAGATAAACTTATGTAAGTTTACTGTGCACTTTTGATTTTATTAATGAATGACTGTGTATTGGCAGGAGGAAGGGAGGTGCTGCTGTAGATGACTGCTAAGTGTAGTGGTACTTATTTATAACTAATGATATATTGTGTTAGAGGTATAGTGAACTGATAAGGGATATTTTAAACAAATTATTTGTTGATATCTTTATCCTTCATTCACTAATTATTCATATACTTTCTCTGGCCTGATGCTTACCCACCTATTGAACTTTGTCAAAGCAGTAATGCTAATGTATTTATGTAGTGATGGAGTAAATAAATTGCTTAAAACATTTTTGTAAATGTCTGTAGTTATAATAACTATGCAAGATGCTTGAGTGTATATGGGGCACATATGATTTGGACTTCAGAAGGGACTTCTTTAAGACTTTAACGTTCCCCGCGAGTAGGGTTTTCCTTGACCGCCAAGTACGCCGGGCGTGTGGGCCAACTGCGCGTCAGCACTGAAATGTTTATAATCTTTTAGGGTTGCTGAGTTTAATTTTTGCGTTTTTTATTTAAATTTGGTATCAATGTGTTCGCCAAAGAATGCTCTAGAAGAATATATACCTACATTTTCACCAAACCTGACATGAGAACCACACCAAATAAGAAACTATGGCGGTCGTTAGCCGTGAGCGTCAAACAGCGCTGAAATGTTTATGAACTTTTCATGTTTGTCAATCCCAGAATTGTGCTACGTCGTTAATTTTGGTACCACTGTGACCGCAATAAAATTCCCTTCACGGACATATGCATATAAATGTAGAATCATGATCGCGACCCACCAGCAAGAGTGTGGGAAGTGGCTGAAGTATTACCTCTACCCGACGGCAGATCGGCGAAACACCTTTTGAAAAGTCTTATTGTTTTCACTGTCCTGACCTCAATTTTCGATGTACGTACTTAATTTTTGTACCAATATGTTCGCAATAGAATGTTCTAGAAGAACATATGTATAAAATGTCACACAAGGATGCGTGTGACCGGCACCAAATAAAAAAACTTCGTTGATTACACTGGTCATGTCAACATTTTACAATAGTTTTACCACGAAGATACAAGCTAACTCCGTTTTCAATAATAGGCTATGTGACTATTAGAAAAAACGAAAATTTAATGGTAAACATGCTTAAATTATCCCCAAGTCGATCGGATAAGAATTGGATTTTATAGAAATATTTCTTTTCCAATGCCGCTTGAGGTGCATTCAAGAGATAAATATATGTCCTGCTCAAGTGACATATGGGTGCTAAATTGTGCGCAATTTAAAGGCGCTCATTTTAAAACCACTACCAGATTGATCTGATAAAATTTAAATTTTTAACAAATATTTTAATGAGTGATGCAGTGCGCGTCGTCGGCGAGGCAACGGGAGAAAAATGAGTGACGCGAGCGTCGTCTGTGGCACGCGAAAGTGTTAATGAGTCACTTTTATTCAGCATGCATCGGGTGTTAAAATTTCCAGTGGTTACTCCAAATTGTCACATGGGATCTGTTGCTTTTATCATTCCAACCAGGTAGTTAAACACTAATTAAAAGCCCCTGAATCGCAATTACGTTTCAGTACTATGTGTATTTTAAGAAGCTCATATTTGATGATACATAGAAAAGCAAGTTAAAAATTAGTACAATAAAGTAGCTTTTTTTTTTTACTAGTTTTCTTGTAGTAAAAGATAGAACTTATCTTTGAACATATTGAAACACTCAAATAATATATAAACAGTGATTTTGTTATGTTGAGGTTGCATGGAGGAGATCCTGGAAAGTATACTGTACAGTGTGTGTGTGTGTGTGTGTGTAATTACCTAAGTGTAGTTACAGGATGAGAGCTACGCTCGTGGTGTCCCGTCTTCCCAGCACTCTTTGTCATATAACGCTTTGAAACTACTGACGGTCTTGGCCTCCACCACCTTCTCCCCTAACTTGTTCCAACCGTCTACCACTCTGTTTGCGAAAGTGAATTTTCTTATGTTTCTTCGGCATCTGTGTTTAGCTAGTTTATATCTATGATCTCTTGTTCTTAAAGTTCCAGGTCTCAGGAAATCTTCCCTATCGATTTTATCAATTCCTGTTACTATTTTGTATGTAGTGATCATATCACCTCTTTTTCTTCTGTCTGTCTTCTGTAAATTTTCTTTTGTAAATTTTTCTTCTGTAAATAATATTTATTTTGTGGGACAGGTTGCAAAACCTGAATCTATAGTACTTTAGTGTACAGTACTATAGATTCAGTATTATTCACTTTAGTGTAAAGTGAATAATAATAGTGATGTGGCCTTAAGAAGGTACATTTTCACTTTTAAGACGCGCTGTGCTTGATCCAGTTCATTTCTTCTGAAAAATGAAGTGCAGATAATAGATAACATAATTTGTTTTCCATTTTGTTACTTTGATATGCTATCATTATTAGGATTTTAAATGTAAGAGAAAGTGCACTAAATAATATTTTTTTTTTATTTTTCAGAAAACTGCACGATACCTTTGTCAACACAAATTCAGAACAAATATCATTAGCAGAGGTATGTGCTCATTGAAAAAATATTAGTTGTGTAAAGAAATTTGTGAATACTTGATAAGTGAATTTTATATTGCCACAATGCCTTCTTGGCAGATACTTCAACTTCTTTAAGAAATTGTTACTTTTAGATGAATATTTATAAATTTGTTTTGCTTAAAATATAAATGTACTTATGTACTTTAGTTATAATTACTGTATATGATTTTGTTCAAACAATTTCAGGCTCGTGTAGCATATAAGGTGGTGACAAACAAGGACCTGACTACGGAGGAGCTACGAGATATTGTTGCTGCCAAAAAAGGTACGGTACAATATCATTTTGCGAAATGTTCATTAGTACAGGTAGTTAACTGGTTAGGTAGCAAGTAACTTTGTTAGAAAAGTTGCAGAAAGCATCGTACATTCAGTCATACAAGGTGGTGGAATGCTGCTTTGTATGACTTGTTAGTGTGGTAGTGATGGTTTTTAAGTTGGAAAATATAATGAATAAATGGGGGTGTCATTTTGAACGTGTTAAGACTTCTTTCTCATTATGCTTTCTTATTGAGAAAATGTTTATCTCCCCATGGGAGTGATAAATAGGGAATGGTGGTAATGGTTGGTCTGTAGTTCAAGGGGGTTTATATAGTTTTTATTTTACAAGTACAGAATGTATGATAAAGACTAACTATATTGTTATTTAAGGTTACCATGCAAGAAGTATAAGGTAAATTTATTCTTTAGGGCAACTAGAATTGACAGTACAGTGGGATCTCTAAAAAATATCTATCAAATCCAAATTGACAAATCATTTTATTTTTAATCATGGCTAGTTTTTTGGCATAATTTTGTTTTTAAGATTTTTCTGATACTAACATATCAAATGATGCAATAGATGTTTCTGCAAATTTTGTACACAAATAATATATAAACTATATATTATATATCCTGTATAGCAAATAAAATATTTACATGCACATAAAAAAAATATATATATGCAGAAAAACCATGTGAAAAATAGAGAATGCTTAATGCGTTATCGGCTACATCGTCTTCATCAGAGCAAAGTAGAATCCTTCATTCTACTTTGCTCTGATGAAGGCGATGTAGCCAAAAATGTGTTAAGCATTCTTTATTTTACACATGTGGTTTTTCCACATACTTGGATCAGTATTTTTTTTATCATTGTTGCACACATATATATATATATATATATATATATATATATATATATATATATATATATATATATATATATATATATATATATATATAGGGGGGTACCACCTCTGGTGCAATTATAGGGACCCACAGCCTCAGAGAAGGGAACACAGAGCATTCAGGGAAAAACTTGCCATTTAACTCTGAATACATGAGGGTGTTCGCTTCTCTTCTTCTCGAACTTATATATATATATATATATATATATATATATATATATATATATATATATACATACATACATACATACATAAGAAATTGACAGATGGAAGGCAACTGAATACAGACAGTTTCTTCTCTACACAGGCAAGCTTGTATTGAAAGGTATTCTACCCCAAGAGATGTATGATCATTTCCTTACTCTCAGTGTTGGTATAAGTTTTCTGGTTTCACCCACATGTATGTCTTTAAAATACGGCAAATATGCTCATGACCTTTTGCTGAATTTTGTATCAAGGTGTGGTGATCTGTATGGGAAAGATTTTCTAGTCTACAATGTTCACAGCAGATGCTGAGGAACATGGTACTCTTGACAGTTGTTCAGCTTTTCCATTTGAAAATTATTTGCATCAGCTGAAAAAGATGGTCAGATCAACTAAAAATCCAATTGTCCAAATTACAAAAAGAATAAAGGAGGCTGAAAATACCATGATTTATAATGTTAATGTTCAATGTTAATCCACGTAAGGACTTTTTAAAAAAGTATCTAGCATTAACACATCAACAAGAGGAATGTTAATCAAGAAAACAGAAGGTACTTATATCTTCCTGTCAATACTACATGATTTATGACTAGTAAGTTTCTTGTGATTATGTTTTTGAATCTTGTGCAAGCTGTAGGAATACTCTTTGCTTACATTGCAAACTTTTAACTTTAGTAAAAAGTATTGTTCACCATCATAACATATTAGAATTAAGGTTAACATTGTTTTTTAATACTACTTTATAAAATTAGTGACTGCTTATTTTCTTAGACACTGATAATGTGCTGCAGAAAATGTCCCTAATCAGTTTGAATTTGTAGATGGCTGAATGTGAAAATAAATACATCGTTGTGGAAGATGAAGCAGGAGAATTGTCAATCATCCATATCACATGGATGTTTAGTACATCTGATGTAAGTCTATATATATATATATTGTTTATTTGCAAAATTAAAAGATTAGTTTTTAAATTATATGTGTATATGATATATGTTGATAGATATATATATATATATATATATATATATATATATATATATATATATATATATATATATATATATATATATATATATATATATATATAATATGAAATACAGTGGGGCCTCGATTTATGATGGTAATCTGTTCCAAGAGACAGCCCGTAAGTCGAAGCGATTTTTTCCATAAGAAATAAGGGGAATTGAATTAATCAGTTCCA
>WNGS01001312.1:17846950-17869450 GCA_020271785.1 Procambarus virginalis | reverse complement strand
CAATTTGTTTACATTTTCAGGCCTCTCACTACATTGGGCTTGGTTGTAATGTTGTACTTTGCATCCAGATGATAACTGAAGAATCACTTGTCAATGGAGAAAGGGTGAGTTAAAGTAGTTGTTGTTGTTATTATTATTATTATTATTATTATTATTATTATTATTATTATAGTTTTAGTATTATTGTATACCATTTTGGGTTATTAAACTACAGGATTTATACAAGATGTTTGAATTGTTGGGGTGATTACTGTATTATGCTTTGGTTGCCAACCTGTGGCCACAATGAGGTCCATAATTTTGCATATTTTGGATGAAATAAGTATCAGAATTGGTGTTATGTACAAGGAACATGTATGCTGGCAGTCACATTAGTATGCCATGCTCAACCTCATTTGTGACTTGTGTAACGTTAAACACCCTTTTTCACATGCAAGCACAACTTTCCGGACATGACACTGTCCTAGCACATTTAGCTGTAACATCTTTTATGTATCTAGTAAAGGAGAGATTTCCAGCAATCTTTATGCTTAATATATTAATCAACAAGTTACATGTCAAGTTTTGCATCGAGTGTTTTTGTGGGCAACAGCAACTTGCCATCTTCGTCCCCAATGTGATTTATCTTCTCTTACATTTTCTGTAAGACGAAGTGTGAAATTATCTGCATAGGCCTATGCATCAGGTATTGACTTCAGGGTGCCAAAAATCTAAATGTTTCACAGAAGTGCTCCAATCATAATACCAAAGGGTATGCTGTACTTGCTTCTTTCTATGGAGTGATTATGTGACAAATGATTGTTGATGACAATCTGGAATTTTCGGTTACATAAAAAAAAGTGTGCCACAGAAAATCCCCTTAACCCCAAGTCACCTTAGCTTACACCTTAAATCATTTTGCAGTCATCCTTTAGTAAGAGGTGTGATGTGCTTCTATTATCTCTGAAGCCCAATTGTTTAATATTATTATTTAGTTGCTCTGAATTTGAAAGCAAAAATGAATTTTTTATGTACAAGTATCTGTAGCAGTGTGGGAATTCTATAGTTTAATTTAATACTATGGTGTGTTAATAGCCATATATTTACAAGAAATTTGAATTGTTGAAGTGGCAGTATGTCTTGGTTTCCAACCCATTGCCAAAGTGCATTCCATAATTTTGCATAGCTGTCTGTGCTAAGTTGGTTTTCAAGATTTATCTCTCGTTTGGTAATTTTTTCCTAATGGAAGAGATGTATTGAGAAGCTTAATTAGCACTGGAGAGTACATGCAGACCAGTGTCATCTCTTCAGAGCTTGAGAGTCTGCACGTATGGCATGGGTTATGTACATTAACTTTGCTTCACTTCTCACAGCCCTATTTTAAACTTTGTCTAACATCTTTAAATAAGAGTGAATAGGAACCCAAAATCAGTGGGGAGTATAATACTGTACAGGTACTTCATTATAGGTCTGATTTGGCAGTTGTAGTGTGTTAAACATTCCTTAACACCTAGGGGATGCACTACCTTCTGTACACAACTAGTTTCTAGTGCATTTGGCTGCAATATTTTTCATATCTTATGAAGGACAGATTTCCACCAATTTCCACTCCTAATAGGAAATCTGTATTCTAGTGTTTTTTCATCTTAATCTTATTACAGGACAATATATTTGTTCCTCTGCGAGACACCTCGAGTTGAGTTTTATCTGGGGCAACTATAAACTTTTCATTTGTTGCTATTATGCAGTGGTAACAGTTGTTGAAGTCTTTTATGAAGTTTATGTATAGTATGTCAGTAATATACATAGACTGACATACGTATCCAAGAGCATTCACAATGGCCTAACATCTATGAGAGGCAAGAGCATTCTTTTCTACTCATATTGCCTGGGATGTGTGTAGATATTGTTGCTCCTGTTTTTGTAAGCATACTTCTTAGCCACTTGCTACTTTTTAAAAGATTTTGAATGTTGTGTTAATGGACCATTAGGATCTTACCTGAGGGAGCAAAGAGTTGATTGAAAGAGTGCAAAGAGTGCCAAGATTCAGAGGTATTCTGTATTGTAAGCTATATGTATTGTCTATACAGTACTTCTATACTAAAGGAAACTTAATTGTTTTTCTGCTCTACAGCTCTCTAGACTAGCAATCAAGGATTACAACAGGGGAAGAAGTTACCTCACTGACCAGGCTAACAAGGATGGAATCCCTGTTTTCATAAACATCCAGGAAGCTGTCGAGTGTGCAGTTGGCAAGTGTCGTACGAGATAGTCATGCAGACAGTGTGTACAGAGACTCTTCTATAAAATACAAAACAAGTGATGCTAAACTTTAAAAACACTACAATATACTGTTTCTAGTGGATACAGGACATTTGGATTGGGCAAAGAAAAGTATCGTGGTGTTTATCCTAATATAAATATGGTAACTGAATTTTGAAACTCAGTGTCATATATGTTGAGAAATTTACTGGTATTGCAAGTGTGATTACTGAGTAGCTTGAATATGACAAGTATAACAAAATTTTCCAGTATAACCTGGAAAAACAAGTGTCATGCAAGTTAACAAATATTGTATTTGTTCCCTTGCTTTTGCAGTGCAAATACAGTGCATCTTATACCAGATCATGAGTGCAGCTTTTGGAAACCTTTAGATGCAGCAAGTATCAGGCAGCAGGAGGAATTCTGTGCGGTTAACGAAGTGTTGTGAAAAGTCTTAACCATAGACTGTGTCTTGACTTTGGCGAAGTTTACATAACTTATCCATTTACTATTTTATGTATTGTGCGTGCATTTCATTAATTCTAAGAGTGCGCACATCTTTTTTGCCTTCTGACAAATCCTCATGAAAATCCTAGAGACAGACTATAAGGTGTAATGCTTTGGTGCTAATGTGATTTATCATGAGGTACTGTGAAGTACTGTGCTAATGCAGTCTATCACGCCATTTAGAGTGATGGGTCCAGAGTGGCAGGAGCCACTTGCGAGAAGTGAAGTAAAATTGTAAGTGCAGTATGAATTCATTATTGAAGAGTCTGAAATCTAAGAGTGATAATAACTTGACAATGACAGCTTCCTTAGAGTATGCTGAATTTGAGGTCCAGGTGAAGATATGGTTGATTTCATTGCTATCAGGGAACTTGTGGACAGCTGAAATACAAGTGTAGTTAAAGAGTTAAATTGTGGATCACATGCCCATGATAGTCAGTTATTTTTGCTTTTTAGAATCTGTATTCATCCCTAAAGACACTTCTTTACCCAACTCTAAGGACTAAAATAGCTGATCATACTACATAAGCTGTGGACACAGGAAGACTTCTCAGGTTATGGGATGATGTATAGTTGATTGCAATTTTGGAGAGTGAAATCATAATCAAATGGATGGCTTTCAGGTTATTATTCAAAGGCACCCAAGATGGGCATATAGTTGACAAGTACCTTCAGTATTGTGAGCCCCCAAAAAGCTAGCTGTTCAATTGATTTTCATTTTCCAAAAGCAGTCATAGTTCATTGTTTGTCCATTGTTTAGTACAATGGTGAAAGTGTGCTTCATTCTGGTTCCAGGAGACCAAGTACAATCTCCCATTGCAGGAAAATCTCCAGCGTTGGATGCAATAGTGTGTAATTTAATTCATGCAAGGTGTTTGTAGGGCCGCATAAGGTATGTTTCTCAATGTTTAAGATTCTCACTAGGTTGTACGACATGATGGCGCATCACTTACCAATACATTCCCATTGCTAAGTGTTATAATGGTGCTTCTACATTTTAACAGGGAGGGTTACCGGTATAAGGCAGCTTAATCTTCATATTGCATAGAGCTTAACACTCATGATTAAGCTATATTCACTGTCATCCCATTGTTATAGTGACAGTAATGATGCTGAAACATCTCTTAATCAGCCCAAAATTTTTCAGGATTTGTAATTGTCTCAATTGATGTAATACTGGGCTTGAGAAACATTATTTAGCCTTTAAAATTCCTGTTAATTCTATCTTATTATAAAATATAACAAAATAATTTAACAAGTAGACATACAAATTTCTCTGAAATATGATGATAAGAAGTCACAAAATTATTATTTGGTTTCAGTAATCACGTTTGGTTAATGACCGTACATCAAATAAAAGAAAAATTGAATTGTGCAGTCACGTTGCATAATCTGAAAATATATTTAAAAATGAAAGGGATATCTCCCACAAGATATTACAGTGCTCGGAATTATAAATCATAAGTATTTGTATTCTCTTGCCTATTACTGTTGTCCATATCTTGTCATGTTTTCCTGCATTTAAAGCAGAGAACACAATATTAACTAACTACATTCAAACCGTGCACCTTGACAACCCACCATGCTTGAAACATTTCCTGAAGAACCCTGCACGTTCATTCAGTTGTCAAGCAGGTGAGCATGTCACCACTAGCTTTTATAGGCTTGTTGAAAGAATCTCAATTTTTATTTTTTTATTTTTTAAGAAAATTTACACACGATTAAAAACCAACCCCTTGATGTGAGCAGCTGATTTTATAAGAGCTTATAACTAACTGGTCTTAATTAAGGAAACAATCAGCTACAAAAAAATTTCTTTGAAAACATGGTTATATGACAAACTAATTTATAATCAATTTTTGTTTCATGTTGGGACAGAAAGAATTCAAAATTTAAATTTTAGATTTACTCTTGATACAGTTGTATAATTGTCAAGCAAATTAGAACCTATTAAAACTGTTTATAATGTTTACATGTAATCCTTTGGATTTGGAATATCTACACCAATATGTTTCAATGTTTATGCACTAGTATGATCATGCTTTCTATGCTATGGGGAAAGTTAATTTTTTTAAAGTTAAGATGGCAACATTTGGTCATGAAAAAACAATGAACTTGTTTCATACATGTGACTGTAATGTGTACAAAATGCAACTTTTCTTAACCATATGACGTCTACACAAATCTGCTTTCCCCTAACTAATGCAAGAGGGAAGTCTTTGCAATATCGTGTAAATAGTACTTGAAGATTTGCTGAATATGCCATATTTCCTAAAGGTAACACTTCAAAAACTTACATTTGTACAAATTTTCAAAATGACTTAAGTAATGAGTGTTAAGAAGAGTCTGAATCATAATTCATGCACTTTGTGTATTATTGGGATAAATAGTAATTATGATGTGACCATTATCTAACATATGGATCTAGTACAAATATATTGTACAGCAATTATATTTAATTTACGCAACCAAGATTTAGTGAATTAACATCGACTTGAAAGCTGTGATGTGAGTATTATTTACAATTATAGTAAACCTTTATTTTCCAGACTTCTCTTGTCACATAAACATGTTTATGTTTTAGGATGCCAAATTATTATACATATTTTGGTTTTTTCATTAACCGAGCTGGCAGCTTAATGGAGGGATGGTTTACCCCTGTGTATGCCCAAGTGGTTCCTCACACGATGGTAACAAAATAAAAAGCAATCTTGTGTTGGATCTCTAGTGGTGAGGGATACCAAGTCTACTTGAAATTTCTGTGACCGAAATATACTTCAAAACATTTCTTGGTAAAATTGTTTTGAAAAGATTGAGTAATTGGTAATGACAGGTTCCAGACTTAAAATTTAAGGCGATTCAAAACAATTTTGTGTATACAGAAACTACACACTCGGTAAATAATTGAACCTGGTTTATCCGCATTATCTGCAAAAATATTTGGCTATTTTTTTGTATAGGATATTTATATATATATAGAGCTTTTCATAATTTTCAAATAAGAGTGTGTAAACACGTGTTTATGTAACATTGTATCCATTAAGTGTAAAATATACATAAATGGCAATGGGATGGAAGGTTTGATACATCATGAAAAAGTATTTGAACAATTCTTTATATATATATTTAAATATAAAATATACATAATATATATATATGAAATCAGTGTGATCAATAAACTCTTACCAAGAGCCCCTGTGAAGTGTAATGGTGACAGTTGTTAATATATCATATGTTCATTATACCATATATCAGTGATAGGCTTTGTCATATTTTGTTGCATTCGTTACACCTAATCATGTACTGTATATATAATTATATATTATAGATTATTTTTACAAGAATCTTAACACACATCGAAGAACTTTCTTTTACTTTCCTTAACACTTGCAGTGTGTGTATCTGTCTTATATGACAACCCCACTGGTGCACAAGAAAAATATAAATTCCAAAGATTTGTTTATAATATTCTTAAGGGGGCATAATTGGGGATGATTAAAAGATGTTCTAGTGCAATCAAAATTTATTGATGTTTTACATGTGAAAAGGGCTGCAACTGGTCCAAGTTTCAGCATCGCAACCTAAATAGAGAGGGAGAAAAAAAACATATTTTAGACAATTTTTCAATGTTGAGTTACAAACAAGTGTCAACCGAAATCATTTCTATGACACTCAGCTATCACATTACTATATAATAAAGTTTTTTTTAGAAATATTTCTATCCCAAATGTATTTAGTGCAACAAAACAAATTTTCAAAGTCCCCCCCCCAAAATATGAAATAACATAGTTTATAAATATTTATAAAATCAATAAATGGACTTAGGAAAATAAAATTACACAATTGTGTAGAGGGATAAACTCTACATATAATGTGCAATTTTCATGTAAATTGAATAATAAATTAAAAAGTAATTCAACCATGTAGTTGCTAATTACTTACCTGTAGAAAATAAAGGTCAAAGTTCAGCCACCTGTAGCTGAGGTTGATGTCGACCAATTTCATTCAAAATTTGTATCCTTGTAGATAGGCATGCCTTCAGTAAGGTGTGTAAGTTCCATGAAGATTGCCTGATAAAAAAAAAAAAAAATAACAAAAATCCAGCAGTTATATATTTACCATTATTTATGATGTAATATCAAAATATAACACTAAAACATACTAACATGAAATAATTGGTCTGAAATATGAGTCCTCAAGGTGGCACTAGTAGGCACCTGCGCCATAGCCAGGGTCAGCTTCCTCAGGGGCCTTTCATGGCTTGGTGGTGCATCTCGTTGGATTCTGCATCTTCTTGTCCTTCATGTTGAAGTACCGGTCCCGAATGTCACTCTGGTAGACCAAGGAGGTTCGTCAGAGATCCCGTCATATACCCAGCGTTGTAGTTGACAGCTGTCATTGCCATGGCGAAGTCTACCATTACATGACTAACATATTTGTCTTTGGGGGCGAGTTTCCAAACTCGGTGGTGTAGAGACTCGTTTAATTTTCCCTTCCCTTTGACCAGTGACATTCGTCTGGTCTTTTTGACAGGCCCTTTTGTCTCCTACAGTTCGACAGTTGTTTTCTGAAAGTTACGAAGCTGTGTTGCAAGTCTCTTGCTGAAGTGATTTATGCACTCAGCCTTATCCACTCTTACGTCTCCATATGGTCCATCACCATTATTCATTGCACAAACTTTATTGAAGACTGAAGAATCACCATCACCGACCAAGGTCGTATACCTGAGTTTGTTGTCTAGAGATTGACCCCACATCAATACCGTGGCATCCGGTTCCATATTACCATTATTTACCATTGTAGTTCTTGTCACAATCCGGTAAATGTTTACCCATTTTATTGTCAAACTCGGCCTGTGTTATTTTTCCATTTTGTTTTCTACGCTTGATCGCAGAACACTTGGTGCAGTTTTTGCAGAAAGTATTGTGGTCCACAACCAGCCCTGTGAATATTTCCACAACAAACGCAGTGCCAATTTGTGAATGATGGCCCCTTGTATGCCAAGATCCATCAAAGGACACCTCAATGTCTAGGACGCCATCAATGGGGTGTCTATTCAAATGTTGTCTGTAATGATCGAATATGAGACCGACAGAGTTTTCTTGCAAATACAGTACACCCATCTCTCATTAGCAGCATCTCTTATCTTCTTCTGGATCTTGTCATATGGTTTATGTGATACAAATTTCATGTTATTTATAGAACACATGTTTTGGTAATATGTATATCCGTTGCCATTTAGCATGTTGCTGTACACTAAGGATTCGGTCTCGCTTCATGCAGGTTGGCGTTCAATCCCCGACCGTCCAAGTGGTTTGGCACCATTCCTTCCCCCCGTCCCATCCCAAATCCTTATCCTGACCCCTTCCAAGTGCTATATAGTCGTAATGACTTGGCGCTTTCCACCTGATAGTTCCCTTCCCTTCCCTTCACGATTTCCACTCAATGCTTCAGTATGTTTACAATAACAATGACTACAGGTTTTTGTCACTTGCACATCATGTTGCACAATCGTAATTTCATGACGTGCCGTAGCGTTTGAGCAGTACTTGCATATATAATTGTCATCTAGGTAATTTTCAAGCCTCTTATCTGTCACCATTAGCACTGACTCACAGTGTCACTGCCACTGTCATTATCATTTTTTCCTTTTTGAAATAACTTCACTCGGTTTTTTTGGCACTGCTCTGGGTACATTTACGCTTTGTGGAAATGTTGGGAGTTGCTGAAACATCATGTGAGGTGCTGGGCCCTTCAACATCAAGAGAGGTGTGTTCAACATCTGGAGCTGTAAATGCAACATCAAGACCATTATGTGCAACATCTGGAGCTGTAAATGCAACATCAATAGCAGTGTGTGCATCATCCGGAGCGGTTGGTGGTGTGGGACAGGGTGTAGTGAGTAGTGAGGTAGCGGCCGCCGCCACCTCCCTCGCAGAGAGGCCCCCCTCTATCTTCATTCGTCAGAATCCGGCTTTGCAGCAAAGCGGCTGCAGCCTTACAAAGTTAGCGTGTTTGGCTCTGGCACTTAGAGCTTTCTTTCTGTTCGACACGAGACCCATTGTGCAGTAGATGCCACAAAAAACCGCGTGGACGACAGCTCCACCAGCGGGGAGATACACTGTGTGACTGACTCAGTTGAGCCATCCCCCTCCTTTCACTCGAGACTGTTGCCAATGAGTGAGTTTATAATTTGTTTATGAATAACAAGTTATTTTCCACGCTATTACAACATAATAGACGTTTATAACGTATGACACAACACCGTACGGCGCACCCAAGCTGCAACGACCGGATTGGGGACAGTTGCGGCTGGGAAAATTACTCTTAAGTTATTTTTCACAATAACATGAAACGGTTTGCACCACGGTGTTGCCAGAACCTTGTAGTATTTTTAAAAAAATTCAGAAATAATCGATTTTTGTCGATTTTTTTCGGAATAACGCCCCCTTAAAATATAATCCCTGATTGAGGTTAAAAAAAAAAGTTACTTTGGCTGTAGTTGAAATCTTGTGATGTCACTAGATCACGAGTGTCTGCTCCATGGAGGTTGCCTGGGCCATTCAAGCAGGAGGAGTTGCAATGTATTATACTGTATATTTACACATCCATTTTAATGTCATGGATTTTTTTTTTTAGTTATGCACTGGGGTCACTTGAAGTTAATATACAGCACTAAAATATACTGAATATAGATACAGAAACACATCTGTTGAGTGGACAACATGAAGCAGAGAAACAAAAATAGGCAGTTCGTCTAATTACCCAAAGCTATCCAAAGCCACCCAAAGCTTCCTGGCATTATGTTGGTAATGAATAAATATGATATATTTACTCATTATAATGTTGGTGCTGAATGTAGAACATGGAAAAACATATTTTTACTCTGAAAAAAGTATCATTTTCATAACAAAATTAGACAAAAATAAGGGGCTGGTGACAGTCCAAGTGACAATGTTGTGGACTGACTTATCCAAGATATATTGTTGCATAAAGGTTATATTAACTTAGGTTTGGATAGGTTAGGTTTTGTTAGGTTATGTTTGGGTAGGTTGGTTAGGTTAGGTAGGTACAGGAGGCTGATATGCCAGCAAATATTCTTAAGGCAACAATGTGTCTTGGATAAGTCGCTCCACAACATTTTCACTTGGATTGTCAACTTGCTTTGGCGTTATCAGCAGCTTATTTTCGTCTAATTTCGTTATAAAATGATAATTGGCAGGGGAGGGGGGGGCAGGTCTTGACCCTGGTTACCAGTAGGTCAGGTCTTGGCCCTGGTCTCCAGTAAGTCAAACAGAACAATTGCTACTGATGTCATCTATTAGAAAGGAGTTATCTCAGAGTGAGTTTAGGGAGCTACCAAGGGGCTCCCTGATAAAAAACTTGTAAATGGCATGAAATATGTTCGGAAACATGTTTCATGCATTTAGTACACAATCTGACTCTCCCTCAAGTTTGTAATTCTAAATTGTTACTAAAAGACTACTAGTAACATTTGGCTTTCATCAAGAGATGAAGAGCATATTTATCTTGAAAGCATGTTATATTTGATGAATGAAATATGTGAGGGAAAATTACACTCTACAAAAGATCTCCCCACTAGTAAGAGGAATTTTAAAGAAGAAATAAGCATCGAAGATGTACAGTATTCAGTATTAGATTAGTGTTAACAGGTGTTCATGGATACAAATGAAAATTACACTAATGTGATAAAGGGATAAAAGAAGATGGTCTAAATTCTCCAAAATCATTAACATTACAACAATCAGGTGAAAGCATCAGATTTAGTCATCTTCACCTTTGCTTAATAAAACTGCTCAAGATTTAGTTAAGTTTATTAAGATCTCCAGCTTGAACTCTGTCTGCACTAGATCAGTTAATGGTTTAAAGCCAACAAGAAATTTTCCAAATACAATATTTCGCCAATATGCAAAATGTGTGCCGTGCCAGAATGAGACCAATCGATGAAAAGACAAATCAAACTGGAGTTTATTCAGAGTTAAGTGCAGTAACATTTGAAAGTAATTCCTTACTTTCAAGGTTGATTATTTCATTAAGCTTCATTACCTATAAATAAACAACAGGCACTGGCCTTAAAGTTCAGTACATTACACATAAAAAAGAATGCACATCACTGGCTACACTTTTTTTTTTTTTTTTTTTTTTGGCAAACAGTGGTAGACGGTTGGAACAAGTTAAGTGAGAAGGTGGAGGAGGCCAAAACCATCAATAGTTTCAAAGCGTAACATGACAAAGAGTACAGTACTGGGAAGAAGGGAATCAACAAGCATAGCTCTCTCTCATCCTGTAATTACACTTGAGTATTTATAAGTGAGTATAAACTCGAGTTGAAAATCACTTGAGTTGATTTTGAGAATAAATAATCTTGTGTATAAATCACTTGAGTTGAGTGAGTATAAACTATGTTATGAAACCACCTGAATCAGCAGGTACCAAATCCCTCTGACTTTTTAATACTGTTAAATACACTGAAACCCACAAATAGCTCTGGAATAAGGAAAACATCTCTGATACAAATTTAGTCTAATATAAATACATACTCTAATATTGTGTAAAAATAATGTAATTAAAATTTTCAATTACTGTACTGTACTGTAATTACAATATAAATAGAACTATGAATCAAACAATAAGTTACATACACTAAAATCTATTATTTGCTACTAACAAGTACAGTACAGTATCTGTAATTCTTGGTTTAGGATAATTTAAATACTAGTTAAATTGCAAAAATGTACAAATATTATGGAAAAATCAAGCATTGACTGCAATGAAATTCATCATTCTTGTGGGCCCCAGTAGCTGTGGTACCATCGAGTCTTCATTCAACAAACCAGGCCTCTATGATCTATCCACAGTCTACTAGAAGCCCAGACCAAAATCTAGCTTCCAAGAAGAGCACACACCAGTACAATATGCATGCCTTTAATATGCACAAGCACAGTCTAAATATCTCAAAGCTATTGTTTTACCAAGTCAAGAAGACTGTCTCTTCTCCATCAACAGGTTCCACAAGGAAGAATAAATCTCATGCACTGCCTGGAGACAAGGTGACTCGAGAGGAGCTAGTTCATAGTTAAGTAGGTTATAGGGAAGTCAACCATGGCCATGGATAGAGTGAAGTGGAATGCTAGAAAACATGCAACATGAAGAGCATACCCAGCATGTTACCTAAAATATAAAACAAAGTAATGGTCTCTGGTGGAATTTAATGTTCCAGGAAAAGGAAGCACCATTTAGGTGAGAGAGAGAAGTCGATGATACGCCCAAAAGAAACTACAGGAGCTTGACGGGATATATGAGATGGAAGAGTGAGAAGGTAGGCTGACTGAAACCTGGGTTATCACCTGTTGGCAGTCTAGGTTTTCTGGTTGGTTGACACATATTGTGGTAAATCTCTAATTCCCTGCTTCCCTTACTAGAGGTGCCATAGGCACAATAAGAGAACACTATCTGAACATCAGGGGGTCCATAGCTGTTCAATACCCTCCCAGCAAGCATTAGAAATATTGTTGGTGGAGGTCTTCAAGAGACACTTGACAAGTTCTTGCAAGAAGTTCCGGACCAACCAGGCTGTAGTGGATAGGTAGGCCTGTGGGCCGCTCCAAGCAACAGCCTGTTGGACCAAGTAATCACAAGTTGAGCCTGGCCCCAGGCCGGGTTCGGGGGAGTAGAAGAACTCGCAAAAACCCTCTCCAGGTATGTATGCCTCATAGTTAGCCAGATTCTGGCCCCTGGCTCCCAATAGATGGCAGATGTGTCCTGGAGGTCTAATGTGTTGAGCTAAGTTTGAGGAACGACAGGGGGCTTCCTCCCAGAAATATGCCATTAACAATAGCAGTGTAAGCTGACACTTTCAAGTGCTGGTAGTTAATGGCATTCTTATGTACCTCAATAACTTTGTTGGCACAAAGAATGTTTCCATATTATTTGTTTACACTCTTAGGAAATCAATAATTTTTGTAATTTCTTTAAGTCTTGATTTGCCTAGCACAAGAAAGTGGGCTTTTAGCTATATTTGAAGCTTCATTTGAAAGAAATCAGCCAACTCTTAAGTAATTTTTTTTATCACAGTGTTATTGGCAATTGTATAAAGTTGTCTGATATTCTTATATAGTTTTTTTTATGGTAACTTAAACATAAACAAATTAAAGAATACAAGTCATTGGAATGAACAGTCCTGTATATGATTATGCTTTGGAAGCCAGTTTAAAACTAACACTGCCTCTCATAAGGAATGAAACCTGGTACAGTACTACTGTATTTGGTTACTAGCCCAATACAATACCCTCCCTGCCAAACTGTTGTACATTACTGTATTTGCAGTTTCAATGCTGTAAACTATAAAGCACAAGGAGTTCTTCAATTACAGGAATCTGTTAAAGGAAAACCGGGCGCTACAAGCTTCATCTACATTTCTTGAAATGGCTACAATCCTTGACACTACAAGAAGTAAAGATAAAATGTATGGCATATTATTAATATCATTTTGCCCATCTAAGGTATAGATCAGAGTTGTTGAGAAAGTGGAGCATCGAAGACCCACCTGCTTAATAAAAGTTTGAATGTTTATACCATTTGCTAAACACAACGTTTGTTGCACTGTGATAAATATATATACATGGCTTGTATTAAAATGCAATTACAGTACTGATATAATACTGAGATTCTTCAAATTGTAGTACAGGATACAGAAAGAAAAGATTCTTTTCTTTTGGAGGATTTTGTGCTCTATGTGGTGTACTGTATTTGTAAATAATTTAACACTTTCAACTACATATCTGGATTACTCACATCTCATTCATTCATAAATATGAGATGGTTTAAATAATTATTTAAATCAACAAGACAAATTTTTAATGAAAAATCATTCAAAAAATCAGTCATCACAATTCTCATACCTAAAAATTATAATAAACTGTATTATATATACACACTTTCAGACTAGTCAGTTCCTTTTTAAAGTTCATCATGCATCATACACAGCTTGCTGAGGTCGCAGGTCTTGCAGCTCTCACTCAGCCACGGGTTTATCTCTTCCAACCGACACAGCGTTCCTTGGCAGTGCTCGGTGAGGGGTGTAGGCTGACCTTGGAAGAAGGTGCCTATTTTGTACTCTAACCCACATCTGATGAAAGAGAAAATTAGAAATAATCAAACTTCAAGCAACTTATAATTTTTATACTTTTTTATAATATTGTTCACTGTTCTCATGGAATGCTTATTTTCAGTCATCACAAAGTTTACATCCTCTATTTCATTAACTCTATGTTAGTGACTTTGGGGATGTTTGCTGTTTCCAACATAACTAAAAAAAACTATACAGTAGTCATTTATGTAATTTAAACCTTTAACTGTGCCGCCTCTAAATATGACCCCCCCCCCCCCAGTGCGCAGGAAATAATTCTCTTGAAAAAATTATTTTGTTTTTTTTTAAAGTGTCAAAAACCCTTCCCTCAGTATGGGTATGTAAAAAAAAAAATCGAACTTGTACGTACTTTGGCTGCTATGGGGTCTGTAAGTTGGTGTGTGACGTCATCTTTCCCCGTTTGCCCGTGACATATGCTCTGGGGCCAGTAGGGCGCCCGGGGCGGGGCGTGCGAGTTGCCGTGAATATATTTCTGTTCATTTTTTGTGCACAGTTCCAAATACATTTTATGTGTTTTTGCGAGCTAATCCTATGTATAATGAACACGTACACTATATTATGGCAATAAAACATCCGTACTGTCCGAGGACACTGTGTTACGTGCATGACACTTGTGTACACATATGTTGCACATATTTACCATGTATCATGCTAATTTATGTATATATACAATCTATTTACAGACTATACACTGTCACACACTATATACATTCACCATCAACACATTCAGAACACCGCGAATGTGAGCTGTCACACCCAGCCAGCCCTCCCTCATTCCTCCAACATTGTATTCACCAACATTGCTCCTCCCATCATACAGTTATTCACACCAATGTTTCATGTTCATTTATGTATATTTACAACATATGTACACACTATATACAATCACCATCAAAACACTCAGAACACCGCGAGTGTGAGCAGCCACACCCAGCCAGTCTCCCTCACTCCAACATCTTACTCGCCAACATTGCTCCTCCCACCATACTGTTTTTGTTTTTATTACACTATTTACACATGTTATATATACCTATCTACATGTTTTATTTATCAGAACTATGCAAGTAAGCCGGTATTGTGTCCAAACAGTACAGTGGCCACCATACACTGCATGAGAAATCACACAGCAGACAGCAAACGACGCTACGATTACGACGTCACCTCCCTCACCAAAATAGCTCCTCTCAACATACTCCTGGTGCTGTTATTACACTAAACACACACACTGTATATATCCATGTTCATCTGTGTTCCCCCATAGCGATCCATGAAGCTAGTATGGTGAGCAAAACACGAGTGGCTGCCACACAGTGAGGCTACCTCAATTCTCTCCCTTCCTCCCTCCCTCACCAAAATTCCTCCTTCCACAATACTAAGCACAATGCTAATTATAACCACAATCCTGGTCACTAATTCCTGTAAATGAATAATTGACCACAAGTTTATTTTAAAAAGGAACCTAAAAAGTCGTTTGAAGACTCCTAGATGGACGAAATAATGTTGTGGTGCTGTGGCTAGCACTGTGAACATCGTGAACAGCATTGAATTACTGATATTTGAACATTGTACCCAGTCATTATCACACTCAGGCTCTTCTATAATACTATCATGGCTAAATAAAACAGATTATATATATATATTTTGACAATATTAGGCGATGCTGTGGTCACACGCTGAACAGCAGTGCTGTGCGCTCATGCTGCGAGCGCCAGCCTTGGTTGCTCACTCATTACTGAGGCTCTCACACCCGGGAATGTGGACCATAATTTTTTTTAAAGATGGCGTCTGTTTACAAGAGCCCTGAGGAAGCTGATGTGAACCCCATGTAGCCGCGGGAGTTTTGAATGCAACGTGAAAAATAAAAACACCCGGAGGCACGTTGCGCACCCAAAGCCTGGGCCTGCAGGCACGTTGAGCAGTTAAAGAGTTAAGATAGATTTACAGATATTGAATTTCATTATCTTGTTATTCTATGCATTAATTTGTCATCATGCTGCTGAAGAGAATAACATTTTTCTTTTGCTTTTCTTTAAACACCACAGAGTACTAATATAGGGGTTAAAAGTTATAGGATACTGCATATATAAAGTTTTATTAAGAGTACTTGAATCATAATAAAAAGTAGAACATAACTAGGAATACAATTGGACAGTGTGGCCTCAATTATCTAGAGCAACCCAAGTCTCTGAGTTTGTGACAGTTTTGGTCCTCCTGTCATTTCCTGGGGTCTGCTCTGCTATGTACTCAAATACTTAAGCAACGTTATTCGCAATGTGTTGGATGTGTGTGTGTGCACGCGCCTCTGATGACTCCGTTGTTGAAGTCTGTGTACAGCTTCTTTCTCGTGTTCCAGTGAGCCCTGTAGCATTGCTTGATTCTGGAGAAGTTTGTTCTCCACGAGCTCTTTCTTAGTCTCGCATTCTGGTTGGCCATCATGTGGTGTCGAGCACTTCTTAGCTCATTACTGGATATCTGAGACAGTATGTTCCCTATCTTTTTAAGTTCAGGGTTTAGTTAAGATTTAGTGTGGGGCACCTGTTATGTCACTTTCTAGCTCTGACATTTGGTTTTATCATGTTACCTGATTATCTAAGATACACCTGGCTGATGCTCTAACTGGAAAATATCAAAGCTAATACACCTTCATACCTATATGGGGCACTTTCTATACCATGTGTAAGTATATGCAGGGATATTTTATAAACGAGGTGTAGCAATGTTCTTCTCATACAGATCTTCCCCACTTTCCTCCTCCTCACACTTCTACTTGCCACTTGTTGTGTACATATAGTCAAGAATAACTTGTGTGTGTGTTCACTCTGTGTTTTCACGAGCCAAAAAGACTACATACATACGTTCCTTTTCTTGCTATGGCATTATTTTCCTGAATGAATTGGCCCAACCTAGCCATCTGCAGTCTAAATTTTATTCCATCAATCTAACATTTTGTGCTATAATTTCATAACTATCTTTTCTTAATTTTAGTAATCTAATGTCTTCCTAGTGCAATACAGTTATACTATCTTCACAACCCCTTATGAACTGATGTACTGTACTTCATAGCCTCATTACTCCCTAATAACTATAATTGCCAGACTTACCTAACAGTACCAAAAGACATTACAGTATATGAACAAACAAAAAATGAATTACAAAATGAACAAATCTTATTGTTCTCACTGTGGTGAGAACAACACTAAGAACAAGGTGAGAACACCAATAAAGCAGGATAAGATACAGTATATCTTATCAAATAGGCAAAATGTTTAGACAATTTTGACAACCTAACTTAACATACCTGTAAAGAACAAATGCTACATTAGCACCAAAGGGAGAAATAAAGCTTGTTCGCCACTTCCTGCTCCTTAATTCTGCAAAATTGTCATGCCTCAAGTGTTCAGGAGGATGATATAATCCCATACTAGCCAGAACCTGAAATAAAATGTTAAATGTTCACAACGAAGCTCTATGAATGATACACATTTTATCTACATGTCCAGAATCTGGGTAACTATGAGGTGAGGGAAAGCTGGAAATTGGAGATCAGCCACAAAACTGGAGAAAAATCCACCTAAAACCATAGGCCCAATAAAATAAGCACAGCTTGAAGAAAATGGGGCTGTCCCAAGAAAAACAAGGCAAATAATCATTGCTGTCAGGTAATTACCCTACTCTTGATGCGTCTTGATTTCTGGAAGGAATCAAGGTGTATATCAATAGCACCCAAAGCTTACTCACAACAATACCTCAATAGAAAAGGCCAGCTTTTCTGGAATGGAAAAAAGATTAGAAAACAGAAAAGGCAGACTGGGCTTACCCATGGAAGAATAGTCAGAACATCAGTTACATGTCAAACACCCAAGTGCAACCCAAGCACAGTGAGGCCTACTGACATTCAACAAGTAATGAGAGACCATCACTCTGTTGGACAGACAGAAGCCCCCTGGCCCGATATTAGCCATGGGCATACTGCATTGGCAAAGAAAGCTGTCAAAGCAGCAACTTCTGCACATCATGAGAGCAAATAAAGACGACCCACAGCTGGCTGCATAAATCCATCCATCTTGTAAATGACATGGCAGAGGTGGGCAGTGGAACCTGGTATTCTGGTTAAAAAATATTCTGGTACTCTGACAATAAAATACAGAACTGGTGGTTTCTAGGATGCAACACAACAGTTGACTAATTTCCATGTACCTATTTATTATTGGGTGAATAGGGGCAGTACTGTAAATGTGCCCAAATGTCTTCATGCACAAAGAACAGAGCCTCAGAGCAACTGGTCATAAGTAAAATGCATTACAAGTCGCCATGTTATGTAGATGCATCCTTGTTTCTAATATTACTGGATAAAATAGTACCACTACACAGATTCATAATGCTTAGGGGTATAAAGTAATAAGATTATAAATAACTTACCTTAAATATAGTTTTGTCATGTGCAAAATAAAATATCCCTTGTGGCTTGGCCTCCCCTTTGCTGATAGTCATCCTGTAAACAAATATATACATTAGGCTTGTGAAAAGCTCTTTTTTTTATTTTTTTTCCTAGCATATTTATTGTCACTTCCATATACTGGCTGACATATCTTCCCAAATGCCTAAAATGCCTACAAATTGTAAATAGGCAATATTTCCAGAAACAGTAGCAGCATCAGAAAGGCAACACAGCCAAATAAACAAAAGCAGTAGGACAGCAATAACAGCAGCAGTACAGGGAGATGTTTTGCAATACAGCTGGTATATAAAGTCTAGCATTTATTTTTATTAAGCTAAATTTTTTTTCTTAACACTTTCGGGCTTTCGATGCGCACCCCGGCGACCAATATTTTTCTCTCGTTTCTGCTCAGTCAACGCCGCCTCGTGTTGCGCGATAAAATATTTGTATAAATTTTATTTATTATGCGATTTTGTTTGGGATAGTTTAGAAATGTTCGCCATGAAATTTACGTTTTTTTCTAATAACCTAAGAGCTTATGAAAGAAAATGGCATGGCAGTGAATCATCTTGGTATGACAATTGTATTATTGACACGACGAGTACGATCGACGTAGTTTTTATGTTTTTTGCAAGTCGAAGGCATCCTTATGTGACGGTTTATACTTATGTTCTTCTAGAACATTCTATTGCGAACACATTGGTACAAAAATTAAATAGGTACATCCAAAAATAATGTCAGGACAGTGAATTGAATATACACTTTTCGATGCATTTTCGCCCGATATGCCGCCGCGGGTAACACTTCAGCCACTTCCCACACTCTTGTGGGTCAGTTGCGACATTGATTCTATATTTATATGCATATGTCCGTATAGAGAATTTTATTGCGGTTCCAATGATACCATAATCAACGATGTAGGATAAATGTGGTCTTCGCAATCATTAAGAGAGTGGAAACATTTTGTTGCTGTTTGGCGCTTTCGGCTTGTGATCTCAATAGGTTTTTATTTAGTGTTGATATTCCTTCTGCTTTGGCAGCATTTTATATGTACAGTATGTTCTTATAGACAATTCTATTGCGAACACAGTGATACCAAATTTAAATACATAGGCCTACAAATAGTGTCAGGACAGTAAAAAGAGTATACACTTTTAGGTCTTACCGCTTAGGCTCGCGTAACGCCGAAAGCACATAGAATAAGTTTTTTTTGGCTTCGCCGACAGCACGAAAGTGTTAATTAAAATGTAAGTTTGTTTTATTTTTGTTTCAATTGTCAGTGTTTTTAAGTACTGTACTGTATATTGAATTGTGTATTAGAAAATGTTTATGCCTCGTGGGTGTGTGTATATTCACCTAGTTGTGCTTGCTGGGGTTGAACTCTGCTCTTTCGGTGTGTGTGTGTGTGTACTCGCCTATTTGTGCTTGCGGGGGTTGAGTTTTTGGCTCTTTGGTCCCGCCTATCAACTGTCAATCAACTGGTGTACAGATTCCTGAACCTACTGGGCTCTATCATATCTACATTTGAAACTGTGTATGGAGTCAGCCTCCACCACATCACTGCCTAATGCATTCCATCCGTTAACTACTCTGACACTGAAAAAGTTCCTTCTAACGTCTCTGTGGCTAACGTCTGTGCATTTCCCGCAGTCTTTCCTCATAACTCATGCCTTTTAGTTCTGGGACTAGTCTAGTGGCATACCTTTGGACTTTTTCCAGCTTCGTCTTGTGCTTGACAAGGTACGGGCTCCATGCTGGGGCCGCATACTCCAGGATTGGTCTTACATATGTGGTGTACAAGATTCTGAATGATTCCTTACACAGGTTCCTGAACGCTATTCTGATGTTAGCCAGCATCGCATATGCCGCAGACGTTATTCTTTTTATGTGGGCTTCAGAAGACAGGTTTGGTGTGATATCAACTCCTAGATCTTTCTCTCTGTCCGTTTCATTAAGTACTTCATCTCCTATTCTGTATCCTGTGTCTGGCCTCCTGTTTCCACTGCCTAGTTTCATTACTTTGCATTTACTCAGGTTGAACTTCAACAGCCATTTGTTGGACCATTCACTCAGTCTGTCTAGGTCATCTTGTAGCCTCCTACTATCGTCCTCCGTTTCAATCCTCCTCATAATTTTTGCATCATCGGCAAACATTGAGAGAAACGATTCTATACCCTCTGGGAGATCATTTACATATATCAGAAACAGTATAGGTCCAAGGACTGACCCCTGCGGGACTCCACTCGTAACGTCTCGCCAATCTGAGACCTCACCCCTCACACAGACTCGTTGTCTCCTGTTGCTTAGGTACTCCTTTATCCAATGGAGTACCTTCCCTTTCACTCCAGCCTGCATCTCCAGCTTTTTCACTAGCCTCTTTTTTTTTTTGTGTGTGTAATTACCTAAGTGTAGTTACAGGATGAGAGCTACGCTCGTGGTGTCCCGTCTTCCCAGCACTCTTTGTCATATAACGCTTTGAAACTACTGACGGTCTTGGCCTCCACCACCTTCTCCCCTAACTTGTTCCAACCGTCTACCACTCTGTTTGCGAAAGTGAATTTTCTTATATTTCTTCGGCAACTGTGTTTAGCTAGTTTATATCTATGACCTCTTGTTCTTAAAGTTCCAGGTCTCAGGAAATCTTCCCTATCAATTTTATGAATTCCTGTTACTATTTTGTATGTAGTGATCATATCACCTCTTTTTCTTCTGTCTTCTAGTTTTGGCATATTTAATGCCTCTAATGTATGTATGTGTATGTATGTGTGTGTGTGTGTGTGTGTGTGTGTGTGTGTGTGTGTGTGTGTGTGTGTGTGTGTGTGTGTGTGTGTGTAATTACCTAAGTGTAATTACCTAAGTGTAGTTACAGGATGAGAGCTACGCTCGTGGTGTCCCGTCTTCCCAGCACTCTTTGTCATATAACGCTTTGAAACTACTGACGGTCTTGGCCTCCACCACCTTCTCCCCCAACTTGTTCCAACCGTCTACCACTCTGTTTGCGAAAGTGAATTTTCTTATATTTCTTCGGCATCTGTGTTTAGCCAGTTTATATCTATGACCTCTTGTTCTTGAAGTTCCAGGTCTCAGGAAATCTTTCCTGTCGATTTTATCAATTCCTGTTACTATTTTGTATGTAGTGATCATATCACCTCTTTTTCTTCTGTCTTCTAGTTTTGGCATATTTAATGCTTCTAACCTTTCCTCGTAGCTCTTACCCTTCAGTTCTGGGAGCCACTTAGTAGCATGTCTTTGCACATGCAGGCGATGAGTCACAATAACGTGGCTGAAGTATGTTGACCAGACCACACACTAGAAGTTGAAGGGACGGCGACGTTTCGGTCCGTCCTGGACCATTCACAAGCGACTTGAGAATGGTCCAGGACAGACCGAAACGTCGCCGTCCCTTCAACTTCTAGTGTGTGGTCTGGTCAACATGTCTTTGCACCTTTTCCAGTTTGTTGATGTGCTTATTAAGATATGGGCACCAAACAACAGCTGCATATTCTAGCTTTGGCCTAACAAAAGTCATGAACAATTTCTTTAGTATATCCCCATCCATGTATTTAAAAGCAATTCTGAAGTTAGAAAGCATAGCATAGGCTCCTTGCACAATATTCTTTATGTGGTCTTCAGGTGATAGTTTTCTATCTAGAACCACCCCTAGATCTCTTTCTTTATCAGAGTTCTTTAAAGATTTCTCACATAATATATAGGTTGTGTGGGGTCTATGTTCTCCTATTCCACATTCCATAACATGACATTTATTAACATTAAATTCCATTTGCCAAGTGGTGCTCCACATACTTATTTTATCCAGGTCTTCTTGAAGGGCATGACAATCATCTAAATTTCTTATCCTTCCTATTATCTTAGCATCATCAGCAAACATGTTCATATAATTCTGTATACCAACTGGTAGATCATTTATGTAGACAATAAACATCACTGGTGCAAGAACTGAACCCTGTGGTACTCCACTTGTGACATTTCTCCAGTCCGATACATTACCTCTGATCACAGCCCTCATTTTTCTATCAGTCACAGAAAGTTTTTCATCCATTTTAGAAGCGTACCTGTCACTCTCCAATAGTTCCATTTCCAGAACAACCTCTTATGTGGAACTCTGTCGAAAGCCTTTTTATGT
>WNGS01001312.1:17812340-17840329 GCA_020271785.1 Procambarus virginalis | reverse complement strand
GCCCCCTCCCCCCCCCCCAACGCTGTCCACTCAGCCGTGAGGCTACTTTGTCTGTGTCTCTGTCTCTCTTTCTCTATGTGGGGGGGGGGAGGGGGGGAGAGAGAGCACAAACCTTAGACAACCGAAGGTTACAAAGGCGGGGTCCAAGAGCTAACAGCTGGACCCTGCAGCCACAAATAGTAAACACACACAGCTCCACTTGTAGTCAAAACAAATACTGTTATTGCGAATAATAATTTTGGCAGGACACGTTAAGTCGGTTTATTATAACACAATGGTTGTTTCCCACCCAGGCGCCATCACCACCCACGTGTGAGGTGTGTGTGTGTCAACACCCCCCCAAGTGGGCGGCCAGTGTCCGGCACCAGCAAGGCGGGCGGCCAGTGGGCGGCACCAGCAAGGCGGGCGGCCAGTGGGCGGCACCAGCAAGGCGGGCGGCCAGTGGGCGGCACCAGCAAGGCGGGCGGCCAGTGGCGGCACCAGCAAGGTGGGCGGCCTGACACCCCGTACAGAGCCCAAGGTGGGTGCGGGCGACCATAGGAGGAGCGTCGCCCAAGTAGCCAAGTCATGCTTATGTATGACCTGCCGCTGGCCACGCCCCCTTCTCCCAGTGTCCTCTGCCTGGCAACTGGGGGCAGGTGGGCGGGGGGTAGTGTGGGGGGTCAATGAGCAGTGTGGGTGGCGGGCGCATTTGGTGTGTATGTATGTGTACCTTGGGTATACTTGCGGTGGGTTTCCAGAGAGATCTAATCCCCAAGCCCCCAACTTGAGGGAAGTGGTTGGCCAATGTCCATACCAACACGTCTAAACTCTCACCAAAGATCAAGTACATAATATACATCAACCACTAATCGTTTCCTTTACACTTTAACACGAGCCATCCGCATACAGCTCTGAAAGTGGTAAGTGACACTTAACGTGCGATAACGTCAATCATATTTAAGACGAGGGCGATATAAAAAAAATATAAATGACTGGTGGCATTTGCGCAGTCTTGAAGAGTGGGATGAAGTCTAATGTGTACAACAAATGAACGCCACTGTTCTGACGCACGGACGTCCACGCACACACTTATGCTCTACACACTATCAAAGGCGCTCCATTACACACGTGTGATGTACTACATGTTTTCTACATGTTCATATACATAATACTATTGCATATTTCCTGCAAAAACTAGGTTTATGCACAAAGCCTAAACACGACATAACTGCATCCATCGTCACCTCATTAGCCAGGACTACCAGATGATAGCGCAGTAGTCTACGTACTCGTCTCTCAACCGAAGGACCCGGGAGCCATGCCCAGGCAGGACAACAGACGGTTGGACAAGTTTCCATCCACACGAAGTTTCCACACTTACCTAGGGAGCCGGTCGGCCGAGCGGACTGCACACTGGGCTTGTGATCCTGTGGTCCCGGGTTCGATCCCGGGCGCCGGAGAGAAACAATTGGCAGAGTTTCTTTCACCCTGATGCCCCTGTTACCTAGCAGTAAAATAGGTACCTGGGTGTAAGTCAGCTGTCACGGGTTGCTTCCTGGGGGTGGAGGTCTGGTCGAGGATCGGGCCGCGGGGACACTAAAGCCCCGAAATCTTCTCAAGATAACCTCAAGATAGCAGTAAATAGTTACCCGGGAGTTAGACAGCTGTTGTGGCATGCATCCTGAGAATGTTCAGTTGCTGGGCTATGGGTGGGGTGGGATGGGGGGGTGGGGGGGGCCTCGATAAGCCTAAATACTGGGTTCAAGTAAGTTTACTGACGCAATGAAATATATCTCAAAAAGAATAGAGTAACTTAGGCTATTTCTACCCTCGAATACTACGCTTCCGTCCTCGACAAAAGGAATTAAAACAAAAATTTGTGAACAGCCTCGCTTATTTGTTGAAGGTCAATTATCTCCTCCACCACTCCAGATAATTTTTTTTTATCTTTATTTAAGAAAATACAAAATAAAGCATATATAAATAAGTTTTACAAGGCAATACTACATTATAATTCTTAGAGATAATTGGTCAAGCTGCTCCAAACTTGCCATCAAGGACTACCAATAGCAGGGATTTCCACCACGCACTACCGCACGGTATTGACCTGTTAAAAGGTTTTAAACAACGGGGTTCGCATATCACGCCAGCACTGCAAATTTTGTCCCATCAAAAATGTAAAAACAAAACATATGAACAAATTAATCTCTCTCAGGGATGGTCAGATGGTAAATTATCAAATAAAACATGCAATAACACAAGCGACGGAACAAAAACATAAACACATACGCCATTCATTAATCCTGCACCAACAAAACTTCGCTGTCCGATTGCGTAACCACTGGCAGCTGGCTGCTGGAGGCGCCGCCTTGGTTGGTGGCTGCCGTTCATCAATCGTCAATCCCAGTCGACCAAACCAAACACTCACACGCGGAGATACGAACGCTGCGCGATGACGTAAATCCGCTACTTTTAACTGCCATCACTTCAATTACAACGTAAGGCATATGTGAATTCACAGTGTGCGCCATTTATTACTCCTCGTTATATCTACAGATACCAAATTATACCCAACGTATATGCGATGTACATGTTGTAAATTATATATTTATTACATGGTTGGTCATACAACGACCAGTCCATTCACTAGGACTATAAACGGTAAGGATCTTTGTTGATGTATTGATAGTTTCTTCATCTCTCCATATATCTATCTCTATCTCTCTCTCTCTTTCTTTACTTTTGTAAATCACACGATTCGTTACTATTTGCACGTTTAAGCAAGTTTCCAAATACAGAGCCTCGATTACCTACCATCACCCCATCCCTCCCTCCCTCCCTACGAGGCCATGGGTGGTGTCCGCACGGTAAAACCAATCACAAAAACAGGTACAAACAGTGATCCTCTTAAACCCTCAAGTGTAACAGTTCCGGGCCAGAGTTGCAACAAATGTCACACAGTAACTCTTGAGAGGATTACCCCTCGTGATCTGACAGGTGCCAAGTGATGCGAGTCTGGACACAACATCAAATATAAGTGACATATATGAAGGGGCTAAAGGTCACAGTTCAAGATGCCTGATCACGACAAGAGGAACACCAGAATAGAGTTCCATCATCTTTTATCCTTTCTCGCCCATCTTAATCTGTTATTTCTTTCCTTCTCCTCCTCTTAAACTCGTTTTCAATATTTCCTTCTGCGTTGACACTACTACTTCCTTGTCCTGTCTCCTGCCTCCCTCTTCCTTTCCCCCCCCCCCCATGGCCCACTCCCCGAAGGTAAATGGTGATAGTAATAAAGTACGCAGACATCAGTGACAGGTGTGTGTGTGTGTGTGTGTGTGTGCCAGTGCCTCAGTCTGGCTCACCTCGCTGCTCTTGGCACTCAGGGTGTACCCATGACAACGCTGCCACTGTTGAGTACGTCCCGTCACCGAGTGTGGTGTCCGTCCGTCTGTGTGACGTACCTCATGGAAGGTGTGTGTGTAGGTGTCTGCTTGCTTTCCTCGATCAGCGTGTACACGCGCGCGCGCGCGCACACCACACACACACACACACACACACACACACACACACACACACACACACACACACACACACACACACACACACACACACACACACACACACAGTTCTGGGACTAGACTAGTCCCAGAACTAAGAGGCATGAGTTACGAGGAAAGGCTGCGGGAAATGCACCTTACGACACTGGAAGACAGAAGAGTAAGGGGGAGACATGATCACAACCTACAAAATCCTCAGAGGAATCGACCGGGTAAACAAGGATAAACTATTCAACACTGGTGGGACGCGAACAAGGGGACACAGGTGGAAACTGAGTACCCACATGAGCCACAGAGACGTTAGAAGGAACTTTTTCAGTGTCAGAGTAGTTAACGAATGGAATGCATTAGGCAGTGATGTGGTGGAGGCTGACTCCATACACAGTTTCAAATGTAGATATGATAGAGCCCAGTAGGCTCAGGAATCTGTACACCAGTTGATTGACGGTTGAGAGGCGGGACCAAAGAGCCAGAGCTCAACCCCCGCAAGCACAACTAGGTGAGTACACAGCGGAAGATCCTGTGGTTTACCGCCACACTGATGCCTCTGATAAGGAAGGAGCCTTAGCATGCGCACTGACTGACAAATAACGAGTCTCACCTCTGGTAAGAGCCCATTCTATGCCTCTGTAACCTTTCCACTACCGCCCACGGGATGGGCATGGGGGCCCACTACCGCCCACGGGATGGGCATGGGGGCCCACTACCGCCCACGGAATGGGCAAGGAATGCATAATAACGTAACAAAAGCCAAAATGGAATGGCTGGATAAAGACAAACTATTGAAATAGGTGGGATATGAGGACGAGGGGACACATGGGCCGAGCGCAGGACGACGAAGGAACAAAAGCGTTACAGAACGAGGGGACACAAGTGGTAAGTGAACAAACAAACAGCCAGTGAAACGTAAGAACGAATTTTTGCAGCGCGAGGGATCAACAGGTGTCGAGAGCACTAACGGAGGACAACGCCGATGACAACGCTACTCGCCATTACAAACATTAACTACGACAATCCCCGCGGGGCTGCAGAGACATCACTCCACACGATAAAATATTAAGCGGGAGCCCCAGAGCTAGAAGTCAATCATCGCAAGCACTGGTGAGAAAATCTCTCTCCAGCCACAGCAAATACATGCAGGAACTTCTCCCTTCTCCTCCCCCCCCTCACAAGCAACCAACGGAAGCATTCCTAGGAAAACTGACGCAGTTTCTCAGAAGAGTAGCACTGCCACCTCCAGCCATCTTGGTCTCCCAGACCCTGGCGTCACCGTCTTTATCTTTCCTGCTCTCACTCTAAGCAGAATATAGATCTCAGTGGGAGGGAGGAGGAGAGGGGGGGGGCGGGGTCAAGGAAGAGAGGAAAGATGGGGATGAGAGGGATAGAGGAGGGGGGGGAGAGAAGAAGAGGGATAGGAGAGAGTAAGGAAGACAAAAATCAGAAGCACGGTGCCAATGCCTATTCCTCTCTGGCGAGACAAGAGAGGTGTAGGCGGAGGGAGGAAGGAGATGTTGTTGTTGTTGTTGTTAAAGTTTCGCTACCTGGAACAAGAAGTTCCAAGTAGCACGGGCTATGGTGAGCCCGTAGAGAAAGGAGACAAATTAAGGGGAGGAGAGGAATAGTGCCAGTGGGCGAATAATGCAAGACTTATTACACCGGAGAAATGCTGTTGGTCTTACTACCATAAGGATATGCTCTCCAGGTTTCCCACTTGGCCCACAGACAACCAGCCAGATGTCGGCAACCACAACACAAGGCGCTCGGTCATCAACAATCTCATGTCAGCTCTGCCCTTCTCAACAACATCAGCCAATCAGCGATCATTCATCTCTAGGCTAAATCCAATCTGGAACACGTTCACTCAATATGTTGGTATGCGTGAATTGAAGACAATCGACCATATGAAGGTTCTGGCACACAGCTGACTCCAGCTTTATCATATCCTTTACATAAATGTAACGTAACACTAAATTAAGTTTACTCCTAAAGGAAACAAATAATAAGCTCCTCAAATAATGGAGTGTCCAGGTTTCAGATGAGCCAATGTAGGAGAGCTCGTGGCTTGAAGTATTTTTTAGGAACATCAATGACATTCCTAATGAACCCTGGGGGTTAGTTGAAATAAAAAAAAAGCAGAAGAGAGAAAGAAAAAGAGGGAGGGGGAGGGAGGGTGTGTGTGTGAGGGGGAGGGAGAGAATGGGGGAGAGGGGAAGGAAGAGAATGGGGAAGAGGGGAAGGGAGAGAATGGGGGAGAATAGGGGAGCGGGGAGGACAGAGGGCGGGAAAGGCGAGAGGAGATAGACAGAGAAAGGAAGGAACAGCAGGGGGGGGGGGAGAGTAGTGAGAGGGGAAGCCTCCCCTCCCCCCCCCCCACAACGTGGTATACTGGTAGCTGATTTGGCTTGGGTTCCAACAGAAGAGTGACGTGACTGTCAGGGATAATGAGGACATAGCTCGGACATGTGCTTGTTGCGGGCCTTCCCCACCCTCCCCATGTCCTACTTTTAAGCCTAACCAAGGCTTCACCCACCCTACGTGACCTGCTCAACACACCCAGCCACCCTACACCTGCTCAACACACCCAGCCACCCTACACCTGCTCAACACACCCAGCCACCCTACACCTGCTCCTCCTCATAGTGCGAGCTCCAGGGAAATCACCATGACAGATTACCGACATTTGTGTCTAAGTTATCCAAGTGTGCGTACTGGATACAGCGCCTGTAATAAGCCCACTCTGTCTGCGAATCATCTTAACTACATTGCTTCATCACCAACGTAACTGTAGCCGATGTTAACAAGTCACTTATGTTACAACTTTCGCTAAGTGTATGTCGTATTGAATATTGAAAACCAACACGGCCTGATGATGTACTTAAACGAGTTATTAAATTATCGCTAACTTGCTTAACCAACTTAACTAAAGTATACGGTTTGAGAGGCAGTACCCGTTGACTGGTAGCAGCTCTTCTGCCACCACAAGATGGACAGATGGGCCTATAGTGAGCTGAATCTCAAGAACTGCATTTGAAGTACACTAACTTATCGAAGACGAACTTGCATAGCTAAATGAATTTGGGGGTTTAGTTCCTGAGCCAATTGTATGCCTGTGTAGCCTTCTCCGCTACTGGCCAGGGGGAGGTTGGTATTGGAGTTAGGCGCTCCACTTAATTATTCCAGGGGCCTGATTCACGAAGCAGTTACGCAAGTACTTAGGAACGTGTACATCTTTCCTCGATCATTGACGGCTTTGGTTACAATTTATTAAACAGTTTACAAGCCTGAAAACTTCCCAATCAACTGTTGTTATTGCTATAAACAACCTCCTGGTGCTTCGGAGCTCATTAACTGTTTAATAATTGTAAACAAAGCCGCCAACGATTGAGTAAAGATCTACAGGTTCGTAAGTGCTTGCGTAACTACTTCGTGAATGTGGCCCCATGTTCCCAAGGCCTGGCACACGACATTGTAAGGGCGTTTGAAAGTAATACTGAAGCTAATTAGCTTCAAACACCCTCACAATGCCGTGTGCCAGGCCTTGGGAACCTGGAATGGGGCTTATGTGGACCGCCTAACTCCCTTCACTAAAAGCCCACAGGGCTTTTGTGATTAATTATGGCGTGCACAATAAATTACCTAAACTAGACACAGTATTTTGTTCACTAAGGGGAACTATCAAGAGAAAGCGTCAAGCCATTACTATTATATCGCACTTTGAAGGGATCGGGATAAGGATTTGGGATGGGAAGGGACGGGGGGGGGGGGGGGTAGGAATGGTACCCAACCACTTGGACGGTCGGGGATTGAACGTCGACCTGCATGAAGTGAGCCCGTCGCTCTATGGCAGTGAGAGATACGACTCTGGTATTGTAGTAGTCAAGGAATCCATCAAGTGTTTAAAACTATTATATTCCTGTTGTTGGGGACAGGAAGCCTTGGGCTTACCGAGGTTCCCCCCCCCCTACTGATCACCTACTGACCTTCCTACAACAATTTCCTAACTCCCGGGTGCCTATTTTACTACTAGGTGAAGAGAGGCATCAGGCGAAATGAAACGTGTCCAACCGTTTCTGTCCTCAAGGATTAAACCCGGGTCTCTCGGAACGACCTTTTGTGCCCTCTGTAAGCCTTTTTTTTGTGCTACCGCTCACAGGGTGAGTATGGGGATATTACATAATATACTTTAGTTTATTGAGTGACAATAAATTATGGGGTGCTGGTGTTAAATTATTAATAAATTATGGGGGTTACACAAACACAAACAATTTAACACAAACTTTAGTAAATTGTGTAATAAACTTTAGTTTATCGTGTAACACCCCCATAGTTCATGCTGCCTCCGGCAGCAACAATCATCAAAAATCAACCCCTGGGTTGTTGAGCCGAGTACGTAGACTACTGTGGTTGAATGCTCAATAACCCACTACACTGTGCGTAGTGTAACAGATCTCTAGTCCTGTCACTGGAGAACAAAAGAAAATGTATATACATGCTGGTTAGCATTACTGCGTCGCCACATCTGTTGTTGCAAATAAACTAATCATCATTGCGACGTCAACCCCCAGTACAGATTCAGAACACGTTCTGCTAAGCAGCTAGAAGCATACGACGCCAGAGAAAATATTTTACCTGAATTTACCTGACTTTAAGTACCCTATATCTTGACCTTTGAATAACCATCCCAAACTCCTCGAGGTGAGTAGCATGCAGGCAGGGTCTGCAGATACAACACACAGACCCAAGCTTCGCAGAGCCCAAGCTTCCAACTTTTAACCGGACTTACATTCAATTCATTGTTGCCGTTCTACCCTAGCCCCACTCTTCCACACTCATTCTTTCTGCTTAATGAACGATCACATCACATATATGTCCCACCACCCCCACCTCTTCTTGCCTCATATTACAGCGCCCTCTGTAAATCCATCTCCATTACAACAGTTGTATTTCAAGTCCCGCGATGTGACTGCAGCGGGGCGTGCCCTCGGCGACCCCTGCAGGTTACCAAGCCTGCACCTCACCTCACCCCCCCTGTGGCAGGCACTGCTGGCCTCTCCCTGCCACTGCGGGAGGCCAGCCTCGCTATACGGGAGGCGCCGTATTGCTAAAACAACTAGAGTATTAATGGCTTTCGTGATGTACCTAGCTTTAATATATTAGAAACTGTAACTGAACTGTGGCTATCCATTCCATTTTATAGCATAGCCTATTGAATACAGTCCATTAAATTACTGATTTAACGTAAGTCTTACACTACGTACATACATCGTAAATAAAGGATATTAATATCAAATATTGTCAACTTCCTCCTCGCTAACACAAGTCCCCTCCACCTACCTATCCACTGTCCCCCTCGACCTACCCATCCACTGTCCCCCTCCACCTACCTATCACGGTCCCCTCCCCCACCAGCACCCTCCGGCTGCCAACACCCCGTCCCCCAACAAAGCTCCCCCCCACAACCCCTCACATCCCTCCCAAGACCACCACCTCACCCCCTCCCCTCTCAAGAAAGCAATGACGTAATAGGGAAGCGGGTCACATGACCACAACAAATATTACAAGAGTGATATCGAGGGGTTGTAGCCACGCCCCCATTTGACCTCTTATCTACACAATCAGCTGTGTGTGGAGCAAGAGCGAGCAGCGTGCCTCGCCTACGGCCAACAAGGTGGGACGACGTCATACTGGCTAAAAATACCCATGATGTCACCGCCGCCGCTGCCGCCGCCGCCAGTTGCAGCAGCAGCAGCAGTAACACCAGTCGACCACCTCCATCCACCTCTCCCCTCTCTCTTCCATCTTTCTCCCACATATACCACGTTATACTGTGGGTGTATTATATATATATATATATATATATATATATATAATATATATATATATATATATATAGATTATATATATATATATATATATATATATATATATATATATACACACACACACACCACACGTCATTTATTCAGAGCTCAGGGTGTGGTAATTTGCATATATCATCGGCACCGTCATTGCTAATTTCGAACACGTGATTCTCAGCTGGTGTAATTATCTCTGCCCCTCCCTCCCAAGGTTCATATTTAACTATCTGGGGGCATCAAACTTCTGTACTTGGCTTGAATCTAGCTCACAATTCAATCCAAATTCATATACTGTTGTAATTTTCATGATGGGAACACATTCCTAAATAGACTGATTATACCAATGAACTATTAACTTTTCATGCCTTCATTATATGTATAAATGAAGAAAAATATATAAATACATTTACCATTCTGACCAAGAATACGTTTCCACATGTATGTAGTATTTTGAAACTTATATACAATTATACAAGTACAGCACTATACAGTAATTTCATACCAAGAAAAAAATATCATTCCACTGCATTTTCAAGTACAGTACTCTGTAGAAACACAAATACAAAGATAATGCCTTTACCAATAACAAATACAAAGGTAATAAGATGCTCGACAAAGCTTAACAAGCTTCCTATTCCAGTCAATGGGACACTATGACTGTGGGTGCTCTCTCTCTCTCTCTCTCTCAAGGAGATGACAACCACATACTGAACTGTATTGAAAAACTAATCTTTTCATTTGTGACATTTCATGCCAAAGGCGACAGTAAATAAATTTTTATCGAGAACATTTCTGGGAAATAGTAAGACCATGTAGTATCACATTTATAGTACTGCATGTTAGTTATAAAGGAAGTAAACAAAACATTTGAATTACTGAATATTGAAGACACTTTCAGAATATGTAATGTAATCTGAGCTTTAAGTACTAGAGCAACTATTTACTGAACTGTATAAACAAAACCTACATGAAGAACTCAAGATCAGATATATTTAGTTTTTGGCAACTCAATCTGGCTCGCATTTGCAGCACATTTTTTCTTTTTTTTTTTCTCAAACCAAGGCATCCCTAAAATATGTGCAGATAGCAGATATCTTCTTTACTCTTGCCGTTTTGACAACTGCAACAAACTTTGTAATAGATTTGCCAACTGTTAAAATGAACTTATCCTCTGTTCATGTAATAAATCACATCGCTGTAGTCCTACTAATGACTGAATCCTTAAGGAATGATAATATTTTTGTTAAGCTTGTGATTGTATGACATATCCAGTACAAAAAAGGCCACTACAAAATTAGCATAATACTACTACTACTGTATATACAAAATATTACAATTATTTACAAATTATCTCAGAGATTGCATGGTAGCAACTTAGTCTTAACACATTCTAGAGTAAGGCAAACTGACTTACACAAAACAAGCTCAATACACACATTTTTGTTTCCACTGTTCTTCAAAACTAGGCTATAGTATAACATTTCTGGTGTATGTAAACTTAAATTAGTTTCATTCATTGGTGGAAACAAATACAGTATTGTACTGTACTTGAATAATGTTAATTAAATGTATACTGTATTGTTTTATGTACTCTGCACAAACATTTGAGATTATTTTCCCTGTTTAATCAAGCATAACTTTTGTTTTATTTAAGGAGAGACATTTTTAGTCTTGACTCAATGAACATTTGACAAGAAACACAAATTCAATAAAACAATTCAAGAAGAGGCAGCAAGTTCTACAAACTTTTGTTTTCATCATTTACACTTACACAAATCAATGTTAATCTTAATTAGCTAATATTTTACCTGAAATTGTTAACGAAAGAGTTGTCTCAGATCTATAAGCCAATTCATGAAGTCTATTCTATGTACCACAGATTTATTTCATACTATATTGTATACACATTTATACACCTGGATTCTTCATGCTTGGTTTTATGTTGTTTTTTCTCTTTCTGAATTACAAGTCTTGGCATTTGTCATTCTATGCAAAGGCACTTATGTTATTTAAAAAGAAGTCTAATTTATTTTAATCTAAATTTATAACATATTTATTATACAGTACTTATTTTTATTACTGGTCCTCAAAAACACAGATTTGGCCCGTTTTCAGTAATACATAGAAGCCTGGAAGTATTTACGTAAACCCAATCATGGGTCTGGATTTCCAGTCACAGATTGAGACAGGAAGGTATATCTTCCTTTTTAACTAAATTAGTGGGCTGTGCAAAAACAAAATGCAGTTTCAATACTTTTATATCATGAATAAATGTTCAGTTTTACAGTTGCAGAGAACTGATTGAAATAGTTTGGACAACTTGTGCATTATGCATATTACCCTATTTAAAAAAAAAAGTTGTACATATGCAGCTTCTGTACAAATGTAATGTATTAAGTTACAAAAGTGCATTTATGTACTTACCATAGGCTATATGGAGGGTTACTATATAATACTAAACTCATCTCACAGGATAGTTAGCTCTACAGGAGGCCATGTGAATATGTTTTGTATCAACATTCTTCGGTACATCTGCATTATACAGCTACCCTAGACTATGTCAACTCTGAGCATGAACTGGGTCATGATCTCACACACCACATTATTGAACGTTGAACCATTAGACCCCTTCAGACCTGCCGGTATAATGTACCTGGAGTTTTTCAATTGCTTTAGCCACTTCCATGCTTTTAAAGATATCCTCATAATGCATACAAAATTCGTCTTTGCTGGGCTACTGCTTTCATGCAGTAATATCTACGGAACAAGCACTCCTGAACCCAAGACCACAAGCCGATGAACAAGGACTGAAATACGATGTTCCCGCAAGAGATTTATACAGATATCTCAACTTACCCTTTTAGGACATCACCAAAACGAGGAGAAACGCGGACACTCGTCACAAAATCAAAGATTGACTGAGAGCAAGAGAAATACGAGAGCGACTTGGCTTGATCCTGTTCCCGGACCAACAGTTCCAACAGCACCCCCTGCGACTTGTGACGACCCCGCGCCGAAGCTTCGTGCTCCATACAAATAAAGCTAATATATAATATATAAACTGTTATAAAATTAATATATAATAATCATAATTATAATTAACATATAATATTTGTTAAATTTTGATTATAAATAGATCGGTAGATTTTTGTGGATTCAAAGAGTTAAGTATGAGGCAAGTTTAGTAAGAGGATGTAAACAAACCCTGACAGCTGGACGCTGTCAGCTGGTTGCTACTGCTCTACGTCTCTTACTACACTAGCAGTGTTCCTTCTAAAAGTGTTAGTTATCTATGCCATACCCAAAGTTTCCTGCCGATATATGATTTGTTACTCCAAACTAGCCTTAGCGAAAGTCTGGAGGTTCACCCTACAGCCTATCCATCTAGCCTGACTTTCCTAGGTTGAGGCAGGGTTAAGATGGTTGGTTTAGTTTAGAAATGAGTTTGGAATTGAACAATATGTCATAAAATGTTAATTAAATAGATGTTACTGTACCTTGTTGGGAAGGATATGGTCATATACCCATTTTGGCTATAAATTATTTAATGCTGTATATTATGTATTTTCTAACAGCTCTATAAACCCAGTCATGCAATATGGTCACATATTCTTAATACCTGTATATGTCATGAGTTAGGAAAAGTTTGATTAGATTAAAAAAAATTGTCAATTACCTATTGAATAAAATGACCTGTATCCACCGGGAACAGGAAAATTATGAATATTCAGATTCTTCTAAGCTTATCAAACCTCAAACTAACCTAATGTTCCTAAATCTGAAATCAAATTTAAGAATACCATTATATGACACTGTATTCACACTTCTTGATGTGGACAAGCATTGCATGCTGCCAAAATAATTAATTATTTTCACTTAATAGATGCACTCCATTGTTAGCTTACCTTTGGTAAAGTTCCTACTAATGAAAGCTAATGATATGATTTTATACAATTGAATAAAAAAATTCATGGCAGACTAATTTCATGACATTAACAATATACACCTGTCAGCCACTTAGTCAATTTGCAACTACTATATAAAAAACATATATGGGCCATTGATTTGGCTACTATATCAAGTTTGTATTTGTGTATGATTTTTATTTTTTATTTAATTTCATAAAATATGAATGCTTTAGAAAGATGTCTTCTCGTGAGGGTAGTGTTATATCATGTAAAACATTATGTATATTAATTAAAATGAAATGTACTGAAGTTTTTTAATGTACAGGTTCTAGTACCTGGCCCGAGGCCTAAATATTATTCAACCATAATAATTACTATTGTAATGACACTCTTTTTATGAATGTACTGTATAACATATTTTAGAACTTTAATGTTTAATTGTTTAATTTTTGGAGTTTTACACTTTGTATTGAGTAAATATGTATGTGATATATAATTTAATCTTTCTAGATTCTCTATGAAGACAAATGATGGGGTACTCCTATATCAGGAGAGAAAAGGGTCATCTAACAAGCAGATGACCTACATATACCAAGAGTGCACCAGTGCATTCATACTCATCACTGATGGCAAGAAAAGGTTAGAATGTATTGAAGATTGTTTTAAAATGTGCTCTTTTTATAGGAATTGTATTAAAATGTCTTGTTATTACAGATGTATAGTACTGATTAATTATATTCCTTACATTGGTAGTTGATGGTAATTTGATTAATGCCTGTAATTAAACTCTTTTTCAGAAACCAAGCAGCCTCTGTAAAAGATCATGCTAGTAGATGGTTGCAAGATGTATTTCTCCCGCAGGGGTACCCTAAGTCTGTATCTCCTGATTACCTTCATTACCAGATGTGGGACACTGCACAGGTAGATTTATGTTATTTGTATTAAATCCATTTTATTTATAAAAACCCCTCTGTAGATGATGTAGCATAGACAGTATTGTATTTACAAGCATATTTTTACACATTGGAAAAATGAAGAAAATAAACAAAATTGCCTTTCAACTTTTCTTTATGTTACATAGTCAAATAATTTTTTTTCCTGATTTGGGCAATTTGTTCTTCTAGTCAGATTTGAAGGTTACACTTCAAAACACTGTGTTTTGAGGTTTATAATTCTAATTATGAAATAAAATTCTCACCTTTAAACATTTTTGGAAATATTGTAGTATACGTTTGTATAAAAAATGGATTTTATTGTTCTGAACAGACTAAATTAAAATACACCTACATTTTGTCTAATTATTTCATATCTAGGCTTACTGCAGCAGCATTGCTGGAGCATTGAGCCTACAGGCAACCCTGATTGGTTTAGGAGTAGGGGAAGGAACTGCCACACCTCTTGCAGCAACTCTCACATGGCTCATGAAGGACGGGTCTGGGATGGTGGCTTCCATTGCTTTTGCTTACTGGAGAGGGTTAGTTACACAGGGAAAAGTATTATTTTCTAGCGTACAGTACTATGTAATATTCTTAATGCACAGATTTCTGAAAGCATACCATCTTGTTTTTAATCTTGATTTGCACGAACATTTAATTCATATTTATTATAATGTTTATTATTTATTATAATGTTTATTATTTATTATAATGTTTATTATTTATTATAATGTAAACTAAATATGTTTCAGATCACAGTTGGATTGTAATAGCAAGCAATGGCGTCTCTTTGCTGATGTGGCCAATGACTCTAGCCACCTTTTAAGGCTTCTTGGACCTGTCTTGCCAATACCATTCCTGTCTGTCATGTGTATCTCAGCAGTGATGATGTCACTAGTAGGGGTAGCTGGTGGGGCAACACGAGCAGCTCTCACTTTGCACCAGGTACAGTGTTGGTGCAGTAACACTGATAAGTGTTGAAATTTATTTATATTTTGGTGTATGCTACTAAAGTCACAAGGGCATAATTCTTTCTCTTGTTTGCAGGAAAGCTCATCCTTCCTTTGCCTAATTTAGTCTATTTAGTTTTCCTCTGCCTCTTAAAGTCTATTACTGTACTTTACATCCAGGTCCCTAATTACTGCAGGGTAAGGATTTTAAATGGTACAAGTGAATAGTGGGGGTCAATTTTTTTATTAGTGTAAAAATTTAATACCCTGTACAAAATTTGAAAAAATATATATTTAGGCCCATTTTAACCCTCAGTAACATCTAGGAGCAAAATAGGTGGCATAGCAAAAGGGCTAAAATAACTAAGTTGTAATCTGAGCATGACTACAGTACGATGTGTTCTGGCAGGCTCGTCGAGATAACATGGCAGATGTGTCGGCAAAGGATGGCAGCCAGGAGACTTTGGTCAACCTTGCTGCCCTCTTCACCTCCCTCACTGTTCTTCCTATCATCACATCTAGTTTTCTGTGAGTATTGCATAGAGCATAGCCAAATACACCTCCATAATCCTGCCCCAAATATTAGAGTGCCGCTGTTGTATATATGAGGGTTGATTGTAGTACAGTAGGGTTTGTTCTCGACTCAGTCAAGAATTCCGGGCTCAAATCCCGAGTGGGACAAAAATGGTTGGGTGCATTTCCTATCACCTAGCAATAAGTAGGTACTCAGGAGTTAGTCAGCTTGTTGTGGGGCTGCATCCTGGGCGGGGTCAGTAATTTGACCTTGGGAGGAAAAGGGCCTCGAAATAAGCCTAATGTGTATGAATACACTCTGGCTTCAAGATGCTAGTGCTCTCTAGAGTGGAGTACTGCTGCACAATGATAGCCCCTTTCAAAGCTGAAGAAATTGCTGACCTGTAGAGCGTGCAGAGATCCTTTGCTGCTAGAATCCACTCAGTAAAACATCTAAACTACTGGGACCAACTAAAGAGCCTAAATCTGTATTCTCTTGAGCGCAGGCGGGAGAGATACTTAATAATTTACACGTGGAAAATAGTAGAGGCGCTGGTCCCAAACCTGCACACAGAAATAACATCACATGAGACCAGAAGGCATGGCAGGATGTGTAGAATACCCCCGTTGAAAAGCAGAGGTGCAACAGGTACTCTGAGAAAGAACTCTATCAACATCAGAGGCCCGAGATTGTTCAACACACTTCCACTACACATAAGGGGCATAACTGGCCGACCCCTCACAGTGTTCAAGAGAGAACTCGATAAGCACCTCCAAAGGATACCTGATCAACCAGGCTGTGATTCATATGTCAGGCTGTGAGCAGCTGTGTCCAACAGCCTGGTTGACCAGCCCAGCAACGAGGAGGCCTGGTCGACGACCCGGCCGCGGGGACACTAAGCCCCGGAAACACCTCAAGGTAACCTCAAGGTAAAGTAGCCTGTTCCCCCGACACAATGAATTATTAATATTTGGTCAAGTGTTTAGTCAAGGCATGGAGGGATTCAGTTATTTATTTTTAGCTCATTTTATTAAATTATAATTTGAATTTAGCTAATTGGACAAACACAGCACCCTGTGATATACAGTAGTGGTTAGCAAGGGGGCAGGGGTTCAAGTCCTGAGAAGGCCCCAGTGGACTATTGTCCATTGGGGCCTTCTCAGGACCATGTCCCCATGTCTACTATTCTTTGTTAAAAGAATAGTAGACATGGAAAGACGTTAAAAGAAGGCCCCATATCTACTATTCTTTGTTAAAGGTGATTTTCAGATCCTGATACAGTAGTATTCTGAATATCGGTATATCAGTTATTAAAGATCTGCCAACTTTACCTCATTTGTAGCTACCTGTACATGAAGCATATCAATCATCTGCTTTCATCTATAATTCTTCACAGTACTCTGTTTCCAATTATTCCTTAAGAATAAGTTCCAATCAAAATTATATAACATAACTTGGACATAGTTCTTGAATCAAGAGAGAATTACCAGTGCTACTGTATTAATTCATAGGATCAAATGTAGAAAATTACATATAACAATACAGAAATAATGTGTAATTTATTATTCAAAAATTATCAAGTAAAGCTAAAGTTTCTGCCCGAAGCTCTATGCATGTTAGTGGCTTTGAAAGAATGTAAGAATACCAATGTTATGCACTCTCACAAACTCAATGTAGTTTTTTGTATATAAATACAGTAATTTATTTAAGTTGTATAAAACAGTATCTAGGTTGGAAGAAAAAAAAAGCCCCCAAACTGCAAAGTTGTAAGTGTTCTTATGTAGCAAGTTGTCATTTGAATTAAAAACAGGTTTTTGCAAGTTAACTTCCTTGGTAGATATGGCTTACTCATATCTCTACAAATACATGCTAACCTGATTCATACAACATTAGCTTTTGCTTGCAATACATGTAGTGGAAGGGTTAATTCATTGAGCAGCAGCTATTGTTGCTTCTAATTCCTGCTTAATGTGCCACGATGGAACGTTTGGTATTTCTCAAAGGTCACAATTACAACCTTTTAGTATCTATAAAAAAGTGATAATTGTTGACAATCGCTGGCAAGCCTTCTAATTCTTACCTAGATCTAAGATTAACTGTTAACTACTGTTTTTTGCAGATTGACATGATTATTTTTTGATGTGCGTTGTGCTACATCTTCTGGCCAATTATCAGGCAGTGCGAGCAGTGAAGTGGAAAGCCTTAATCGCCTCGGCTTTTGTATAATCCTTGACAAGTGGTCAGTACAGCTACTGGTCCAGGAGTTGAAGAAACTAATCTCTCAGAGCCTCTCTTATTTGGAGCAGCATTTATTCCAAGTTAGTAGACAATGAATCACATGAATGATGAATTACATACTCTTGTGCATCTCATTATAGCACTCTGAGACTAAGGCTTCTGGAAACTCACTTCTACTCTACATTAAACTTACTATGTTTTATATCAGAGATTGACTTTGAATGTAATAAAAATGCCTTGCTTAGCTGCAGACACCTTTACTCAATATTTTTACTTTATTTAATAGTAAGAAACAGGAAATTACCTTCACATTACTGTATATGCATGCATTTTNGGGGGGGGGGAGGGGGGGAGAGAGAGAGCACAAACCTTAGACAACCGAAGGTTACAAAGGCGGGGTCCAAGAGCTAACAGCTGGACCCTGCAGCCACAAATAGTAAACACACACACACACACAGCTCCACTTGCAGTCAAAACAAATACTGTTATTGCGAATAATAATTTTGGCAGGACACGTTAAGTCGGTTTATTATAACACAATGGTTGTGTTCCCACCCAGGCGCCATCACCACCCACGTGTGAGGTGTGTGTGTGTCAACACCCCCAAGTGGGCGGCCAGTGTCCGGCACCAGCAAGGCGGGCGGCCAGTGGGCGGCACCAGCAAGGCGGGCGGCCAGTGGGCGGCACCAGCAAGGCGGGCGGCCAGTGGGCGGCACCAGCAAGGTGGGCGGCCTGACACCCCGTAACAGAGCCCAAGGTGGGTGCGGGCGACCATAGGAGGAGCGTCGCCCAAGTAGCCAAGTCATGCTTATGTATGACCTGCCGCTGGCCACGCCCCCTTCTCCCAGTGTCCTCTGCCTGGCAACTGGGGGCAGGTGGGCGGGGGGTAGTGTGGGGAGGTCAATGAGCAGTGTGGGTGGCGGGCGCATTTGGTGTGTATGTATGTGTACCTTGGGTATACTTGCGGTGGGTTTCCAGAGAGATCTAATCCCCAAGCCCCCAACTTGAGGGGAAGTGGTTGGCCAATGTCCATACCAACACGTCTAAACTCTCACCAAAGATCAAGTACATAATATACATCAACCACTAATCGTTCCTTTACACTTTAACACGAGCCATCCGCATACAGCTCTGAAAGTGGTAAGTGACACTTAACGTGCGATAACGTCAATCATATTTAAGACGAGGGCGATATAAAAAAAAATATAAATGACTGGTGGCATTTGCGCAGTCTTGAAGAGTGGGATGAAGTCTAATGTGTACAACAAATGAACGCCACTGTTCTGACGCACGGACGTCCACGCACACACTTATGCTCTACACACTATCAAAGGCGCTCCATTACACACGTGTGATGTACTACATGTTTTCTACATGTTCATATACGTAATACTATTGCAGATTTCCTGCAAAAACTAGGTTTATGCACAAAGCCTAAACACGGCATAACTGCATCCATCGTCACCTCATTAGCCAGGACTACCAGATGATAGCGCAGTAGTCTACGTACTCGTCTCTCAACCGAGGGACCCGGGAGCCATGCCCGGGCAGGACAACAGACGGTTGGACAAGTTTCCATCCCCACGAAGCTTCCACACTTACCTAGGGAGCCGGTCGGCCGAGCGGACTGCACACTGGGCTTGTGATCCTGTGGTCCCGGGTTCGATCCCGGGCGCCGGAGAGAAACAATTGGCAGAGTTTCTTTCACCCTGATGCCCCTGTTACCTAGCAGTAAAATAGGTACCTGGGTGTAAGTCAGATGTCACGGGTTGCTTCCTGGGGGTGGAGGCCTGGTCGAGGATCGGGCCGCGGGGACACTAAAGCCCCGAAATCTTCTCAAGATAACCTCAAGATAGCAGTAAATAGTTACCCGGGAGTTAGACAGCTGTTGTGGCATGCATCCTGAGAATGTTCAGTTGCTGGCCTATGGGTGGGGTGGGGTGGGGTGGGGGGGGGGGGGGGCCTTGATAAGCCTAAATACTGGGTTCAAGTAAGTTTACTGACGCAATGAAATATATCTCAAAAAGAATAGAGTAACTTAGGCCATTTCTACCCTCGAATACTACGCTTCCGTCCTCGACAAAAGGAATTAAAACAAAAATTTGTGAACAGCCTCGCTTATTTGTTGAAGGTCAATTATCTCCTCCACCACTCCAGATAATTTTTTTTTTATCTTTATTTAAGAAAATACAAAATAAAGCATATATAAATAAGTTTTACAAGGCAATACTACATTATAATTCTTAGAGATAATTGGTCAAGCTGCTCGAAACTTGCCATCAAGGACTACCAATAGCAGGGATTTCCACCACGCACTACCGCACGCTGCTGATCTATTAAAAAGGTTTTAAACAACGGGGTTCGCATATCGCACCAAGCACTGCAAATTTTGTCCCATCAAAAATGTAAAAACAAAAACATATGAACAAAACTCAAATTAATCTCTCTGGGGATGGTCAGATGGTAAATTATCAAATAAAACATGCAATAACACAAGCGACGGAACAGAAACATAAACACGCCATTCATTAATCCTGCACCAACAAAACTTCGCTGTCCGATTGCGTAACCACTGGCAGCTGGAGGCGCCGCCTTGGTTGGTGGCTGCCGTTCATCAATCGTCAATCCCAGTCGACCAAACCAAACACTCACACGCGGAGATACGAACGCTGCGCGATGACGTAAATCCGCTACTTTTAACTGCCATCACTTCAATTACAACGTAAGGCATATTTAAATTCACAGTGTGCGCCATTTATTACTCCTCGTTATATCTACAGATACCAAATTATACCCAACGTATATGCGATGTACATGTTGTAAATTATATATTTATTACATGGTTGGTCATACAACGACCAGTCCATTCACTAGGACTATAAACGGTAAGGATCTTTGTTGATGTATTGATAGTTTCTTCATCTCTCCATATATCTATCTCTATCTCTCTCTCTCTTTCTTTACTTTTGTAAATCACACGATTCGTTACTATTTGCACGTTAAGCAAGTTCCAAATACAGAGCCTCGATTGCCTACCATCACCCCATCCCTCCCTCCCTCCCTACGAGGCCATGGGTGGTGTCCGCACGGTAAAACCAATCACAAAAACAGGTACAAACAGTGATCCTCTTAAACCCTCAAGTGTAACAGTTCCGGGCCAGAGTTGCAACAAATGTCACAGTAACTCTTGAGAGGATTACCCCTCGTGATCTGACAGGTGCCAAGTGATGCGAGTCTGGACACAACATCAAATATAAGTGACATATATGAAGGGGCTAAAGGTCACAGTTCAAGATGCCTGATCACGACAAGAGGAACACCAGAATAGAGTTCCATCATCTTTTATCCTTTCTCGCCCATCTTAATCTGTTATTTCTTTCCTTCTCCTCCTCTTAAACTCGTTTTCAAATATTTCCTTCTGTATTCACACTACTACTTCCTTGTCCTGTCTCCTGCCTCCCTCTTCCTTGCCCCCCCCCCCCCCATGGCCCACTCCCCGAAGGTAAATGGTGACAGTAATAAAGTACGCAGACATCAGTGACAGGTGTGTGTGTGTGTGTGTGCCAGTGCCTCAGTCTGGCTCACCTCGCTGCTCTTGGCACTCAGGGTGTACCCATGACAACGCTGCCACTGTTGAGTACGTCCCGTCACCGAGTGTGGTGTCCGTCCGTCTGTGTGACGTACCTCATGGAAGGTGTGTGTGTAGGTGTCTGCTTGCTTTCCTCGATCAGCGTGTACACGCGCACACACACACACACACACACACACACACACACACACACACACACACACACACACACACACACACACACACACACACACACACACACACACACAGTTCTGGGACTAGACTAGTCCCAGAACTAAGAGGCATGAGTTACGAGGAAAGGCTGCGGGAAATGCACCTTACGACACTGGAAGACAGAAGAGTAAGGGGGAGACATGATCACAACCTACAAAATCCTCAGAGGAATCGACCGGGTAAACAAGGATAAACTATTCAACACTGGTGGGACGCGAACAAGGGGACACAGGTGGAAACTGAGTACCCACATGAGCCACAGAGACGTTAGAAGGAACTTTTTCAGTGTCAGAGTAGTTAACGGATGGAATGCATTAGGCAGTGATGTGGTGGAGGCTGACTCCATACACAGTTTAAATGTAGATATGATAGAGCCCAGTAGGCTCAGGAATCTGTACACCAGTTGATTGACAGTTGAGAGGCGGGACCAAAGAGCCAAAGCTCAACCCCCGCAAGCACAAATAGGTGAGTACACACAGCGGAAGATCCTGTGGTTTACCGCCACACTGATGCCTCTGATAAGGAAGGAGCCTTAGCATGCGCACTGACTGACAAATAACGAGTCTCACCTCTGGTAAGAGCCCATTCTATGCCTCTGTAACATATGCCACTACCGCCCACGGGATGGGCATGGGGCCCACTACCGCCCACGGGATGGGCATGGGGCCCACTACCGCCCACGGGATGGGCATGGGGGCCCACTTCCGCCCACGGATGGGCATGGGGGCCCACTACCGCCCACGGGATGGGCATGGGGCCCACTACCGCCCACGGATGGGCATGGGGGCCCACTACCGCCCACGGGATGGGCATGGGCCCACTACCGCCCACGGGATGGGCATGGGGCCCACTACCGCCCACGGGATGGGCATGGGGGCCCACTACCGCCCACGGAATGGGCAAGGAATGCATAATAACGTAACAAAGCCAAAATGGAATGGCTGGATAAAGACAAACTATTGAAATAGGTGGGATATGAGGACGAGGGGACACACACAAGGGGTGGGATATGAGGACGAGGGGACACATGGGCCGAGCGCATGACGACGAAGGAACAAAAGCGTTACAGAACGAGGGGACACAAGTGGTAAGTGAACAAACAGCCAGTGAAACGTAAGAACGAATTCTTGCAGCGCGAGGGATCAACAGGTGTTGAGAGCACTAACGGAGGACAACGCCGATGACAACGCTACTCGCCATTACAAACATTAACTACGACAATCCCCGCGGGGCTGCAGAGACATCACTCCACACGATAAAATATTAAGCGGGAGCCCCAGAGCTAGAAGTCAATCATCGCAAGCACTGGTGAGAAAATCTCTCTCCAGCCACAGCAAATACATGCAGGAACTTCTCCCTTCTCCTCCCCCCCCCTCACAAGCAACCAACGGAAGCATTCCTAGGAAAACTGACGCAGTTTCTCAGAAGAGTAGCACTGCCACCTCCAGCCATCTTGGTCTCCCAGACCCTGGCGTCACCGTCTTTATCTTTCCTGCTCTCACTCTAAGCAGAATATAGATCTCAGTGGGAGGGAGGAGGAGAGGGGGGGGGCGGGGTCAAGGAAGAGAGGAGAGATGGGGATGAGAGGGATAGAGGAGGGGGGGGAGAGAAAGAAGAGGGATAGGAGAGAGTAAGGAAGACAAAAATCAGAAGCACGGTGCCAATGCCTATTCCTCTCTGGCGAGACAAGAGAGGTGTAGGCGGAGGGAGGAAGGAGATGTTGTTGTTGTGTTGTTAAAGTTTCGCTACCTGGAACAAGAAGTTCCAAGTAGCACGGGCTATGGTGAGCCCGTAGAGAAAGGAGACAAATTAAGGGGAGGAGAGGAATAGTGCCAGTGGGCGAATAATGCAAGACTTATTACACCGGAGAAATGCTGTTGGTCTTACTACCATAGGATAATGCTCTCCAGGTTTCCCACTTGGCCCACAGACAACCAGCCAGATGTCGGCAACCACAACACAAGGCGCTCGGTCATCAACAATCTCATGTCAGCTCTGCCCTTCTCAACAACATCAGCCAATCAGCGATCATTCATCTCTAGGCTAAATCCAATCTGGAACACGTTCACTCAATATGTTGGTATGCGTGAATTGAAGACAATCGACCATATGAAGGTTCTGGCACACAGCTGACCCCAGCTTTATCATATCCTTTACATAAATGTAACGTAACACTAAATTAAGTTTACTCCTAAAGGAAACAAATAATAAGCTCCTCAAATAATGGAGTGTCCAGGTTTCAGATGAGCCACTGTAGGAGAGCTCGTGGCTTGAAGTATTTTTTAGGAACATCAATGACATTCCTAATGAACCCTGGGGGTTAGTTGAAATAAAAAAAAAGCAGAAGAGAGAAAGCAAAAAAGAGGGAGGAGGGAGGGTGTGTGTGTGTGTGAGGGGGAGAGAATGGGGGAGAGGGGAAGGAAGAGAATGGGGAAGAGGGGAAGGGAGAGAATGGGGGAGAATAGGGGAGCGGGGAGGACAGAGGGCGGGAAAGGCGAGAGGAGATAGACAGAGAAAGGAAGGAACAGCAGGGGGGGGGGGGGAGTAGTGAGGGGGAAGCCTCCCCTCCCCCCCACAACGTGGTATACTGGTAGCTGATTTGGCTTGGGTTCCAACAGAAGAGTGACGTGACTGTCAGGGATAATGAGGACATAGCTCGGACATGTGCTTATTGCGGGCCTTCCCCACCCTCCCCATGTCCTACTTTTAAGCCTAAAAAAGGCTTCACACACCCTACGTGACCTGCTCAACACACCCAGCCACCCTACACCTGCTCAACACACCCAGCCACCCTACACCTGCTCCTCCTCATAGTGCGAGCTCCAGGGAAATCACCATGACAGATTACCGACATTTGTGTCTAAGTTATCCAAGTGTGCGTACTGGATACAACGCCTGTAATAAGCCCACTCTGTCTGCGAATCATCTTAACTACATTGCTTCATCACCAACGTAACTGTAGCCGATGTTAACAAGTCACTTATGTTACAACTTTCGCTAAGTGTATGTCGTATTGAATATTGAAAACCAACACGGCCTGATGATGTACTTAAACGAGTTATTAAATTATCGCTAACTTACTTAACCAACTTAACTAAAGTATACGGTTTGAGAGGCAGTACCCGTTGACTGGTAGCAGCTCTTCTGCCACCACAAGATGGACAGTTGGGCCTATAGTGAGCTGAATCTCAAGAACTGCATTTGAAGTACACTAACTTATCGAAGACGAACTTGCATAGCTAAATGAATTTGGGGTTTAGTTCCTGAGCCTATTGTATGCCTGTGTAGCCTTCTCCGCTACTGGCCAGGGGAGGTTGGTATTGGAGTTAGGCGCTCCACTTAATTATTCCAGAGGCCTGATTCACGAAGCAGTTACGCAAGTACTTAGGAACGTGTACATCTTTCCTCGATCATTGACGGCTTTGGTTACAATTTATTAAACAGTTTACAAGCCTGAAAACTTCCCAGTCAACTGTTGTTATTGCTATAAACAACCTCCTGGTGCTTCGGAGCTCATTAACTGTTTAATAATTGTAAACAAAGCCGCCAACGATTGAGTAAAGAGCTACAGGTTCGTAAGTGCTTGCGTAGCTACTTCGTGAATGTGGCCCCATGTTCCCAAGGCCTGGCACACGACATTGTAAGGGCGTTTGAAAGTAATACTGAAGCTAATTAGCTTCAAACACCCTCACAATGCCGTGTGCCAGGCCTTGGGAACCTGGAATGGGGCTTATGTGGACCGCCTAACTCCCTTCACTAAAAGCCCACAGGGCTTTTGTGATTAATTATGGCGTGCACAATAAATTACCTAAACTAGACACAGTATTTTGTTCACTAAGGGGAACTATCAAGAGAAAGCGTCAAGCCATTACTATTATATCGCACTTTGAAGGGATCGGGATAAGGATTTGGGATGGGAAGGGACGGGGGGGGGGGGGGGGTAGGAATGGTACCCAACCACTTGGACGGTCGGGGATTGAACGTCGACCTGCATGAAGTGAGCCCGTCGCTCTATGGCAGTGAGAGATACGACTCTGGTATTGTAGTAGTCAAGGAATCCATCAAGTGTTTAAAACTATTATATTCCTGTTGTTGGGGACAAGAAGCCTTGGGCTTACCGAGGTTCCCCCCCCCCCCCACTGATCACCTACTGACCTTCCTACAACAATTTCCTAACTCCCGGGTGCCTATTTTACTACTAGGTGAAGAGAGGCATCAGGCGAAATGAAACGTGTCCAACCGTTTCTGTCCTCAAGGATTAAACCCGGGTCTCTCGGAACGACCTTTTGTGCCCTCTGTAAGCCTTTTTTGTGCTACCGCTCACAGGGTGAGTATGGGGATATTACATAATATACTTTAGTTTATTGAGTGACAATAAATTATGGGGTGTTGGTGTTAAATTATTAATAAATTATGGGGGTTACACAAACACAAACAATTTAACACAAACTTTAGTAAATTGTGTAATAAACTTTAGTTTATCGTGTAACACCCCCATAGTTCATGCTGCCTCCGGCAGCAACAATCATCAAAAATCAACCCCTGGGTTGTTGAGCCGAGTACGTAGACTACTGTGGTTGAATGCTCAATAACCCACTACACTGTGCGTAGTGTAACAGATCTCTAGTCCTGTCACTGGAGAACAAAAGAAAATGTATATACATGCTGGTTAGCATTACTGCGTCGCCACATCTGTTGTTGCAAATAAACTAATCATCATTGCGACGTCAACCCCCAGTACAGATTCAGAACACGTTCTGCTAAGCAGCTAGAAGCATACAACGCCAGAGAAAAAATATTTTACCTGAATTTACCGACTTTAAGTACCCTATATCTTGACCTTTGAATAACCATCCCAAACTCCTCGGGGTGAGTAGCATGCAGGCAGGGTCTGCAGATACAACACACAGATCCAAGCTTCGCAGAGCCCAAGCTTCCAACTTTTAACCGGACTTACATTCAATTCATTGTTGCCGTTCTACCCTAGCCCCACTCTTCCACACTCATTCTTTCTGCTTAATGAACGATCACATCACATATATGTCCCACCACCCCCACCTCTTCTTGCCTCATATTACAGCGCCCTCTGTAAATCCATCTCCATTACAACAGTTGTATTTCAAGTCCCGCGATGTGACTGCAGCGGGGCGTGCCCTCGGCGACCCCTGCAGGTTACCAAGCCTGCACCTCACCTCACCCCCCTGTGGCAGGCACTGCTGGCCTCTCCCTGCCACTGCGGGAGGCCAGCCTCGCTATACGGGAGGCGCCGTATTGCTAAAACAACTAGAGTATTAATGGCTTTCGTGATGTACCTAGCTTTAATATATTAGAAACTGTAACTGAACTGTGGCTATCCATTCCATTTTATAGCATAGCCTATGAATACAGTCCATTAAATTACTGATTTAACGTAAGTCTTACACTACGTACATACATCGTAAATAAAGGATATTAATATCAAATATTGTCAACTTCCTCCTCGCTAACACAAGTCCCCTCCACCTACCTATCCACTGTCCCCCTCGACCTACCATCCACTGTCCCCTCCACCTACCTATCCACGGTCCCCCCTCCCCCACCAGCACCCTCCGGCTGCCAACACCCGTCCCCCCGACAAAGCTCCCCCCCCACACCCCTCACATCCTCCCAAGACCACCACCTCACCCCTCCCCTCTCAAGAAAGCAATGACGTAATAGGGAAGCGGGTCACATGACCACAACAAATATTACAAGAGTGATATCGAGGGGGTTGTAGCCACGCCCCCATTTGACCTCTTATCTACACATCAGCTGTGTGTGGAGCAAGAGCGAGCAGCGTGCCTCGCCATACGGCCAACAAGGTGGGACGACGTCATACTGGCTAAAATACCCATGATGTCACCGCCGCCGCTGCCGCCGCCGCCAGTTGCAGCAGCAGCAGCAGTACACCAGTCGACCACCTCCATCCCACCTCTCCCCCTCTCTCTTCCATCTTTCTCACATTACCACGTATACTGTGGGGGATGTATATATAGATAGATATATATATATATATATATATATATATATTATAGATATATATATATATATATATATATAGATATATATATATATATATATATATACAACACACACACACACACGTCATTTATTCAGAGCTCAGGTGTAGTAATTTGCATATATCATCGGCACCGTCATTGCTAATTTCGAACACGTGATTCTCAGCTGGTGTAATTATCTCTGCCCCTCCCTCCCAAGGT
>WNGS01001312.1:17754803-17771382 GCA_020271785.1 Procambarus virginalis | reverse complement strand
ACATTTTGTCCCCATTGCCTCAGAGACACTTGGTGCCTGGGGTAAAAGTGCTGCTAGCTTTTTGAAGGAGTTGGGGTCTAAGCTAATCGAAACAACTAGAGACCCTAGAGCTGCCAGTTTTCTTTTTCAGCGCCTCAGTGTGGCAATCCAGAGAGGAAATGCTCACTGCATCCATGGTTCCTGCCCGCCATCTGAGGAGCTGGAGGAGCTTTTCAACTTGTGACAAGCAGGCTTGTACCCTGCATGTAATCAATACTGTAACTTTTTTGTGTAATGACATTTTCAAATAAAGTTAGATAAATATACACACATACCAAAAGAATAGGGTGGTAGGAGAAGAAAATATCAAAGTGTTCAGTGAGGATCCACAAGGTCTTCTCTGAGTACTCTTTATTTTCTTCTCCGAGGCTATGGGTCCCTACACTTGCACCAGAGGTGGTACCCCTTCTAGGTTTAAAAAAAAAAAAAAAAAAAAAAAAAATATATATATATATATATATATATATATATATATATATATATATATATATATATATATATATATATATATATATATATATATATATGACACTGTCAGACCACGGAGGAAAAATGAAACAGGAATTTCCTTAAGTACTTTCGTATATTAATACATCTTCGGAAGGAGTGACTCCTCTGAAGATGTATTAATATACGAAAGTACTTAAGGAAATTCCTGTTTCATTTTTCCTCCGTGGTCTGACAGTGTCACATTTTTAATGACGTGTTTATTTTCGTGATATACACACACACACACATATATATATATATATATATATATATATATATATATATATATTATATATATATATATATATATATAATATAAAGTTTATAGAGATAGAGAGAAACCGAGTTCAACACATTTCCTTCCAAGGAGTTCAATGGACTGTTTAATTTTTTCAAGTTTGTATTGTAACAATTATAACATCATCTGCATATCCCACTTGTTGTGTTCTTTCCGGAAATTCAAAATTTCCAATGGCGTTTATAAGTATGTCGAATAGTGTTGGGCTTAAGACTCCTCCTTGGGGGGTCCCGAGTTCCATACTCATTGTTCTTGAGTCTGCTCCATTGAAGCAGACCTTGGCTCTCCTCCCTGTGAGGTAGTCTTCAGTCCATTTCATGAGTCTCTCCTTCACACCCATGCTTGCAAGCTCGTCCAGGATCGCAATCCCCTGTGCTTTGTCGAAGGCTCTTTTGATGTCAACATATACAGAGTACTTAGCTGTAACATTAGCTAAGTAATTAACTGTACGATTTGCTGTGCTTTGTCCTTTGACAAATCCTGCGACCCCCTCCTCTAACCTGCCTATTGTGTGCAACAGTCGGTTTAGGATGATCCTTTCAAGCATTTCGCATGTGCATGATACGAGGCTGATTGTTCTGTAATTGCCAGGATCATTGGGCTTCGGTATGGAAACAATTATTGTGTGTTTCCTTTGTGTGGACAGCACTTAACTTAGGAATGATTTGTTAAACAGATGGAGTAGTAGATTCCCAGACACCTCACACAGTGCATTGAGTATGTCGTGGGTGACGTCATCTTCACCAGGTGCTGTACTTTTCCCCTTTTTCATCGCCCCCCCCCCTCCTCCTCCTTACTTCCTGGGCTGTGATTGGTTCCCCATACTCGTCATCCCTACACTGTGCTCGCCAACCATGTGTTAATGTGTTAGCAGTGTGTTAATGAGTGTGTTAGCAGTCCCCTTGGCGAAGTGATAACACACTCGCCTGACGTTTTGCGAGCGGTTTAGCCTGGGTTCGTATCCTGGCTGGCCGGGGAGGATTTACTGGGCGTCAATCCTTAACTGTAGTCTCTGTTCACCCAGCAGTAAATGGGTACCTAGTTGTTAAACGATTTGGCGGGTCGTATTCCAGGAGAAACTAGGATTAAGAACTTGCCCGAAAAGCTATGTGTGCTGGTGGCTGTACAAGAATGTAAGAAGGGAAGGGAACTATCAGGGAGAAAGCGCCAAGCCATGACGACTATATAGCACTTGGAAGGGGTCAGGATAAGGATTTGGGATGGGACGGAGGGGAAGGAATAGTGTCCAACTACTTGGACCATCGGGGATTGAACGCCGACCTGCATGAAGCGAGGTCGTCGTTCTACCGTCCAGCCTAAGTGGTTGGGGGAAGAATGTAAGAACTCTTGTATAAAAAAAAAATAAGAAATCTCGTCTAAGCATCACTATACATGTGTGTGTGAAAAACAAATTGTGTTTAACACATTTTCCCACATACCTTGAAGCAGTAGCCAGCCACGCAGATCAAGGATAACGCTGGACAAGAAGACAATTTGTTTTTAATTTACTGTGAGAGAAATTAGGGGTCTTCTTCACCATATTTAGTATTTGCGTGAGGTTGGTGAGCCAGTGGCGGGGGAAACTTGTTACCCAGATCCCGCTCGAGAAGTTCGCTCATGTTAAAAGAACGTTAAATAAAAGAATATCCGGGTTGGAGAAACTTGCATTTAGAAAAGTCAGTTCCACTCAAAACATGACAATAAATCAGCGAACTTGAGTAATGATGCGGGAACACAGGGAGAGCGACGACGGACCTAAGGAACAACCATTTACTGATGGAAGCTATCAAGTTATTTTTTTTTTTTTTTTTTAGTTTTTTTTACCAGATACTTGGCTAAGCATTTAATAATTGTAATAATTCATTGTGTTTGAGGACAGGCAGCCAGTATATATAAACTTTTGGCTCCTCCCCCCCCCCCTCCCCCACACGAAGATCGAATTACCGACCCGTCGAATTCGGTAATTCGACGAATTACCGAATCGTCGAATTACAGACGAGAGTTACATCCCTCGTCCAGGATACAACCCCCAAATCAAGCTGACTAACTCTTCTGTACACATAGGTACACATGGAAGACTAGCAAGGAAATTACAGGAACGTGGGATAAATGGTTGAATACTAGAATGGATCAAACAATATTTAAAACAAAGACAGCAAAGGGTCGCCGTAAAAGAAAATAATTGTGACTGAAGAAATGTAGTGAGTGGGGTACCGCAAGGTTCCATTTTAGGGCCAACCTCTTTTTGTCATGTAGATTAATGGCATAGATGAAATTATTACAAACCCCCATCATAAAATTGGCAGATGACACTGAGATTTATGATAAAGTGGGAAGTGAAAATGATATTGAGGCCTTATGCAAAGAGATCTACATGGAATCTACAAATGGTCGGAAGACTGGTAAATGCTTTTTAATGTTGGAAAATGCAAGACCTTGCATGTGGGTCATACCAATTCACGTCACAACTACCAAATTAACAACATTACTTTGCAGCAGTTTGATGAAGAAAGAGGTCATTGGAGTCAGTATTCCACCAGTCACTGAAAGTTGCACAAGTGGGAGCTCAATAAAAAAAATATCCTAGGAATAGTCAAACGAAACTTTGACTTCAAAGAAAAGAAAGTAGTTATTTAACTGCATAAATGTTTGGTGCGTCCCCACTTGGATTGTTGCATCCAAGCATGGAGACTTCACCTCCAGGAAGATATATCTGCTTCAGAGAAGGTTCAACACTGGGAAACAAAAATAATTCCTGAACTAAGTCGACTTTCATACCAGAGACGATTGATTAGGGGGGGGGAGGGTTATAAATAGCCTAAGCTACTCTGTCCCTTTGAGATGTATTTTCTTGTCTCAATAAACATACATGAACTTAAACTTGAGGGACACAGGGTTAACAACATTGCAAACCAGATATGATAGGGCTGATCTCATCGAAACTTTAAAATACTGCATTCTTTCTAAGATCAGATATTATGTACCTCGCCCTGCCCTAGTGACGCTCTATTACTTCCTCATCTATCTTTACTTCAATTATGGTATTTGTGCTTGGTGTTCTACTACACAAAATCATTTACGTCCTCTAATTACTCAACACAAAGCTGCTATTAGAACAATATCTAACTCTGGCCCCAGACAGCACTCGGTATCCTTACTCAAATCTTTGAATATGTTAGATATTAAGTCACTGCACATCCTCTCGTGTGTACTCTATATATTTAAAACTCTTAACTGCAATGTCAATCCTGACCTTAAAAGTTTCCTAGAAGGTTGTAACAGAACCCATGGGCCCGACACCAGAAACAAATACCTATTTGATATTACAAGAGTGCGACTTAACCAAACTAGAAATGCTCTACAACTCAAGGGACCCAGAATGTGGAATGACCTCCCTAATCGTGTCAAAGGCTGTACCCCTCTCAACCAGTTTATGAGTAGAACTAAGTAATACCTAATTAACTCCATGTAACCTACCTTACCCCATTAATATCAACCCATGTCTTGCTATTCTTAACAATTCTGTTTGTTGACCAACTTGTAAAATTGTTGATTTTTGCCATGTTTGCCCCCCCCCCTTTTTTTCTTTTTTTATTCCTTTTTTCAACACAATTTATACTTTACTCCCAATTATTATTAGGTTTTAGTCTAAGTGTTTTTCCCCCACACCTTGCCCGAAACGTTATGCTTATTAGTGGCTTTAGGTATTGTATGTACTAGCTCTATTTATAAATCCAACAGTATGTTTGTAACTTTGCATCTATGTATGTACCTTTCCTAAATAAAATATTATTATTATTACTATTATTACTATTATTACTGAAAAATTTGGAGGAAATTGATCCAGATCACTTTTGTTTTTAGATAATTTTAGTTTTTTTTTTTTAGTTTAGTTCATTTATTATGCACCCCATACCCATCCCGTGAGCGGTAGTGGAAAGGGTTACAGAGGCACATAATGGGCTCAGGGACTGAACCCCACAATTCATTTAGCTAAGCAAGTTACAATCTTGATGAGCTAGTTACAAAATTCAATATAAGTCGTCACATCAACAATGGGTTCGAGATCGACCTCAAGTACAGGTTTTAAATTAAGCAACTGACATATGTGGAGAGCTAGTGTCACAACTGATATGTTTGTCCTGCACACCGCCCCCCATCCAGTGGGCAGCGGTGGATAGGTTACAATCACTCAGTTACTACCTACAGTTAGCAAACTGGGGTGTACAGGAGTTGTTACATTCTTGTACAGCCACTAATACGCGTAGCGTTTCGGGCAGGTCCCTGGAATACGATCCCCGCCGAAGAATCGTTGTTACAACCAAGTACACATTTTACTGTTGAGTTCAACAGAGGCTACAATTAAGGATTTGCGCCCAGTAAATCCTCCCCGGCCAGGATACGAACCCATGACAAAGCGCTCGCGGAACGCCAGGCGAGTGTCTTACCACTACACCACGGACACTGGTAAGACTTCGGAGACTTCTTCAAAAGGTCTGATGTAACACGAAAAAGGAGCATTGGTTTCAATCCCAACAAGTCACAATGCAGGACAGAAAACAGAAAATGTTTTTTTCACACCGCCTACCCGCCGAAGCAGTAAATGCCAAAACACTTCTGAATTTCAAAATCCATCTCGATAAAATCAAAACAAATATGGGGACCTTTGACAAGTCGCCGGCTTCCTATTCTCGTCAAGGACACTAGAAAGATAGTGGCTCTCAGATAAATTCGGGTAAATATTCACAGGCTTCCTGCCCCGAATAAAAACAAATTAATTTGGTTGAGTTCGTGTAGTGTTCTTACTTTTATTTGAGTTAGTGTTAAATTTTATATTCGTTTTCTGTAATAAATAATATGAGAGAACTTTGGTTTCCTTTTGTCAGAGACGGGAAACTTATCGAGGTCCTCGCAGGCCTGTGGTTTATTTATTTATTATATATATATATATATATATATATATATATATATATATATATATATATATATATTATATATATATATATATATATATATATATATATATATATATATATATATATATATATATATATATATATATATATATATATATATATATATATATATATATATATATATATATATATATTGGTGTATACTGGCAGCAGGTTTTCTTTTAAACATGTCTCATTGAATATGACCGCATATTCTGTATTTACTATCTTCTGATTTAGGGCTTCTATCCCTCTAACTATTTTCTTAGCATCAGGGCTTAGCTGAAATAGGAGTTCTCCAAAACTCATTTTCGTAATTTCCGGGTGAAGAAAAGATGTGAATTACTATAGAATGTATTACACTTATTTAAACAATTTGCACAACGTTTCGAACCTCCATGGTTCATTCTCAAGTGAGGAAATGTTACAATGTGGTTTGATTATATACCCGCACTGGGTCAGGTGATAAGACAATAAAGGTGAAAACATAGGGGGATACATAAGGGATAAATAGGGTGAAACATATGAACATAAGAATAGAGGTAACCGCAGAAGGCCTATTGGCCCATACGAGGCAGCTGGCATCTACATACAAAGATTAATCCAGTGTAATTGGCCTGTTATGTTGAACATTGTCTTCTGTGTTGGCATCGTTATGTTCTGGTCTTGTCCTTACTCTCATTGTGGGAAGAGTAAATAGTTCCGTGATTTGGGTGTTCATGGTAGGTTGTTCTGTTCTTATGTGAATTGCTTCAAGAATTTGTAATCTTCTTGCATCTTGGGTTCTGTCTATTATGCATGTATTTTTGTTCAACATTTCTCTTGTTAGGGTGATGTCATGGGCTTGTCTCATGTGATTCCTAGGGGCACCGGATTGAAGATGGCATGTCAAACGCCTCGTCAGCTTGGTCGACGTCATACCTATGTACTTAGATTGAAGGTTACATCCTTCGTGGGGGCAAGTGTACATGTATACAACGCTTGACTGCTGTAGAGGGTTCTCTGTCGGCTTCGGGCTGTTTTTGATAAGGAGTTCGGAAGTCTTCTTGGTTTTATAGAATATTGTCAGGTTTATGTTTTGGTTAGGAGTAGTGCTTTTTACTCCTTTACGGATTATTTCTTTCATTATTCTTTCCTCTTTATATGTTCATAAAGAGGAATTACTTGCCATTATGAAGGAATAACTTGCCATTATGAAGAAAAACCCACTGTTAGACCTCTTTAATATTAGTTATAAAGAGGGCAGTATTCCTAGTAAATAGTAAAAAAAGCTATGATCATCCCTATCCCTAATGCCAATGGAGAGTACAGACCTGTACATGTCCCTAACCTCATGTTTTTGTAAAATGATGGAGAGGATAATTTTAAATAGACTTTTATATATAATAGGCGATCAGCTGTCTAGTAATTTGTTCGGGTTCCTCAGAGGCAAAAGTACCTCTGCCTGTATTATTAAATGCCTAGCTAATAATAATGACTATAGAATTTTTATTGATTTAAAACTTGCTTTTGATAAAGCCAACAAAGAGGTTATCTCATATGAATTAGCATTTTTGCCAGGGCAGGAAGACTGCGACCATATGATTCATGCCACTAGCGATGGCTAGTTTATTGTGCACCCCATACTCATCCTGTGAATGGCAGTTTATTATGTATTATATACTCATCTAATGAGTGGTAGTTTATTGTGCATCCCATATTCATCGAGTACTCATTGTCTGTAAAAACTTGAAAATCAAGGTGCATACACATAGAATAACTCTCAGTAGATCAACCAATTGGCTAGTCATTCCAGACTCCAGGGAGGGAATAAATAGATCTTTATTGTAAAATAAATTCCCAGCATGAAGATATAATAGAATGCATCACCATGTTGGTTTGGTGCTCAAATACTTATTAACCACAGAAGAGTTATTAAGGTCACCATACTAGCTCATTGGCCAGCTAAACTATACTTGAGCTCTGAGAATAGTTTTTTTTTTATTTATTTATTTTCAACCACAGACGTGGCCACACATTTACAATGCTAAGCAGCATATACACATTTTCTTCTGTCCTCCATGGACAGGGTTAGAGATGCATTAACCATATAGTTCAAGGGTTTATTGAACAATCAACCACAGAAGGTGATTCGGTGCTTTTAAAATGCTAAGCTAACCTACAAACGTAAATACATAGATACACAGATTTACGTATGCCCTACATAAAGTGTTCGAAGTGTCTTTTACATAGTGTCATTAATGTGCATTTACAAAGATGAAATGTAATTCTGATCAGCTTCCATATATACTTTATACACATACATATACATACACATACACATATACGTACATATACATATATACACACACATGCATTCACATACATTTGTCTCTTTTACTCTGACAGGGTGAGATAGCTGATAGAGAAACTAGTGTGCAATTAAGCACTTAATCACTGAAGGTGATGAAGGTGTTTTTACAAGCTCAGGTTATATAGTTACATCACATACATACATTGTATAATTGATACATTACATGGTCAATCTTGGGTACAAGTCCAATATATCAAGTGTTCCAGTACTCATATAGTAATTACACAATTCAGCATACCTTAGCCCAGGAGGGCGAAAGTCAGTCAATATGCCAGATTCTACAATATAATGTTCAAGAGAGTGCATGTTTTCTCTTTCACAAAGTTGACACATTGTGTACTCGACATTTGGGTTTTGAGGAAGCTGCCAGATATGTCTATATCCCAGGTGTATTCTGGCCACTATAACATCACATTGCTGGGTTCTTGTTCTATTAGTCCCATATGTGAATGTCTCCTCACGATATCTATCATAATATTTAATGCTACAACTTTCCGGTCTTTGTGAATTTGTTAGGTCTGTGAGTATAGTTTAGGGCTAAAGTAAACTCAATGTATATAGACTGAAAAATGGGGTTCACCTGTTAAGTGTATACTGTACATCCCTGTCACTACATAGTTTACCAAATCAATTACAAGCCTGGATATATTACAGTATATACAAAGAGACTGAATGCACTTTTATTAAACACTATTCACATTGCAACCATACCAACAAAATTCAAATTTTAATGTAAAATTAGTACAGAACAAAAGTTTGACTTTCTTGGCATCCAAATTTTAAAACATCCATTAAAACTTTGTTATTAACAGAATATATTATCTGACAAACACTGCTACTCTGCAATATAATAAAACTCTCCCTTAAATACAACTGACCAAAAAGTGCAAAAATACAATATCCCAAACAGTGCCTTTGAAATAAAATAACAGGGGTGGATTGGATACCATCAACATGTAATTAGAAGAATACACAAAAGTCAAAGTTAAACATTTAATCAGTTCATTATAAAAGCAAGAATTCAACCTAAGAATTTTTACTTATTCATTTGGCAAGACAACAATGAAATTTGCACTTAAATGAATCCATTATAACTCCTCTGCATACCACAGGAGAAAATCTTGTAGCCATGTTACTATAACTGCTTCTTTACTCTAAATTTATTTAAAATTGGTGTTACATTGCTATTATTGGACTAATCTCATTCATTTGACTTGAATACTCATTTTAAAAAATTAATTATTCAACAATTAAAATAGTTCTCTAAATTTTCACATCCATTTCCTGCACAGCTACTACACCGCAGTAAAACCATCCATATATTATAACTTTTTAAATATATCTTAATTTCAATCTTTAATTGTACAGTACTGTATTTTGTATGATAGGTTGTTCTTGACATAATATTACACTGTATTTTAAATTTTACTTTAATTGCCCTTGAACAATAAGTTAAAAAAGTTAAAAAATAAGTTCAAGCACAAGTTCAAAAAAAAAAAAACAAATTTCAAGTATGTAATTACCAAATGAATACCAATAACAAGAACACAGGCTTTGAAATACATTTTATTCTATCAGCAGGGCTCTCCAGTCCATCATTTATTCTATCAGCAGGGCTCTCCAGTCCATCATTTATTCTATCAGCAGGGCTCTCCAGTCCATCATTTATTCTATCAGCAGGGCTCTCCAGTCCATCATTTATTCTATCAGCAGGGCTCTCCAGTCCATCATTTATTCTATCAGCAGGGCTCTCCAGTCCATCATTTATTCTATCAGCAGGGCTCTCCAGTCCATCATTTATTCTATCAGCAGGGCTCTCCAGTCCATCATTTATTCTATCAGCAGGGCTCTCCAGTCCATCATTTATTCTATCAGCAGGGCTCTCCAGTCCATCATTTATTCTATCAGCAGGGCTCTCCAGCCTCTCATTTATTCTATCAGCAGGGCTCTCCAGCCTCTCATTTATTCTATCAGCAGGGCTCTCCAGCCTCTCATTTATTCTATCAGCAGGGCTCTCCAGTCCATCATTTATTCTATCAGCAGGGCTCTCCAGTCCATCATTTATTCTATCAGCAGGGCTCTCCAGTCCATCATTTATTCTATCAGCAGGGCTCTCCAGTCCATCATTTATTCTATCAGCAGGGCTCTCCAGTCCATCATTTATTCTATCAGCAGGGCTCTCCAGTCCATCATTTATTCTATCAGCAGGGCTCTCCAGTCCATCATTTATTCTATCAGCAGGGCTCTCCAGTCCATCATTTATTCTATCAGCAGGGCTCTCCAGTCCATCATTTATTCTATCAGCAGGGCTCTCCAGCCCATCATTTACAACATTAAATGTTTCACTGTTTGAGCAGAAAAAAACTAGACCAAATTTAAAAGGGAAATTCTTAACAGGGCAATTTTTTCTTTAGGCACAAAAATGCTCTTTTGTTGTAATAAAATATTACAAACTTGATATCTATAAAAGTGTAAAGTTTACAACTTTAAAAATTATTGTTATCCCCCCCCCCAAAAAAAAAAAAAAAGAGTGCATCAATGAAAATATTAAGGCATCTTGGCTATGACATGTAAAATGTAACTGAGTGTATAGAGTTCACAAAGAAATAAACCTGTTCAACCAAGCAGACATTCTTAAAGGGTAATATTAAGCATGGGAGTATCATATAATATACCATGAGTAAATGGACTAATAATGATGCATGGCAAGGAAGTGTAATAGATGTATGGTGGCTAGAGTAAGGTCAACTTCTAAGGATACTGTGAGTCAGCAGACTCATGACAGAACAAATTAATAGGTCTGGTCAAGTACCCTATGCTAATTACTTGAATATCTGATGAAATCGAGCAGCGGTTCAGTAGGAGCAGAAGTGGTAGACACAACACTATGTACTGTATACATATATATGATATATATGCTGTACATATATATGAGATATAATATATATATATATATATATATATATATATATATATATATATATATATATATATATATATATATATATATATATATATATATATATAATATATATATATGTCGTACCTAGTAGCCAGAACGCACTTCTCAGCCTACTATGCAAGGCCCAATTTGCCTAATAGGCCAAGTTTTCATGAATTAATTGTTTTTCGACTACCTAACCTACCTTACTAACCTAACCTAACTTTTTCGGCTACCTAACCTCACCTAACCTATAAGATAGGTTAGGTTAGGATAGGTAGGGTTGGTTAGGTTCGGTCATATATCTACGTTAATTTTAACTCCAATAAAAAATAATTGACCTCATACATAATGAAATGGGTAGCTTTATCATTTCATAAGAAAAAAATTAGAGAAAATATATTAATTCAGGAAAACTTGGCTTATTAGGCAAATCTGGCCTTGCATAGTAGGCCAAAAGTGAGTTCTGGCTACTAGGTACGACATATATATATATATATATATATATATATATATATATATATATATATATATATATATATATATATATATATATATCCTGTTCCAGCGCCTCAGTGTCGCGGTGCAGAGGGGAAATGCGTGCTGTATCCTGGGTACGCACCCAACCTCCGAGGAGCTGGACGAGGTCTTCGAACGCTGATTGTTTAATTGTTATATATTTGTGTGTGTGTGTGTGTGTTCTCTGTAAACTGTAGCATTGCAATAAATAAAACAAAACATAAAAAAAATAATAGGGGTGGTAGGAGAAGAAAGAATTAAGTATTCGGTGAGAATCCACAAGATCTTCTCTGAATGCTCTTTGTTTTCTTCTTCGAGGATGTGGGTCCCTGCAATTGCACCAGAGGTGGTACCCCTAATATATATATATATATATATATATATATATATATATATATTATATATATATATATATATATATATATATATATATATATATACATACACACAGTATATGTAATCTGCTAAGTTATCTTGTAATCTAGTTGTGTGGATTACTCTTTGTATCACTTAGCACAAGAATATATTGTATACAGTATATCCACATTTTTAAAGAGCTCCAATTAGCAACACAGCAACTCTCAACTCAATCTATACTTTATATGCTTGTCTAATAGAGTATAATTTTCTGACGATTCTACATACTTCACTGACCAGTTGGAGCACTTGCACATAGCAACAATAAAAATAGTGACTTGCCTAGAGAACAGTACTTTAAGAAGCCTAGCCGATATTGTGAAACATTATATCAAATGTGGTACAAAATTATATGAAAATATTGTTTAAACAAGTGAGCTACATTATTTTACTAGATATGAATTGCACTTAAATTTATGAAATAACAATTTCAATCATCTTGAGTTGTGTGAAATTCAGACATTACCCGAGTTATTTTTGACATCAGATTATGTTGGCTTGCCTCCGGTAGCTTCCGAATTGAAGCTGCAACAAACTTTCCAAAACTTTCAGCAACATCTGGATCTTTTTCTAGCTTCCGTAAAATTTTAGCAGCCCTCTCTAAATCATCAGAATTCATTGACCTACTGCTGCTTATTGTGGACCGTTTTTTAGAATTCAGTTGAGGTTCGTTGTCGGAATGCGACTGTACAGGCTGTGAGGGTGCAGATGCTGTAGGTCTGGTCAATCCAGCCGAAGAGGTGGCAGATACCGCATGGGTACTTGCCCACTCCCCACCAACCCTCACACCTTCCTGACATTCTTGCTAAAGTCTTGAACGCTCATCACGTATTGCAGAGCTAATAGCATGGTTTTCATCTTTCACTGATGAGAGTTGGCTTCCCACCTAATAAGCAAAATCCAAAATTAATGTTATTACAGGTACTGAAACCTATATTTACTTATTGCATCTATGTACATATTATACAACATGATCAGATATATCTATTCAATCACAAGTGTGTGAAAAACACCGAGTAATAGTACTAGCAAATCCACATAGAACACTAAACTAAATGAAAATGAATCTTTACTTTTTTGGTGTCTGTACAATATCTGCTAAATAGTTTAGTTCTAATGTCCAAAATGTACAGCTCTTATTTTCTCTTTGTCCATGTGGATTTGCTTGGGTCAAATATATTTATCTTAATGTTAACCTATCTGTAACATTACATCCTCAACTAAGTGTATTGAGCCAGGCACACAAATAAATTACCTTACTTTATCTTACGCCAATAAAAGAAATGCAACTTTTTACGTTAATAATATTCCTATTGTCATACTGTGCCACTAGGGACTATGCTTTTTCCAATTCTTTACCGACATACATGGCAATATCGATGTGCGGTAGTTTAAATTTATAGCTGGGAAGTGAACCATCAAATGCATAATTTTAAACTGTTTACCTGGAGGCCTGCAGTGGCTGGGAGATTACTGTTACTATTGACATTAGTAACAGATAATAAAAACCGCATTCTGTTAAAATGGACCCAACTGGAGATGTGTGTGTTATTCCCTGTCTCACGCCTCTTATCACTAGCTCGTTTCAATTCACGGAGAAAGGAGTTTCGCAGATTCCTATATTTCTTCCATACATCTACTGCAGGAAGACAAAAGCATATTAGTAAAAAAGAATTATTTATAATAAATGAAATGGTTAAATTCATTAGTGCACTAATATAAGCTATGATACCTGTACTGGAACAGACCATATATTATATCTGATTATCTCTGTATTTATTTTAACTTAGGTGAATATGCTGAAATTACCTGAATTCACCTAAGGGGCCACTATCTGTAGTGGCTTTAATGGGGACAGGAAGCCTGTGGCTTATCAAAGGTCCCACCTCCCCACTGTTCTGAGGAGTTTTCCAGATTCAGTGGGTAGGTGATTCCATGGGTTATTACCCAAAGGTAAAAACATCTTCTGTTTTCTGCTCTATATTGTGGTCTGCAGAGCCTGAAGCTGTGTTTTTAGTAGCTGCATTGGACGCTATATATGGTCAGTATATATTGATTTCAATTTTTCAGTACTGTATATTAAATTAAAAAGGTGAAAATATGGTGCCTGACCCAGTTCCTAAGATTTAATTGATAAAAAAAACTACGCCAAGCCATTACGACTATTACAGTGGTACCCTGTTATAGTACAGTTTTCGGAATACGAGTGTCCCTGTATACGAGTTTTTCGGAATACGAGCAGGATTTCCTCGGAAAATGTGTCTCGGAATGCGAGGGTTACCTCGGGACACGAGTTTGTTGATACGCGTCCAGGCTGACCTAGCGCGTGGTGCCGCGTGGTGGCTGGGCGATCGTCGCCCCTCCGCCCGTCCGCCCCTCAGTTTACCATTGTCTCGCGCTCAGTGACTACCTCTCATCAATTCTTCGCGTGGATTTTCAGTGTATTGTTGGATTTTTGGTGATTTGACTATACAATTTGTTATTATATATCACCATGAGTCCCAAGAAAGCCAGTGGTAAGGATAAAGGCCAGAAAATCCATGTGAGGATGACAATAGAGGAGAAACAAGAGATAATTCGGAAGCATGAGAACGGTACACGTGTTATTGAACTTTGTAGGCAGTACAACAAAGCCACATCAACAATATGCACTATACTTAAGAAGAAAAATGAGATTATGAGTGCTAAAGTGGCAAAAGGAGTAAGAACAATAACGAAACAAAGACCACAAATACTTGAAGAAGTGGAAAAGTTGTTATTAATTTGGATACACGACAAGGAGTTAAGGGGAGATAGTGTTTCGGAGGCCATTATTTGTGAGAAAGCCAGGGTATTGCACGAAGACCTTCTAAAGAAAACCCCTGGAACGAGTGATGCAGAGACGAAAGAGTTTAAGGCAAGCAGGGGCTGGTTTGAAAAATTTAGGAGGAGGAGTGGTATCCATAGTGTTACAAGGCATGGGGAGGCAGCCAGCGCAGACAAACCAGCCGCTGGACGATTTATTGAGGAATTTAAAGAGTTTGCAGAGGCTGAGGGATACCTACCGCAACAAGTGTTTAATTGTGACGAAACAGGACTGTTTTGGAAAAGAATGCCTAAGAGGACATACATTACCAAGGAGGAAAAATCCTTGCCCGGACACAAGCCTATGAAAGATAGGTTTACGCTTATGTTGTGTTCAAATGCGAGTGGCGATTTGAAAATTAAACCCTTACTAGTGTATCATTCTGAAAATCCAAGGGTTTTCAAACAGTATAAAGTGCAGAAAACCCATTTGTGTGTGATGTGGAGGTCTAATAAAAAAGCATGGGTGACTAGGCTTATTTTTCGGAGTGGGTGAATGAAGTGCTGTGCCCTACCATAGAAAAATATCTGCAGGAGAAACATTTGCCACTCAAAGCCGTGCTTCTCCTCGACAATGCTCCTGCTCATCCTCGAGGCTTGCAAGATGATGTGTTGCCCCGATACAATAAATTCCTCACAGTTAAATTCCTTCCTCCTAACACCACTTCTTAATTCAGCCTATGGACCAGAAAATCATAGCGAATTTAAGAAACTTTATGAAAGGGCACTTTTCCGAAAATGTTTTGAAGTGACTGAAGCCACAAACCTCACCCTCAAAGAGTTCTGGAAAGACCATTTTAACATTTGTAGTGCCTTAAAACTCGTTGACAAAGCCTGGCAAGAACTGACTCAAAGAACCCTGATCTCTGGCTGGAGAAAATTGTGGCCTGAATGTGTGAGAGAATTAGACTTTGAGGGGTTTGAGCCTATAAATGATGCGCCTATTGTTGAGGAAATTGTTACTCTAGGCCAGCAAATGGGCTTGGAATTGGATAGTGATGATGTGGAGGAGTTGGTGGAAGAACACAACGAAGAACTGACCACCGAAGAACTCCAAGCCCTTCAACAGGAACAGCAAGACAACGCAGATGAAGATTCTTCAGTGGAGGAGGAGGAGGCAGCAGCGGATGTCCCTTCTGCAGTATTGAAGAAGGTGTGTCAGATGTGGGAAGAGATTCAAACAATTGTTGAAAAGACTCACCCAGAGAAAGCTGTAGTAGGCCGTTGCCTTAATCTTTTCAATGACAATGTGTTGCCTTACTACAGAGAGAGCTTGCGAAGAAGGGAAAAGCAAGCTTCCATGGACAGATATCTGGTGAGAAAATCGAGCAGTGAGCCTCAGCCAGGACCTAGTGGCACTCAGATAAAACGTCCCAGGGAGTGCACACCTGAAAGGTCCTCATTGCCTGATGTGATAATGGAAGGGGACTCCCCTTCCAAACAGTAACTCCTCTCCTCCTCCCCCTCTCCTCACCATCTTCCATACGCCTACAGCATTCATCAGCAAGGTAAGTAATAACTTGAACATAGTTTTGTAGGTTTATTTAGATGAATTAGGTATAAAAATTTAGTTTGATATGGGGTTTCTGGGGTAGTCAGGAACGGATTAATTCATTTCCCATTATTTCTTATGGGGAAATTCGCTTCAGAATACGAGTTTTCGGAATACGAGGCGTCTCCAGGAACCAATTAAACTCTTAAACTGAGGTACCACTGTACATGTA
>WNGS01001312.1:17750461-17752118 GCA_020271785.1 Procambarus virginalis | reverse complement strand
AGCTGCAGACTGCCTTCGTGCCTGTCTGTATCTCACTATCTGCCTGTCAGTCGGTCTGTCTCAGTCTCCGCGTTTCTTTCTGTTTCTGCTTGTCCGCCTACTCTGCTTGCGTGTCTATTTCTGCCTGTCTCACTCTGCCTGGGTATCTAGCTCAGCTTTTTCTCTCATCTCTCTCTCTCTCTCTCTCTCTCTCCTCTCTCTCTCTCTCTCTCTCTCTCTCTCATCTCTCTCTCTCTCTCTCTCTCTCTCTCTATCTATCTCTCTCTCTCTCTCTCTCTCTCTCTCTCTCTCTCTCTCTCTCTGCTTTCCTGTCTGCCCAGTATCGGACACAGCGACGGAGAATTGTAGTTCTGCTTGGTTTCAAAATTTCGCTTAATTTTGCATAATAACTACTGAGAAAGTTCCACTAAATTTTGGTTCCTCAATAAAGTGCCAAATATGCGTTAAGTGTGTTGCTGAGTACGGTGCAGGTTATGGTAGAGCAATAGTTTAAAATTCATCTATTCGAAAAAGTCGTACAGCCGAGCTGGAGTTTGAACTGTGATTCGTGCTTCGTAGTACTCCAAACCTTCATTTAAATTTCAAAATCGCCTTATTTCACAGTACATGTTTGTTTAGCTAGTGTTTATATACAAATTCTCGTTCTGATTCCGAAACAATATTAATGTCTTCGGCATTGCGTAAATTGAGAAGTATAGTGGTAATAAAAATAATAATAATAATAATGTTTTTTGAAAAAATACATAACACGGTTAAGTGGTTAAATAGTTCTGACAGAAAATTTATATTTAATAAGGCTTTTATTACACAGTGTGAAATAAACTCAACAAGCACAAGAAAAATATATTTTTAAAAAGCATAACTAAGAACAAAAGATCATCTTGTCCAATAAGTAAAATATATATAGCCCCCACCCCCAAAAAAAAATGGATTGAAAGAAGAAAAACAATATCAAAAGAAGAACAATATAATAACAAACACAGATAACCAGTTCCGATGCAAGCAAATATATCGCATAAACACCGATCCGGATCCAAGAACGGTCGAGAGGATACGGCAAGCCACATAATTAAGTGTCCGGATCACACAAAAAAGAAAACAGAGAGACAGAGAGAATGGGCGGACGCGGGATGGGTGAGGTTCTAACATGGGCAACAAATATACTCTTAAACGAGCGTATATCCTGCTAGCGGCCACATTTATGTTCGCGGTAATGGCCTCTTAAATGTTTAACCTTTTGTTGTGTAAGGAAGGGAAGCGACGCTGAAGGCTTACTGGTCTGAGAACGATGGGATGTTAGCTGGGAGTGGCGTCACACTGTGTGTACTGGGGTGCTTGTGGCGTCACACTGTGTGTACTGGAGTGCTCGTGGCGTCACACTGTGTGTCCTGGGGTGCTCGTGGCGTCACACTGTGTGTACTGGGGTGCTTGTGGCGTCACACTGTGTGTACTGGGGTGCTTGTGGCGTCACACTGTGTGTACTGGGTGCTCGTGGCGTCACACTGTGTGTACTGGGGTGCTCGTGGCGTCACACTGTGTGTACTGGGGTGCTTGTGGCGTCACACTGTGTGTACTGGAGTGCTCGTGGCGTCACACTGTGTGTCCTGGGGTGCTCGTGGCGTCACACTGTGTGTACTGGGTGCTCGTGGCGTCACAC
>WNGS01001312.1:17735461-17745461 GCA_020271785.1 Procambarus virginalis | reverse complement strand
ACTCGCGGGAAGGCGTCCAACAGGGTGACCCCCTTGCTCCTCTCCTTTTCTGCTTAGTCATCAAACAAGTCACAGAGGTCCTGTCCAGCGAGCTTAACATCTGGTTCTTGGATGATGGTACCCTAGCTGGTTCCCAAGACTCCCTCCTGGAGGACATCAGAAAAATCCAGGAGCAAGGTGCAGTTTTAGGCCTCACCCTGAACCCTTCTAATGTGAAATAATATGTTCCAACCAGGGCATCGTAGAGAGAATAGAGGGTCTTCTGCCAACATCCATAAAACTAAACCTGAAGACAGCACACTCCTAGGAGCTCCCCTGGGGTTGAAAGCCATCGATGAGGTCCTTGATAAGAAAATCGCCGACCTTAAGAGGATGGATGGGAGGATTGAGGATATTGATGCTCATGATGCACTCTACCTCATCACCAGATGTCTGTCCCTCCCCAGGTTAACCTACTTTCTGAGGTGTTCACCATCTTACAGTAGCCAAAACTAAGTGAGTATGACCGGTTACTGAAATCAATGCTAGAAAAAGCCCTTAACCTCTCTCTTGATGACCTGCAGTGGAAACAAGCCTCTCTTCCCGTAAGACTTGGGGGCCTCGGAGTTCGAACAGCAACGCAAATCGCTGTTCCAGCCTTCCTGTCCTCCTTATCAGCATCCGACGACCTTGTGAAGGAAATTCTACCTGCCCACTTACATCAGCTGGCAGGTGTACATGATCCCAATTTTACACGCTGTGCCACAGAGTGGGCCTCTCGTGCAGGCCCATCACCTCAACCACCATCCCCAAAGCCCACAGGCAATCCAGCTGGGATGGCCCCATTGTAGACAAAGTTGCTGCAGAGTGCCTGGGTGCTGCATCAACACAGCACGACATTGCTCGCCTCACAGCAGTAGCAGCCCCTCATGCAGGGGATTTCCTGTTAGCAACCCCAATGTCGGCAACTGGCACGCGTCTCACACCACACGCCCTCCGAATTGCTGTGGCCCTCCGCCTTGCTGCCCCAATCCACACCAGATATAGGTGTATTTGCGGCGAGGTGGTGGCTGACAGGTACGGCCACCATGGCCTACTCTGCCAAAGCACGGGAGGATGGCACTCGAGGCACAGTGAAGTTAACGACATCATCAAGAGGAGCCTCACCACAGCTGGATGCCCAGCCGAGAGAGAGCCTCGTTACCTAACGCCCCGTAACTCTGATGCTCTTATTGGTCGCCCGATGGTATCACAGTGAACCCCTGGAAGAATGGCAAGCAGTTGGTATGGGACTACACGTGCGTATCAACCTGGCTAACACCTACATTGACCTCAGTGTTGCACAACCAGGTGGCGCTGCCACCCACAGGGAAGCAGCCAAATCCCGTAAGTATAGAGAACTTGATCACCACTACAATTTTGTCCCCATTGCTTCTGAGACACTCGGCGCCTGGGGTAAAAGTGCTACCAGTTTTTTGAAGGAACTGGGTTCTAGGCTCATTGAAACAACAAGGGACCCTAGAGCTGCCAGCTTTCTTTTCCAGCGCCTCAGCGTGGCGATACAGAGGGGAAATGCGCACTGCATCCAGGGTTCCTGCCCGCCATCTGAGGAGCTGGAGGAACTCGACAACCTATGATAACCATCTTTGTAACCTATATGTAACTCCTTTTTTGTAACACAGTTCAAATAAAGCAAATATATATGTGTACATACAAAAGAATGGGGGTGGTAGGAGAAGAAATATTAGTGTTCAGTGAGAAACCACAAGGTCTCCTCTGAATACGTTTTATTTTCTTCTCCGAGGCTATGGGTCCCCACATTGCACCAGAGGTGGTACCCTCACATAAAAAAAAAAATATAATATATATATATATATATATATAATATAATATATATATATATATATATATATAATATATATATATATATATAGTTTATATAATATATACTTTTCAAGCAAAATTTAATACGAAAATCTAGAAAGCAATATAACTATGTAATGAAACAACCAGTGATGCCAAGCCCAGAGGGCCAGGAACCTTGGGTGGGAGCCTTGTTTTTCGTCAGTACCATCAGATAACGACAACGGGTTTGCAGATGGCATCAGTGAACCGACGAAGGTGGTGACAGATGAAACTCAACAGATGGTTCTTCCCGGTTCTCCTGACATGGCAGAGGGTGAAGGAATTCATCAGTATTCATCCTGGTGTCACGTGATTGATGGTGTGCTGCAGAGGGTGTTGGGGACGGTGGCTGGGGGATAGTGTTGATGGTGACGGGGGCTGGGGGAGAGTGTTGATGGTGGCTGGGGGATAGTGTTGATGGTGGCTGGGGGATAGTGATGATGGTGACGATGGCTGGGGAAGAGTGTTGATGGTGACGGTGGCTGGGGGATAGTGATGATGGTGACGGTGGCTGGGGGATAGTGATGATGGTGACGGTGGCTGGGGGATAGTGATGATGGTGACGATCTACATCAGCAGGTAAGGTAAACTCCTGGAAATACTTATAACCTGGAGAGCAAGGATGCATGCAAGCTACACACTCGGATAAAATAAATAGATGTGTAAAATTTATCTTCATTAAAAATATGTAAAAATGTACCAATATTAATATTGAGAAACTTATTCTTTTAACTTCATCCACAAATTTAAAATACGTAATATTAGAAATTCCGGTCGAGTCAAAATCGGGGCCCATTAGTTGAAGCTCGAGCCTGCTCACACAACTTGATGAGCATACATTCACGCTTTCTCTCTCTCTCTCTCTCTCTCTCTCTCTCTCTCTCTCTCTCTCTCTCTCTCTCTCTCTCTCTCTCTCTCTCTCTCTCTCTCTCTCTCTCTCTCTCTCAAGTAAGTTTAAAGTAAAAGGGGAAGGAACTAGGAGGCCAGACACTGGATACCGAATGGGAGATGAAGTCCTTCACGAAACGGACAGAGAGAAAGATCTAGGAGTTGATATCACACCAAACCTGTCTCCTGAAGCCCACATCAAAAGAATAACATCAGTGGCGTATGCGAGGCTGGCTAACATCAGAACTGCCTTCAGGAATCTGTGTAAGGAATCCTTCATAACCTTGTATACCACATATGTAAGACCAATCCTGGAGCATGCGGCCCCAGCATGAAGCCCGTATCTTGTCAAGCACAAGGCGAAGCTTGAAAATGTTCAGAGATATGCCACTAGGCTAGTCCCAGAACTAAGAGGCATGAGTTAATAAAGGCTGCGTGAACTGCACCTCACGTCGCTGGAAGACAGAAGAGTACGGTGAGACATGATCACTACATACAAAATTCTCAGTGGAATTGACAGGGTAGACAAGGATGGATTATTTAACAAGGGTGGTACACGTACAAGGGACGCGGGTGAAAGCTGAGTACCCAAATGAGCCATTGAGACACTAGAATGAACTTTTTTTCAGTGTCAGAGTAGTTAATAAATGTTATGCATTAGGAAGTGATGTTGTGGAGGCTGACGCCATACACATCTTCAAGTGTAGATATGATAGAGTCCAGTAGGCTCAGGAATCTGTACATCAGTTGATTAACAGTTGAGAGGCGGGACCAAAGAGCCAGAGCTCAACCCCCGCAAGCACAACTAGGTGAGTATACAAACACGCGCATTACACAAAAGCCTCGGTTTCCTGTCCAAGTTGATGCCACTAGAGAGATGGTGGCCTTCAGGTAAACTCAGGTAAAGTGTACATCGCGGCCAAGAAGACAGCGATCGAGATTACCAGTCCACGAATCCGGCCGAAGCCGAAACAAATGAGCATAGTTTCTTTCACCTAGTACCTCCGTTCACCTAGCAGCAAAAAATTCCTGGGAGCTAGTCAACTGTTGTGCGCTGCATCTTGGGGATGTTTGAGAGAAGGAGAGATAAATACGCAGTAGATACGGTAGAGAAAAATAGGTCGGGAGTCGGTACATTAGACAACTGAAGGTTAGAAAAGTGTGCGGGGCCCAAGAGCTAAGAGCTCGATCCTGTAGGGACAAATAAGACATACTCCCATTATATTATATCTAAGTCGCCTCTAAAGAGTCCCCTCCCCGCCTCCTGGAGAGTTGAGAGACGTTATACATCGTAAGGGATGTGTTCCAGCCTTCCTCAACTGCTAGAAATGATCGGGTTTAGAAAATTTGGTTAAAGTAAGATTTATCTCAACTTACCCTTAGAGCCACTATCGGTCTAGTGGTCTCGAAGAGGACAGGAAGCCGGCGGCTTGTCTAGGGTTCCCCCCATTTGTCCTGGTGATTTTAATCGAGCTGGATTTTGAAATTCAGCTTACGTTTAAAGGAAGAAAAAAATCAGTTATAAACCGTCTGGTTTTCTTATAATCCCAAGGTCTATTACTGCATGAGCAGACACTACACACCACACAAAATAGTAATAAATTATGATTGTAATGTATTTTTTTATTTAGTTTTTTTTACACAACCTAAAAATAAAATCTTGACAATCATTCTCAGAAGAAAGCCCCGGGTGCCTTGGCTTCTTACATTTTCTATGAAACATCAAGTATTGCATCATAGAAAATCAAAATCGTTGATTTCTTGGATAACTGGAGAAATGTTACTGGCGAACACGAATCAGGCAACATTAGAAGCTTAAGAAATATTAAAATAACAGCTGAATTATCCAGAAATCATCTACCCACGCCCAGACGACTACTAGTAAACCATCATTCCCTAAACCTCTGAATAATACCAAAGGAATGAACAGGACGCATCACCCACGCTAACGCAATACTCCCCATTTTTTTGCTTAATACCACAAATCTTCTCTGGAATTGGTGTCACGTGTACAAGAAATGTTGCTGACATTTTCATATTTGGCATCACGAAGCCTCAGTGTCTATTATTGACCTCATTAAAGGTCTCTTGCTGTGGTGATGCAAAAGGTCACAGGATTTTTCCAGAGTAACGATGCCTTCGCAAATCTTCTTATAGCTGATGTTAGACCTTGATCTGGAATGGGATTCACCTCTTTCTACATGTAAGATCACAAATGGAGTTTGAATCTTGTTATTGTCAGAAAGACATTGAATGTGTTTGTCAGGATGCATATATAATCCAAATCTCCAATTCTGACATTTAAGTTTCATTCGATTGATCGGTATAAATGCCGGGTGTTCTAACATACCCAATTGTGAACGTCCGAACTTTTGCCGACCAGAAGCTAAGAACTTATTTCAGCTTTCGAGTATATACTAAAATTTAATTTCTTAACATTTCCTTTTCAGCTCTACCGGCCTAATTAAGTGGCCAAAAAAAATCTCAACCCCCATATTGAGCCATCTCCGTCTGATTCTCCGAGACCCCCAACAAGCTAAGCAATTTGAGGATCGCAACCTAGCAATGCAATAAAGTCGTCTGCTGAGCCACTTTCACCCCCAGCGGCCGCGGAGATAACCAAGTCGACACACGAGGTACAATCTTCGACGTCGCCTTGCTAGTTCAGGTTATAAATACATGCTGTTAAATGCTTCATCTTGCCCGGGGCTATGAATGTGTTGAAGAGTTGTGTGTGTGTGTGTGTGTGTGTGTGTGTGTGTGTGTGTGTGTGTGTGTGGTGTGTGTGTGTGTGTGTGTGTGTGTGTGTGGTGTGTGTGGAGAAGGAGGGAGGTACAGTGTTGAGAGTCTGGGTAATTAGACTAAGAGAAGGGAGACGGGAAAGGTGGTACCGCTGATGTTGACGGTGATGACAACAGTGACAAAAGTTCAGCAAGTAATATTAGTTCCAGTATCTAGCTCCCTTCCCTCGTCCCCAACTAGGAACACACACACACAAACACACACATACACACACACACACACACACACACACACACACACACACACACACACACACACACACACACACACACACACACACACACACACACGCCTCAGATGGTCTAGTTGATCATACAAAACAACACAAGGCCACCTAAATGTCACAAATTCACCTTCATTTTCGTTGCTTACGGTAGTGGGGTCGTTTTTGCTGTCCGGGGTGTGGTTGAGCAGACGAGTCCTGACGGTTTTTTGTGAGCAAGATGGGGAGAACCGGGACACATGCGGAAGGAGGTCGTGCCCTACTTCGTCTTTAGTTCGTTCTGCTCGGTTTGTTGTCTTGGTCCGGTTCGTTCCGCCCAGTTGGGTCTACTGATTTGGTCTCCCTGTCCTCCTAATCTAGAAATTCGTTCTTGCAAATTTTTCGGCCCGGCTTGATCTACTGGTTTGTTCTACCTCCGTCGTTCTGTCCGGTTCATTGTAGCTGTCCCTTCTGCCTCGATCGATCTATAAGTTTGTTCAATCTGTTCATTCGATCTGGTACGATCTACTGATTCGTCCAACCTGTTCGTTCAACCTCGTTCGCTCCTCTTCTTTAAAAGGAGGCTGCGGCTCAACTTCGTTCTGGCTCGAGGCGGTCTTCCAGTGCTCTTCTACGCAGCATAATCTTCCTTTCGCTGCTGGAAGCAATACATGGTACATCTATATCCGGTTAAGCTAAACCGGTCTAGATCTGTAACTGGTTAAGCCAGATACCTTCACCGTTTTCTCACCTCTCGAAGAGGTACGTCCCCAAGTGCACCAGTTAGGTGACAGAACAATATTGAAGTTTAATATATAGATATACTTGTAGTAATACTGCTGGGGTTTCACCGTGTCTTATAGACTACCTGTCGGCTAAAATCAGCTTCCCAGAAGGGATTGTAGGTTAAAACGCATTTCTAAAAATGTGTTGACGTTATCGAGAGTCTTCTAAAATGTCTTTGAAGTTCCGATATTATTTTCATGTTACACGCATGGGGCCAAATTGCGTTCAAGATAATATACCTGTATAAATAATGCAAATTGTGTTACAGAACATTACATATGAACAATTCTGTAGTGGTTGGAATAATCTCAAAGGGAGGCTTTTCTCTATCAAGAGCCTCGTATTAGCAAGTTGATAGTTAATTGCGCATATCATTATAGAGTGTAAACTAATCATTTACACACCTTAAAATCTATAATTTCTGCTCTTGTGCGGTTATAATTGCACTTGCATGTAAGTTTTCACTGAGGTATTGAAACATCATTTGCGTCTCTTGTCAAATACAACATGAGCGTTCTTCGCTTACACGGGTTTTCAGGCGTTTATTTCACAATTTATTTTGCAATTGTGAAGCCATATAGCAACTTGACATTCTCTAAGCAGAAGGGAAGTGAAAACTAAATAACTATACACTAATATATAGTCCATACGGGCAGATTAATTGGGCTCTGCATTCCCATTGGTTGGGCGGGGCATCAACTGGGCAGTTCTCTCTTGGCTGCGCTGAAGGAGGAACAGCCCCTAGTCGAGCTGACTATTGATTACTGTTGAGTACGTAAAGGACTTCTGCTAGATCAAATCTCTTATTCTCCCCATAGCTGTTATTTTGGCGTTGCTGGCCAGGATCTGTTTGGTGATGGCCTGGATGTGTGTTGATATTATGGGGTCTTTAATGGAGCCTTGTTTTTGCATGATTAGGAGCCTTAAGAGCAATATTGTCGCCTTGCCTATATATTGCGAGCGTTGCGGCTGACAGTCTGCAAAAGAGCATGTATCTCCTGAGAGACATAGATATCATTGATCTCTTCCAGTATGTTGCGTGTAATAAATAGTCAGCTGTATTATCTTCAGGGATGGTAGGACTCGTGCTTCTGCCACGTATGTCCTCTAGGACTCTTTCCTCTCTTGAGAGTCAAAAGTTGCCCCTGAAATAGTTTTACCCGTGGGCCAAGTTCTGTGATGTTGATGTCATCTGTGGCAGCATGGAGGTTCACCTTCCTTTTGATAACCTCTTCCACACATCCATTAGCGTATCCGCTGTTGACAAGGACTTGCCTCACTCTCTTGAGTTCCTCGTCAACCAAGTTCCATTTGGAGCTGTGAGAAAAAGCACGGTTGACGCAGGCATCAACCAGTCCCGTCTTCTCGTCTCTACGTATTCTGAAGTTTGAGAATGTTCCTCTTGTATCTCTTGATGTGCTTTCAATACCATTTTTAAGCTATATGAATGAAGCCAGAGAGTTCCCCATGCTTTGTTAAGCAGGTTTGAGCGTTTGAACAACAATCCATCCTCAAAACACTGACCTAAATCCACGGTAATGAATTAAAAACTGATTACACAGTTCTGGCTGAGACTCGCAACTAATTTTGCTTAAACATTATTCATAGAGTTGTTGTTGTTTTAGATTTAGCTACTCAAAACGAAGTGTCCATGTAGCACGGGCTATGGTGAGCCCGTAAACTCTTAGTGATATGCGCACTTTATATATTCCAAGTGCATCTCTTTAAATGCTTCCCTACGTACTTTATATATACTAATAACAGTCCACTTCACCTCAACACCTAACTAAACCTACTCTAGGCCTAACACTACTAATAGATAAAATACATAATAATATTAATTATATATATCGGGTACCACCTCTGGTGTAATTGTAGGGACCCATAGCCTCGGAGAAGAGAATAAAGAGTATTCAGAGAAAAACTTTCCGTTTAACTCTAAATACGTATGAGTATTCGCTTCTCCTACCACCCCTTTTTTATTATTTATGTTGTATACTTTATTATACAAGGATACATTATATTTAAGAAAACCAGTTTTCATTACACGGTATGGCTAAAATTGCTAATTCCCCTTTGGGGATGGTTGAAGCTGGAGAATAATCTGAGGATGCAACCCGCCTCCAGGTTATGCTCGTCCAAGCTCCACACGACCCCAAAATCATATTCATAAATATTAATGTATTGTGTAATATAAAATCATATATACAGTTTATATTCAAATATAAATTTATATTTGTTTATATTAGCTTTTTGATAGTTGTGTCTAGGTTAGGTATTTTAGCTGTGTTGGCAAGTGTATATTACGTGGATGAGGTACTGAGAGAACTACGGGCTCACCATAGCCCGTGCTACTTGGAACTTCTTGTTCCAGGTAGCGAATCTTTAACAACAACATACTGAGAGACAAGGGAGACATCTCCCGTCACGCAGGGTGCAGTCGTACCTCCACAGATCTCCTGTATCATCTATTAATACTGGTAATGGCTCAAAAGGACCACCCCTTACGGGCTATTCATGCCCGTGCCACCTTTTGGGTGGCTTAATCTTCATCATCATTACTGAGAGAGGACGGGTTTACCATAGCCTGTGCCGCTTGGAACTTTTTGTGCCGATTGCTGAATATAAAACAACAACTGAGAGAGAGAGAGAGGTGTGCTTCCAGTATGAAAATTAACAGAAGCACAGTTTTAGAAAAGTTGTAACGTAAGCAGCTGCCAGTCGTCTGTCAAGAGTTTTTCATTCACAACAGGTGAACTGGGTTAACGAACATTTGACCTTTGTTGATGAGGACGGGCTGCCTGATTATTTTTTTTCTTTTTTATACGCAGGTGGGCACAATAACAGACGACTGCTGACTCCTGTTAGCAGATTAAGAGCTGCAGACTGCCTTCGTGCTGTCTGTATCTCACTATCTGCCTGTCAGTCGGTCTGTCTCAGTCTCCGCGTTCTTTCTGTTTCTGCTTGTCCGCCTAACTCTGCTTGCGTGTCTATTTCTGCCTGTCTCACTCTGCCTGGGTATCTAGCTCAGCTTTTCTCTCTCTCTCTCTCTCTCTCTCAATTTAGCTAAGCAACCTGTGATTTTGATAAGCTACTTGCAAAGTTTAATATATATATATATATATATATATATATATATATATATATATATATATATATATATATATATATATATATATATCATATATATAATATATATATATATAATATATATATGATATATATATATATATATATATATCGGGTACCACCTCTGGTGAATGTAGGGACCCATAGCTCGGAGAAGAAATAAAGAGTATCAGAGAAGCGTGGATCCTCACTAACACTTTGTATATATATATATATATATATATATATATATATATATTATATATATATATATATATATATATATCATAATGTCAGACCCACGGAGGGAAGAATTGAAACAAGAATTTC
>WNGS01001312.1:17632596-17645970 GCA_020271785.1 Procambarus virginalis | reverse complement strand
TTATTTATTTATTTATTTATTTATTTATATACAAGAAGTACATTGGGTTTGTGAGAATACATAGCATAGTAATTACAATCTTGTAAAGCCACTAGTACGCGCAGCGTTTCAGGCAGTATTTTAATGTATTTGTAAACTTCTCAGTCACGTTCAATTCAAAGTTTGTGTTTTTCCGCTATCAAATTCTAAGTTTGTGTTCTTCCGCTATCAAATTCTAAGTGTGTGTCTTCCGCTATCAAATTCTAAGTTTGTGTTCTTCTGCTATCAAATTCTAAGTTTGTGTTCTTCCGCTATCAAATTCTAAGTTTGTGTTCTTCCGCTATCAAATTCTAAGTTGTGTTCTTCCGCTATCAAATTCTAAGTTGTGTGTTCTTCCGCTATCAAATTCTAAGTTTGTGTTCTACTGCTATCAAATTCTAAGTGTGTTCAACTGCTATCAAATTCTAAGTGTGTTCTGCTATCAAATTCTAAGTGTGTTCAACTGCTATCAAATTCGAAGTTTGTAATATATCGCCAACAAATTGACTAATTCTGCATTCCATTAGCAACAAATATATCCCATATTACCTTTGCAACAATAGTAAACTGTATACATTGCAACAAGTAAACTAGACATTCGAACAAGCAAACCACAGCACGTGCATTCCAACAACACAGACAACAAATAAATCCAAACTTGTAATTCCAGAAACCAGAAATTCCAAATGTGATTCCTTCATTAACAAGTAAAATACAAAATTTAATTCTTTCATTAACAAGTTAAAATACAAAATTTAATTCCTTCATTAACAAGTTAAAATACAAAATTTAATTCCTCCATTATCAAGTTAAAATACAAAATTTTATTCCTCCATTATCAAGTTAAAATACAAAATTTAATTCCTCCATTATCAAGTTAAAATACAAAATTTAAGTCCTTCATTAACAGTTTAAAATACAAAATTTGATTCCTCATTACGTGTTGAAAACACGTTATTTGAGCACGTGTTATTGTTCAACTGTTATTGTTATTTGAACACGTCATTACGCTATAGTTGTCCCTGCAACCTCTCTTCTAATGGTCAGCCATTCTCTTCATCTTCCACACTACGTTAATAACAAAAGACGTTCAAAAAACAAAAGCTATTTTTTGGCCTAACCAAAAAAAAAAAATGCTAACCCAAGTAACCCATCTAACCTATCGAGGGCACTGCGTCGACAACGTCTATATTATGGTGTTCTCATTTGTACTAACGCGTCGCGTTTGAACGAGTTGGTGGTGGTCAACTGTATAAACAAATGGTGACATATTGCGCGCGAAGAAGAGGGTGGTTGCAGTTGTTTTAATGTTATATGTTTTGCCAATGCAAGTCTCGCCTCTCGAACTGTAAGTTGTGCTAAGTTTGGTTTGTAAGTTGTGCTAAGTTTGGTTGTAAGTTGTGCTAAGTTTGGTTGTAAGTTGTGCTAAGTTTGGTTTGCAAGTTATGTTAATTTTGGTTTGTAAGTTATACTAAGTTTTCTTTATGATTGTTCAAGCCAGCCACAACTATCATCATTTATACAACTCAATTACCAATAAAGCCTCAAGATAGTCAAACAACAGCAAATAATCTAAAAACACGCACACTTGCTTCATTAGTTCAAAACTATTCTCATCGATATCCAATTTAACTCAAGTGTCCCTTCAATAACAGGTATTGAAAATACTATCCTACTAAGCTAGGCTTTATTGCAGGGATTCTCATCTAGCAGGGCAGAAAAAGCCTAAGCTACTCTACCCGTCTATTCTATTGTCTCAATGTACTTGAACTTGAATTCTCATCTAAGGGCCTCCATGCACAATATGCTACAAGATCAAGGAGGGTGGGGGGATCTTTAAAGACAAACAATGAGATAGAGAGATTAAGGAGTGAGGAAGGCTGGATCTACATAAAGGAGGACTCGCCTCCGAGAGTGCAGTGTGCACACTGCGGAGCTCTTATGTTGTTGCAATGTTGACAGGCATGGCTGGGGGGTAATTTACCTTGTCACTTCCCCATACACCGTGGCAGACATCATGGGCGACTTCCTCTCACTCGGCCAGCGACATGGGCGTGCGGGAGGTCGTCGTGTAGCCTGGTACGCCAGGGTGGGCGTCGAGGGGGTACGCCCAGGTATGTCTGGGAGCGTGTGTGGGCGGCGAGGTATGCGTGCGGGCGTGCTTGGGCGGTTAGGAACGTGGGCGGGCGTCAACAAAACCAGCGGAGAGACTCGGCTGAAGTGGGCGGGGGGGCGCGTGGGTGGAATCACCGGGCGAGGAGTTAACGGGGCGCACGCAAAGCTTGGCACAAGTTGCGGGCGTGGGTTGGGCACGTGGGCCAGGCGAGGACCGTGTGGGCGTGGGTAACGTGGACGCAGAAGGGCGTCGCTCCGGAGTACAAGTGTAGTAAGAGTGTGGGTGCCTCACAGCAGGCGCTAGCGACCACCTGCGCTTCTACCACCACGTCTCTACATTACTACCGTGACATCGTTCACACACTTGCGTGTTTATCGCTACCAAATATGATAAATTATGACGCACACTAATATTCAACACCTTAGTGTATCATAAGGCTAGTACTGCAGCAAGATTGATATGTATTTATACACGAGCTGCCAAGATGCTCTCCCTGTCTTGGGTCAGTCAGCTGCCAAGATGCTCTCCCTGTCTTGGGTCAGCCAGCTGCCAAGATGCTCTCCCTGTCTTGGGTCAGCCAGCTGCCAAGATGCTCTCCTGTCTTGGGTCAGTCAGCTGCCAAGATGCTCTCCCTGTCTTGGGTCAGCCAGCTGCCAAGATGCTCTCCCTGTCTTGGGTCAGTCAGCTGCCAAGATGCTCTCCCTGTCTTGGGTCAGCCAGCTGCCAAGATGCTCTCCCTGACTTGGGTCAGTCAGCTGCCAAGTCGATCATAATTGACCAAAATTTGCTTAAATTTTAAATAATACTGGAAATCAAGTTTTCACCAAGCATTGAGAGGCGCACCAGCCCCTCACAAGGTCACCAGGCTGAGTCTCACTCAGTTACCGTGCTGGCGCCGACGTAGGCACCAGGACCTGGAGGAATCTCCCCCACACCTGCTGGTAACACCGCTCCACCTGTCGAGTTACCTGGTGATCCTAGTGAGGCAGAAACGCCGCCTCGGTGATCCCTGATCCCAGCCGTCGCTGCCAACAACCAACTTCTTCTCTCTGGGGCACTGCATTGTGGTGTTTTATGGCACAAATATTCCCAGCATCACGTCATCTGTGTTAGAGAGGATCGTGGCATGGCACCAGACGAGTGGGGCTGCCCCCAAGGGTATGGCATCATTTCCCAGAGCGGCGTCAAAACACGGTCACACTGCAGGGATATTGTTTACCAGCAATGCGTACCGTCGCCAAACTTCTCCATACGCGCCAGGCACAGTGTGTCGGTGCATGGCGCCCAGTGCTCCACAGGTGGTGGCGACGTTAATGGCGGTGGAGGAGGGGGGATGGGGGGGGTGCTAATGGCTGGAGGGCGGTACCATCTGCGTGCAAGGTGGCGTCGAGAGCATGGCAGCAGCCCACTTACCAGGCCTGCTGGATGAGCTCAGCTGCCCAGATGAAACTGTACGTGCCCCCCCTTCCCTAGTTGGCCACAGTCTGGCGCGCGGGGGGGGGGGTATATATACATATATATATCCAGTCTTTCTTACGTTGTAATTACCTCCCCAAGTGCTCCTGTGCTCGCTTCAAACCATCAGCGGCCCACTGGCTACACGCGCCACACAACAAAAATCTCAGAAACAGTTTACTGTTTACATCGCGCCACGTCCTGGGGGGTCCGTAAAGCAAATGGAACTGCGTGTGATGTGTGTGTGTGTGTGTGTGTGTGTGTGTGTGTGTGTGTGTGTGTGTGTGTGTGTGTGTGTGTGTGTGTGTGTGTGTGTGTGTGTGTGTGTGTGTGTGTGTGTGTGTGTGTGTGTGTGTGTGTGTGTGTGTGTGTGTGTGTGTGTGTGTGTGTGTGGGCGGAGCAGGAGGGGGGTGAAGGGTGTGTGGTGTGGGTGTTGCCTCCGTCAGTGCCGCCGCCGCAGCCCTGCTGGGAGGCACCCATAGGAGTAATAATAGCTAGGCAGCTTAGCTGGCCCGCGGTCCGCACACACTACGCCACTCCTCTCCTCTTCGTCTGCCTCTAGGATTCTACTCCATAATTCCTCCTCCGGGATGTTTGTTGGCAGGTGTGTGTGTGTGGGGGGGGGGGGGCTGGCGTGGCAGCAGTAGGTGAGATGGTAAAAGTTGCGCCCTCCCTCCCTCCCTGCCGTAGGTGAGAGCCGGTGGGAGGGGACAGGTCGGTGCCCCCCACACACTGCTGGGGAAGATGGCGGGCTATCAACTGCTGCAGACGACGACGACAGGTCGTGTTAAGAGCACAGGTGGTGGTTAGGGGGAGCGACAGATGGTAGTGTGGTCGGAGGTAGCGCGGAACGCAGGTGGTGCGCGGACCGCGAGGCAGCGCGAGAGCGGGCGATGGTTGCAGCCTCCAGCGAGAGTCTTCATTCAGTGGTGCCGGCGCAGTCGACCCTCCGGATGTGTTTCCCCCGGGGACTACTTGCCCGCCCACCTACCTACCTCGCCCCCGTCACGCCCACCGCCCATCTCCCGGCTGGCTGCAGGTGGGCGGGGCCTCCCAAGCTGCCTCTCCCGCCGCCCGCACGACGCTACTCCTCGCCCACCTGAGGGAAGAGCACCGCTTATTAGCAACACCGCTTACAACACTCGCCTACACTGACGCTCCGTATAAGCCACACCACACATAAACTAATACAGTATACTCTATTAATACATTACAACCTACCCATGTCTCCAACCCGCATGGGGGGGGGGGAGCATCACCTCAGAGAGGCTGGGAACCTTACAGGAAGTGTTAAGAACTTATATAATGACAATAATTCATTCGACGCATCTTACGTCACACAGCAACACTGGTGGCATCTTACACGCCGTCACACACAGCATCACTGAGAAACACAACGCTACAACACATCCACAGCGTCCTAAAACTTCCAACAACTTCACCGTGTGTTGTCATAAACACACACGTGTAATGTTCACTTTGTTTTCACAAAAGCCAACAACGCACTTTTTGTTCACAACCTACTAATTAACCTTTTCAATTCCAGCTTCCCCCCTCCCCCCTCTCTCCCTCTCTCTCTCTCTCTCTCTCTCACCGTGTCTGCCCATGCCGGCTTCTACGTTCTCATCTCAACCTGTCCTCTTAAAAAGAACGTCGCATTTGGCCGTTTGCTCGTATGGCCGAATTTGGACGTAATTTGAAAATGAAAAAAATATGAAAATAAATTTGGGATTTTTTTTTCAACAACAGTAAGTTAAGGGTCCTCTGATAGGTTAGGTGGGCAGGAAATTCTCTTAAAGTTTCAAAACGTTATGAAAAACGTTAATTTAAAGTGTCCTCTCAGAACCTCTCCGCGTACGCCGGACGACTCAAATAGAAAACGGAACAGAACGTCACGTTTGTGAGTCGATTTCATTTCAAATTACGTCGAAATTTGGCCATATCACGCAAACGAGCCAAAAGTGACGTTCTTTTTAAGAGGACGGGTTGCTCATCTCACCCCCCTACCCTCAGATTCCTTCACGTACCCCCATACACTTCACCAGCCTACCATCATCCTTACCCTTAACATGGTCCCAAACCATCTCGGTACACGCTTATGGGCTATTCATGCCCGTGCCACCTCTTGGGGGTAGCTTAATCTTCATCAATCAACACACTTGTATCCTGGGCCAGGGGATACTACGGCACGTCTACGTCGTCCAGGTGTGGCTATGCGCCGTAGAATTGGCAACGGCATAGCAATTTAGGACAATAGTTCATATTTGTGAACATATCCGCAGCATCTGTAGGTAATATGACCTCCTGAGGATGGGTTGTGTTATTTATTAGTATCCGCAAATGTAAAATTACCTCATCTCTACTCATTATTCACAGTTGCACGTTCCATTATTCACAGTAAAACAACCACATTCCATTCATTACACAAATTTCTCATCGTACATACAATGGTGTTAAGTAAACCTTTGTATCCACCACCACCATCTTGCAGACTGTACCCTTCCCTTCTTCTCCACACATAGCACTCCCTCCACACCATCAACTCCCTCCACACCATCAACTCCCTCCACACCATCAACTCCCTCCACACCATCAACCCCCTCCACACCACACCGAGCCACGGCTCCTCCTCAACACCCTCCCAGGCCCCACCCTCCACACATCAAACAGGGAACACCTGGTCTTAATTAAGATATCATTTGACGAGCGCCCTGCGCTCTCTCGCCACAGACAAGCACGCGCACGCCCGCATGCTGAAGGGCCCGTGAGCGCACGCACACACGTGCATGCTGAAGGGCATGTGAGCGCACGCACGCACGAATGCTGAAAGTTTTATATTCAAACTGCCCAGAGGGGGGGGGAGGGGGAAAGACTTTATTGGGCAGCGACACACATCCTGTGAGTGGACACAGTCTGCCTTAGCAGCATGTACAACACCCCTCAATAATAAGAAAGCCCGCTGGGTTGTTCATCCTGTCACTTGTACACAGACAATGCTGAACAGCCCGTGACTACACACATACACACACACATTATATATATATATATATATATATATATATATATATATATATATATATATATATATATATATTATATATATATATTATATATATATGAAGTGGCATATACGGAAAGTGACAAGGAAATCTGCGAGGCACTGAATGCCAGTTTCCATGGAGTGTTCACAACCGAGCCTGAGCAGCTCTCATTGTTAGAAGATATTACCCTACATGAAAGCCTATCAGATATAGAGGTGAGAGCAGAGGAGGTAATGAAACAGTTGACAATACTGGATGCAACTAAAGCAATTGGACCAGACAAAATATCACCGTGGATACTAAAAGAGGCAGCGCAGGCCCTCAGCGAGCCTCTGGCAAGTATCTTTAATAAGTCACTTATGTCGGGAGATTTGAATCAATTGCTGGAAGAAGGCAAATTTCGTACCGATTTTCAAGAAAGGCGATAGGGAGGAGGCACTTAACTACAGACCCGTATCACTGACAAGCATCCCCCCTGCAAAATACTTGAAAGAATAATCAGGCTAAGACTGGTTGCTCACCTAGATAACATTAGGTGTGTAAACAAACATCAACATGGGTTCTGGAAAGGGAAATCATGCTAAGAAACCTTCTAGAATTCTATGATAAAATAACAAGAATAAGGCAGGATAGGGAAGGACAGGCAGACTGCATATTTCTAGACTGCCAAAAAGCTTTCGATACAGTACTGCGCAGGAGACTGCTATTCAAACTAGAGGGGCAAGCAAGGTAAGCGGGAAGGCCCTAGCATGGGCGATGAACTATCTAACAGGAAGGAGCCAGAGAATAACGGTAAGGGGGCGAGAAGTCGGACTGGCGAAAAGTAACGAGTGGAGTACCTCAAGGATCAGTGCTAGGACCAATTCTATTCCTAATATACGCTAATGACATGTTCACAGGAGTAGAATCCTACATGTCGATGTTCGTGGATGATGTAAAATTAATGCGAAAAGTTGTGACAGATGAGGATTGTAGGATCCTCCAAGAGGACTTGAACAGGTTGCAGAGATGGTCAGAGAAATGACTACTGGAGTTCAACACGAGCAAGTATAAAGCTACGGAAATGGGATTAGGTGAAAGGAGACCAAAGGGACAGTACACAATGAAGGGAAACTGCCTACCTGTGATGATTCCAGAAAGAGACCTGGGACTGGACGTAACACCTAATCTAACTCCCGACGCACAAATAAATAGGATATCGACAGCAGCGTACTCTACACTGGCGAAAGTTAGAACATTACTCAGAAACCTAAGTAAGGAAACATTTAGGACGCTTTACACAGTGTACGTGAGACCAGTCTTAGAGTATGCCGCCCCATCATGGAGTCCCCACCTGAAGAAATTCCAATACGTAAGGAAACTGGAAAAGGTTCAGAAGTTTGCGACGAGGCTTGTCTCAGAGTTACGAGGGATGGGATATGAAGAGCGCCTGAAGGAACTGAATCTTACGACACTAGAAAAAAAGAAAGGAGAGGGAGGGTATGATAGGAACGTATAAAATACTCAGGGGGAATTGACAGAGTGGAAATAGAAGAAATGTTCACACAGAATACTAATAGAACGAGGGGACATGGGTGGAAGCTGGAAACTCAGATAAGTCAAGAGAGATGTTAGGAAGTTCTCTTTTAGCGTGAGAATAGTGGAAAAATGAAATGCACTTAAAGAGCAGGTTGTGGAAGCAAATTCTATTCATAATTTTAAAACTAGATATGATAAGGAAATAGGACAGGAGTAATTGCTACAAACAACCGGTGGCTAGAAAGGAGGATCCAAAAGTCAATTCTCGATCTTCTAGGCACAAATAGGCGAGTACAAATACAGTCTGCGTAATTCATAGAAAATTGGTGGCTTCCACTACTTAGTATTTCAGTACATTTCAATTGTTGACCACCCATATAGCGGTATAAGGCTTATAAGCGGCTTTCTCTAAATTTTATGAGGCTGTCTTTGTCAACCTTGCATATTCAACTCAGCATTTTGAATATAGTGATCATATCTCCTCTGCTGCTGCTGCCCCCCCCTTAATGTTACGAGTCCGACTTTAAACTGTTATTCAAGCTTTAATTTTCGCGTTTCACGTGGTGCGGGTCCCATGCAAGTGCCGCGTATTCTAGTTTTGGCTTCTAATAGTTTTAGTTTAGTTCATTTATTATGCACCCCATACCCATCTTGTGGGCGGTAGTGGAAAGGGTTACAGAGGCACATAACGGGCTCAGGGACTGAACCACACAATTCATTTAGCTTCCCATAGGTTGTGCAAACTTTTGGACTCCATATTTAGGTTTCCAAACGCTGTTATTATGTTTGACAATGTTATCCTTATATGTGAACCTGTGGAGGTAGGGGGGTGGTGGGGTTGTGAGGTGAGAGGGGGTGGTGGTGGTAGTAGTAGTAGGAGAGGGGGGGGGTTGTGGTGGTAGTGGGTTGGTTAATGGTGGTGGAACTGGAGGTGTGATGACGGTAATGAGGTTGTGGTGGTAGTGGGTGAGGTTGTGGTGGTAGTGGGTGAGGTTGTGGTGGTAGTGGGTGAGGTTGTGGTGGTAGTGGGTGAGGTTGTGGTGGTAGTGGGTGAGGTTGTGGTGGTAGTGGGTGAGGTTGTGGTGGTAGTGGGTGAGGTTGTGGTGGTAGTGGGTGAGGTTGTGGTGGTAGTGGGTGAGGTTGTGGTGGTAGTGGGTGAGGTTGTGGTGGTAGTGGGTGAGGTTGTGGTGGTAGTGGGTGAGGTTGTGGTGGTAGTGGGTGAGGTTGTGGTGGTAGTGGGTGAGGTTGTGGTGGTAGTGGGTGAGGTTGTGGTGGTAGTGGGTGAGGTTGTGGTGGTAGTGGGTGAGGTTGTGGTGGTAGTGGGTGAGGTTGTGGTGGTAGTGGGTGAGGTTGTGGTGGTAGTGGGTGAGGTTGGGGTTTTGTAGTAGTAGGGGTTCTGGATTGGTGTAGTATTGGGAAGTGGTGTGGTGTGGTGTGGGGTTGGGATTGTCGAGGGGGGGGGGGTGATGTACGTGATAGAAGGGGGGGGGTATGATGGTAGTGTGATAGTGGAGGATGTAATGGGGGTGTGATTGTGAAGGGGGCTGATGATGGTAGGGGGTGATTGTGGGGGGGATGATTGTGAGAGGGTGTGATTGTTGGGTGTGTAATTGTGGGGGAGTGTTATTGTGGGGTGATTGTTGGAGGGGGGGGGACGATGGTGCGAGTTGTGATAGTGGGGGGGATGATGGTGGTGGTGTGGAAGTGGTGGTGAAGGTGTGGGGGGTGTGGGGTGATAGAGGTAGTAAGGGTGTGAGGATACAAATTCATTGCCTCTGAGGTCAGCAGTGGGAAAAACCTCACCATCTTGGGGTGAGCGAGTGTACTCACCTAGATGTACTTGCGGGGGGTTGAGCTTTGTCTCTTTGGTCCCGCCTCTCAACTGTCAATCTACTGGTGTACAGATTCCTGAGCCTACTGGGCTCTATCATATCTGCATTTGAAACTGTGTATGGAGTCAGCTTCCACTACATCATTTCCTAGTGCGTTCCATTTACTAACTAATCTGACACTGAAAAATTTATTTCTAATGTCTCTGTGACTCATTGGGTACTCAGCTTCCACCTGTGTCCCCTTGTGCGTGAATCACCCGTGTTAAATAGTCCATCCTTGCCTACCCTGTCAATTCCCATGTGAATTTTGTATGTGGTGATCATGTCTTCCAGCGACGTGAGGTGCAGTTCACGCAGCCTATCTTCATAACTCATTCCTCTTAGTTCTGAGACTAGCCTAGTGGCATACCTCTGTCATACGGGAGCCATACTGGAGTCGCATGCTCCAGGATTGGTCTTACATATGTGGTATACAAGGTTCTGAAAAATTCCTTACACGGGTTTCTAAAGGCAGTTCTGATGTTAACCAGCCTCGCATGCGCCGCCGATGATATTCCTTTATGTGGGCTTCAGGAGGCAGATTGGTGTAATACCCACTCCTAGATCTCTTTCTTTGTCCGTTTCGTGAAGGACTTCCTCTCCCTTTCGGTATCCAGTGACTGGCCTCCTATTTCCTCCGCCTAGTTTCATTACCTTACATTTACTTGGGTTGAACTTTAGTAGCAATTTGTTGGACCATTCCTTTAGTGTGTCTAGGTCATCTTCTGTCTTCTCATAATTTTTACATCATGAGCAAACATTGAGAGGAACGAGTCTATACCCTCTGGGAGATCATTTACATATATCAGAAACAGTATAGGTCCAAGGAACGAACCCTGCGGGACTCAACTGGGGACGCCTCGCCACTCCGAGACCTCACCCCTCACAGTGACTCGCTGTCTTCTGTTGCTTAGGTACTAAGCTCTGTGTGTGTGTGTGTGTGTGTGTGTGTGTGTGTGTGTGTGTGTGTGTGTGTGTGTGTGTGTGTGTGTGTGTGTGTGTGTGTGTGTGTGTGTGTGTATTCTCCTAGTTGTATTCACCTAATTGTGATTGCGGGGGTTGAGCTCTGTTCTTTCAGCCCGCCTCTCAACTGTCAATCAATCAACTGTGAGTGTGTGCGAGAAAGTTAGGTAATTACATGCACATCAGACAGATGGGTGGGTCAACCTGCAAGAGCACAGGTTGTTCATGCAACAATCGCGACCCCCCCCCCCCCCCGCCTCCCCCCTGCCCTGACCGCCTGACAGGTGGGCGTGACGTCATGCACTTTGCGGCCGGCGAATATGCAAATGAGACGGATGCAGCCGTGTGTATCCGTCTGCGGGTGTCCCACACGCTGACGTCACCAGTGCTTTCAGTTGCAGGTGTTTGTTGAAACACCTGCAACGGACGCCGAGTGAATGTATATATGTATAGTGAATGTATAGTATCCACTATATATATATATATATATATATATATATATATATATATATATATATATATATATATATATATATATATATATATATATATAGTGGATATACACACCTGTGTAATGCCACCATGTGGACGTACACACCTGTATAACGCCATCGTGTGGACGTACACACCTGTATAACGCCCCCAAGTGGACGTACACACCTAACGTCACCATGTAGATGTACACACCTGTAGAACGCCATCATGTTACACACCTGTAGATCGTCGCCAAGCTTTAACACCTCTGTTACCGTCTTACTTAATAACTTCTACCTACTTACCGCTGTCTAACTAACCCGCCTACGTTCCACTCTGTTAAGAGTCTTACGGCTACTTGAGACGTTACTGTCAATTCAGCCTTCGCTATTAGACTTATTTAAAAAAAAAAGAAGGGCTACGTACTTGTTTAGAATACTGATGCAAATTCTGAATTACCGAAATGAAGACGCTACGAGGGGAGGGGGGGTGAGGGGGGGGATGGAGTCAAGGCTGGTGTATTATAGGATCCAGACAAGAGAACCTGGAGTCAGGATTCACCAGGCATTTACGAAACCTGTACATCTCTTGACAATCACGGCGGCTTATAGTCTCTTTCTATAAACCAGTTTACTAGCTCGGAAACTTCCACAACCCCGAGGTTATAATTGTTACAGACAACCTCGGCGGAGCGTTTCAAGAGCTCCTCAATTTGATATTAACAGCAGCCTCAGCCCACGTGGTTGAGGAAAGACGTACAGGTTTCGTAAGTTGGATGGTAAATATGCTTGATTAGTCGTGGTCCTGGCAGCCAAAGCGGCTCCGGTGCCAGTGGGACGACCAGAATACCCTAGGGGGGGGGGGGGATTCACGAAGCAGTTACGGAAGTACTTACAAACGTGTACATCTTTCCTCAATGTTTGACGGCTTTAGTTACATTTATTCAACAGTTTACAAGCATGACAACTTCCTGATCAACTGTTGTTATATTGTTATAAACAGCCTTCTGGTGCTTCGGAGCTCATTAACTATAAGTACTTGCGTAACCGCTTCGTGAATCTGCCCCCCCCCCCCCCACCCACCCGGAGTAATTGGACTCTGAGAAATCCATCTACTTCACAAGCCCGGCCTGGGGCCAGGCTTGTCTTGTGATTACAAGATCTAACATAGCCACCCTGTCCTGTGCCAGGTAAGATCGCACAGCCCCCTCTCCTGTGCCAGGTAAGCCACTACGGGCTCACCATAGCCCGTGCTACTAGGAACTTTTGGTTCCAAGTAGCGAATCTTAAACAACAACAATAACAAAGCCCTAATCCTCGGAGCGACCCGCAAGCCCGCACTTCCAGATGCTACCCCCCCCCACCCACCCATTGCTACACCTCTTCCTTCAGCAACTTACGCAAGTATATCTTGACAACGTTCACCTTTGTTCCGTCCACGGGCTATTCATGCCCGTGCCACCTCTTGGGTGGCTTAATCTTTATCAATCAATCAATCTTTGTTCCGTCCACGGGAAACATCTCCTGTCCACGAGGCTAACCATAGCCCGTGCTTCTTGCCCAGCTCCTGTGCCAGGTAGTTACGGGCTCACCATAGCCCGTGCTTCTTGCCCAGCTCCTGTGCCAGGTAAGTTACGGGCTCACCATAGCCCGTGCTTCTTGCCCAGCTCCTGTGCCAGGTAAGTTACGGGCTCACCATAGCCCGTGCTACTTGGAACTTGTTCCGAGTAGCTGAATCTATAACAACAACTTTGTTCCGTCAGTATTTCTTATGCCTGTGTGTTGACGGGGGTAGATTGTAGCGCCGTGGACCTGTGACGGGCGTGTGGGCCCGAGGCCAGGAGTGATCAGGCCCGCAGCCCAGACGACTGTGGCATGGCGAGCCTGGAACACGGAGGGGGAATTACACACGCAGCACC
>WNGS01001312.1:17599841-17610686 GCA_020271785.1 Procambarus virginalis | reverse complement strand
AATTTTGGTCAATTATGATCGACTTGGCAGCTGACTGACCCAAGACAGGGAGAGCATCTTGGCAGCTGCTGACCCAAGACAGGGAGAGCATCTTGGCAGCTGACTGACCCCAAGACAGGGAGAGCATCTTGGCAGCTGACTGACCCAAGACAGGGAGAGCATCTTGGCAGCTGACTGACCCAAGACAGGGAGAGCATCTTGGCAGCTGACTGACCCAAGACAGGGAGAGCATCTTGGCAGCTGACTGACCCAAGACAGGGAGAGCATCTTGGCAGCTCGTGTATAAATACATAATCAATCTTGCTGCAGTACTAGCCTTATGATACACTAAGGTGTTGAATATCAGTGTGCGTCATAATTTATCATATTTGGTAGCGATAAACACGCAAGTGTGTGAACGATGTCACGGTAGTAATGTAGAGACGTGGTGGTAGAAGCGCAGGTGGTCGCTAGCGCCTGCTGTGAGGCACCCACACTCTTACTACACTTGTACTCCGGAGCGACGCCCTTCTGCGTCCACGTTACCCACGCCCACACGGTCCTCGCCTGGCCCACGTGCCCAACCCACGCCCGCAACTTGTGCCAAGCTTTGCGTGCGCCCCGTTAACTCCTCGCCCGGTGATTCCACCCACGCCCCCCCCGCCCACTTCAGCCGAGTCTCTCCGCTGGTTTTGTTGACGCCCGCCCACGTTCCTAACCGCCCAAGCACGCCCGCACGCATACCTCGCCGCCCACACACGCTCCCAGACATACCTGGGCGTACCCCCTCGACGCCCACCCTGGCGTACCAGGCTACACGACGACCTCCCGCACGCCCATGTCGCTGGCCGAGTGAGAGGAAGTCGCCCATGATGTCTGCCACGGTGTATGGGGAAGTGACAAGGTAAATTACCCCCGCCATGCCTGTCAACATTGCAACAACATAAGAGCTCCGCAGTGTGCACACTGCACTCGGAGGCGAGTCCTCCTTTATGTAGATCCAGCCTTCCTCACTCCTTAATCTCTCTATCTCATTGTTTGTCTTTAAAGATCCCTCCCCCAGGAGGCCTGGTCGATGACCGGGCCGCGGGGACGATAAGCCCCGGAAGCACCTCAAGGTATCCTCAAGGTATCCCCCCTTGATCTTGTAGCATATTGTGCATGGAGGCCCTTAGATGAGAATTCAAGTTCAAGTACATTGAGACAATAGAATAGACGGGTAGAGTAGCTTAGGCTTTTTCTGCCCTGCTAGATGAGAATCCCTGCAATAAAGCCTAGCTTAGTAGGATATTATTTTCAATACCTGTTATTGAAGGGACACTTGAGTTAAATTGGATATCGATGAGAATAGTTTTGAACTAATGAAGCAAGTGTGCGTGCTTTTAGATTATTTGCTGTTGTTTGACTATCTTGAGGCTTTATTGGTAATTGAGTTGTATAAATAATGATAGTTGTGGCTGGCCTGAACAATCATAAAGAAAACTTAGTATAACTTACAAACCAAAATTAACATAACTTGCAAACCAAACTTAGCACAACTTACAAACCAAACTTAGCACAACTTACAGTTCGAGAGGCGAGACTTGCATTGGCAAAACATATAACATTAAAACAACTGCAACCCGTCTTCGCGCGCAGTATGTCACCATTTTTTATACAGTTGACCACCACCAACTCGTTCAAAACGCGACGCGTTAGTACAAATGAGAACACCATAATATAGACGTTGTCGACGCAGTGCCCTCGATAGGTTAGATGGGTTACTTGGGTGAGCATCTTTTTTTGGGGGGTTATGCAAAAATAGCTTTTGTTTTTTTAACGTCTTTTGTTAGAAGATGGAGAGAACGGATTGGCCATTAGAATAAGAAGGTTGCAGGGACAACTATAGCGTAATGACGTGTTCAAATAACAATAACAGTTGAACAATAACACGTGCTCAAATAACGTGTATTTCAACACGTTAATGAAGGAATTATTTTTGTATTTTAACTTTTGATGAAGGAATTAAATTTTGTATTTAACTTGATAATGGAGGAATTAAATTTTGTATTTTAACTTGATAATGGAGGAATAAATTGTGTATTTTACTTGTTAATGATGAATTAATTTTGTATTTTAACTTGATAATGGAGGAATTAAATTTTGTATTTTAACTTGTTAATGAAGGAATTAAATTTTGTATTTTAACTTGATAATGGAGGAATTAAATTTTGTATTTTAACTTGTTAATGAGGAATTAAATTTTGTATTTTAATTTGTTAATGAAAGAATTAAATTTTGTATTTTAACTTGTTAATGAAGGAATCACATTTGGAATTTCTGGTTTCTGGAATTACAAGTTTGGATTTATTTGTTGTCGGTGTTGTTGGAATGCACGTGCTGTGGTTTGCTTGTTCGAATGTCTAGTTTACTTGTTGCAATGTATACAGTTTACTATTGTTGCAAAGGTAAATATGGGATATATTTGTTGCTAATGGAATGCAGAATTAGTCAATTTGTTGGCGATATATTACAAACTTCGAATTTGATAGCAGTTGAACACACTTAGAATTTGATAGCAGAACACACTTAGAATTTGATAGCAGTTGAACACACTTAGAATTTGATAGCAGTAGAACACAAACTTAGAATTTGATAGCGGAAGAACACAAACTTAGAATTTGATAGCGGAAGAACACAAACTTAGAATTTGATAGCGGAAGAACACAAACTTAGAATTTGATAGCGGAAGAACACAAACTTAGAATTTGATAGCAGAAGAACACAAACTTAGAATTTGATAGCGGAAGAACACAAACTTAGAATTTGATAGCGGAAGAACACAAACTTAGAATTTGATAGCGGAAAAACACAAACTTTGAATTGAACGTGACTGAGAAGTTTTACAAATACATTAAAATACTGCCTGAAACGCTGCGCGTACTAGTGGCTTTACAAGATTGTAATTACTATGCTATGTATTCTCACAAACCCAATGTACTTGTATATAAATAAATAAATAAATAAATTGATCTACAGTTATCACATTAGCAATAAGTAAAGACTGACAGTAATTACGGCGTAGATCTTAATTACCCTTAGACCAAGGGCCAGATTCACGAAGCGGTTACACAAGCACTTACGAACGTGTACATCTTCCCTCAATCTTTGGCGGCTTTGTTTACTATTATTTACTTTGTTTACTATTCAACAGTCTCCGTGGTGTAGTGGTAAGACACTCGCCTGGCGTTCCGCGAGCGCTATGTCATGGGTTCGTATCCTGGCCGGGGAGGATTTACTGGGCGCAATTCCTTAACTGTAGCCTCTGTTTAACGCAATAGTAAAATGTGTACTTGGATGAAAAAACGATTCTTCGCGGCAGGGGATCGTATTCCAGGGACCTGCCCGAAACGCTACGCGTACTAGTGGCTGTACAAGAATGTAACAACTCTTGTATATATCTCAAAAAAAAAAATTGAGGAAAGATGTACACGTTCGTAAGGGCTTGCGTAACTGCTTCGTGAATCTCTGGGCCCTAGCAGACCCTTAACTTACCTTCGTTCGTCGACCCCGACTCCCGAGTGCGGCGTGTGTCGTGGTCGTGTATCATGTGTCGTGTGTCCCCAGCATTCCAAGTTCAATATTAGCATTTAAGAGGTCACGGGTCGAGGGATTGGTCACGCGGGTCACCTAAGACTTCGGCGCGTGAGCGCACGCACGCACGCACGCACGCGCACACACACACACACACACACACACACACACACACACACACACACACACACACACACACACACACACACACACACACACACACACACACACACACACACACAGGCACTGAACTACAGGCCAGTGTCCTTAACTTGTATACCATGCAAGGTGATGGAGAAGATTGTGAGAAAAAACCTAGTAACACATCTGGAGAGAAGAGACTTCGTGACAACCCATCAACATGGGTTCAGGGAGGGTAAATCTTGCCTTACAGGCTTGATAGAATTCTACGATCAGGTGACAAAATTAAGCAAGAAAGAGAGGGTGGTCGGACTGCATTTTTTTGGACTGTCGGAAAGCCTTTGACACAGTACCCCATAAAAGGTTGATGCATAAGCTGGAGAAACAGGCAGGAGTAACAGGTAGGGCGCTCCAGTGGATAAGGGAGTACCTAAGCAATAGGAAGCAGAGAGTTACAGTGAGGGGTGAGACCTCAGACTGGCGTGAAGTCACCAGTGGAGTCCCACAGGGCTCTGTACTTGGACCTATCCTGTTTCTGATATACGTAAATGATCTCCCAGAGGGTATAGACTCATTCCTCTCAATGTTTGCTGACGACGCCAAAATTATGAGAAGGATTAAGACAGAGGAGGACAGCTTGAGGCTTCAAGAAGACCTGGACAAGCTGCAGGAATGGTCGATCAAATGGCTGTTAGAGTTTAACCCAAGCAAATATAATGTAATGAAGATAGGGGTAGGAAGCAGGAGACCAGATACTAGGTACCATTTGGGTGATGAAATACTTCAAGAGTCAGAGAGAGAGAAAGACCTGGGGGTTGATATCACGCCAGACCTGTCCCTGAAGTTCATATCAAGAGGATAACATCAGCAGCATATACCAGGTTGGCTAACATAAGAACGGCCTTTAGAAACTTGTGTAAGGAATCTTTCAGAACATTATATACCACATATGTCAGACCAATCCTGGAGTATGCGGCTCCAGCATGGAGTCCATATCTAGTCAAGCATAAGACTAAACTGGAAAAGGTTCAAAGGTTTGCACCAGACTAGTACCCGAGCTGAGAGGTATGAGCTACGAGGAGCGACTGCAGGAATTAAACCTCACTTCGTTGGAAGACAGGAGAGTTAGGGGGGACATGATCACCACATTCAAGATTCTCAGGGGAATCGACAGGGTTGATAAAGACAGGCTGTTTAACACAAGGGGCACACGCACTAGGGGACACAGGTGGAAACTGAGTGCCCAAATGAGTCACAGAGATATTAGAAAGAACTTTTTTAGTGTCAGAGTGGTTGACAAATGGAATGCATTAGGAAGCGATGTGGTGGAGGCTGACTCCATACACAGTTTCAAGTGTAGATATGATAGAGCCCATAGGCTCAGGAAACTGTACACCTGATTTGACGGTTGAGAGGCGGGACCAAAAAGCCCCAGCTCAACCCCTGCAAGCACAACTAGGTGAGTACACACACACACACACACACAGGGTTGTAGATATGATAGAGCCCATTAGGCTCAGGAAACTGTACACCTGTTGATTGACGGTTGAGAGGCGGGACCAAAGAGCCAAAGCTCAACCCCCGCAAGCACAACTAGGTGAGTACACACACACACACACACACACACACACACACACACACACACACACACACACACACACACACACAACACACACACACACACACACCACACACACACACACACACACTCACCCCACCCCCGATTACCCATATGTTACAAACCGTTACAAATGCGACCTGTTATAAAAAGTAACGGCTCACAAATATCTACATTTCCTTTGCGTCGGATTCTAATACGTCTTTTTTTTATGCGCAGAGTTGACCACTCCGTTCAAAAAGCGACGTATTATAATTTAAGCACCGTAATATTGACATTTTGTAAACATAGTCCTCGATAGGTTAGGAGGGTTGTGGGGTTCGTATACCATCCTGGTTAAGCCAAACGGTTGCATTTTTTACGGAGTGACAGACACGCTGAGAGAAGGCGTTGAGGAGACCAGTGATTATTAGCACGTGTTGAGAGAATGTTGTCTCCATTTGCCAGTACGTCAAAAATGCAACCTTTTATTTGGCCTGACCGCGCACGTACGGACACAAGCAACCCCGTCCCGTTTTCTGTTTGGGTCCTGTGGCAGGTTAGAGAGGACACTTTAGTACGGCATTTTCTTGACGTTGGGGAAACATTAGGAGGACGGGCTGAATGTTTATAGTGCTTTCGTACCAGAATGCAAAGATAGATATGGATATTTTTTATGTCTAAGTTGAAGGAGAAGTGGGCGTCGTCCCTGGCCCATAGCCATAATGTCTTCTCCTTCCTCCCACTGTCTAGTGCTCTCGTACCAACCTGCGGTGGTCCTGGTGTCCTCAGAGAGAGAGGGAGAGAGATGAGAGATGAGAGAGAGAGAGAGAGATGAGAGATGAGAGAGAACGAGTCACTCACTCATATACAGACACCCCGGACACCGCGTGGTATGCCACAGGTAAGGAGTAGACACAAGGCAGCCGCAAGCACAGCCTCATACAACAGGAATTCGCTGCTGTAGCCTCATACAACAGCTGGTGCCGCACAGATACTTTTTTTTGGACGGGTGGGTGGGTGGGGGGAGGGGAAGGATTCTATGATGGAGAAGAGCCACGTGGGGCCGTGTTGACTAACGTCTTAATTATCTCTTGATACTTATGGTGATACTGCTGTTGTGTGTGTTAATTCTGGCGCTTGGCTCACTGTGGTACACATACACACACCTGAGGGGGGCAGCAGGTTGGGAGCGCGCGCGCGCGCGCGCGCACACACACACACACACACACACACACACACACACACACACACACACAACACACACACACACACACAACACACACACACACCACACACACACACACACACAACACACACACACACACAAGGGGCACACGCACTAGGGGACACAGATGGAAACTGAGTGCCCAAATGAGCCACAGAGATATTAAAAAGAACGTTTTTTAGTGTCAAAGTGGTTGACAAATGGAATGCATTAGGAAGCGATGTGGTGGAGGCTGACTCCATACACAGTTTCAAGTGTAGATATGGTAGAGCCCAATAGGCTCAGGAAACTGTACACCTGTTGATTGACGGTTGAGAGGCGGGACCAAAGAGCCAGAGCTCAACCCCCGCAAGCACAACTAGGTGAGTACAACTAGGTGAGTACACACGGTGCCTTTAAATATGGGGAGGGGGAGAGGGAGGAGGAGGGTGGGGGTTAAATGTTATTGTTTAGGATGTTTGGGTATAGTGTGTTGGTGGGGGGGGGGGTAGAGGGTAGGTGGGGGGGGGGGTCAGTGAGGTTACCTGAGCTCTTGGGCTCTTCCAGACTTTTTAATCTGTTTTAGGTTAAGAAGCTAAAAGGGGACATCCCCCCCCCTTTTTTGTAGTCTTTAGGGGTTAAATGACCCCGTTGTAGTCTTTGGGGGTTAAATGACTCCTTGTAGTCTTTGGGAGGGGTACAATGACCCCCTTGTAGTCTTTGGGGGGGTACAATGACCCCCTTGTAGTCTTTGGGAGGGGTACAATGACCCCCTTGTAGTCTTTGGGGGGTACAATGACCCCCTTGTAGTCTTTGGGGGGTACAATGACCCCCCTTGTAGTCTTTGGGGGGTACAATGACCCCCTTGTAGTCTTTGGGGGGTACAATGACCCCCCTTGTAGTCTTTGGGGGGTACAATGACCCCCTTGAAGTCTTTGGGGTTAGCGTCCTGCGACCTTTAAAGTACAGTAAACAGAACTTTTGTGACGCACGGGTCAAACTGAACTGTAGTAGGCCTTGAAAGTTTTTAAAATTTTAATCTTGAATAAACCAGTGTCCTATGATGTGTAAAGGGCTAATTTGAACGTAAGCTGACTTCTTAATGTCTTCGACTTGAGTTGATTACTTAATAACAAGGTCTTAACAGACATCTAAGTTTTTATACACTTTGAGCCAAGGTGACCCTTTGCGATATTGGTTCGATCTCAAGATTTTTGTTTAATTAATCAGTTCTGTAATATTATAGTCCGTATATATTATTATATATTATTATAGCCCGTATTAGATGTCTTGAGTCTCTGGATGTGTCTTGGTATCAGGAAACAGGAATGTGGGGGCCGCTAGTTATACTCTTGGGGTATATCAGGCAACGTTAACTTATAAGTCCCATTTGACTTAATAAACCCATTTGTCGAAGCAAGTGGCTGGAGGTTGGGGAAGATGTGCCGCCCACTTCGCGTTTATTCAATTTTTTCTTGTTTTTGGAGGCACTTGGCTCCGAGTTGACGACGACGACGCGCTCTCAAGCACGCTCCTATGAATGAACGGCTTCTTTGGTGCCAAGAAATAACTTCCTTCAACGCTGCTGGGACCGTTGCTTAGCGCTGGTTGTTCGCTACTGTGGTCGCGGTCTGCGTCGCTATGTTGGGCTTTGGCGGGTGTATGTCAGTCTCTGTGTCCCCCGCGTGTGTCCCCCGCATGCCTGCTTATGTTCAAGCTTGAACAGCAGGTGCGGAGTCACAATTAGAGTGCTAAATTTGACAGTAAACGACCTAAAAATACTACTCTCTACTCTAATAGTATTCTCTATATTATGAGAGTATACTACTCTCATATTATATCCCTCTACTCTCATAATATACCCCTCTACTCTCAGAGACTGCACTCCGCTATTATGTATATGGGGCTATTTCCCCCTCTTATCCTTCTCCCCCCCCCCCCCCTGTCACCCGCCCCTCTCTCGTGGTGACTCGGCTCGTCTCCACTCCGCTTCCGCCAAGTTGTAAACAAACTTGTCTTGAAAGCAGTTGGATTAGGGGGGGGGTGAAATTGAAATAAGTTTATTGGGGTAAAATACACACAAAGGGATGAGGTAGCTCAAGCTATTCTCACTCCGTTCAGTACATCGTGTTAATACATACATATACACACATCACAAACAATAAACATATTACCAAACATTCTGAGAGATAAACATCTACATTTCCTAAAGGTGGGTGGATGTGTACCTGGCTGTACTTGACCACATCCCCCCTACTCCCTCTTCCCACCCCCCCCCCCTGTCAATCCCTTTCCTGCCTTGAGAACTGCCACCCAATCCTCTGGGGGTCTTGCCACCAGTCCAAAGATGGGAGAGTTTTTATTGGTTGCTGGTGGGCAGGTTGTGGATGGCGCAATGTCGCTTACCGTAGCTAGGTTAGTGGCGTCGGCCTTTGTTTATTTGTTCAGTACAGACCAGATTTGTGTATACATTTATACCTGGGTGAAATAATTCACTTGAGACACAGTTTAAGTTCCAGCTGTGTCTACTACGTACATCCTGCCCTACTGGGCTGGGCAGGATGAACAGTCCAGTAGGTTTCCTTCCTTAATTTTAAATTTAAGTTTCCTTCCTATTGTGTGGGATTAATTGTTGGATTGGCTGCTATGGAGGTATGTTCACTCACAGGATGAATCGCTCTGCCCAATAAACTCGCCCCCCTCGTGTGGTTTTAATAATTAGAAAATGCCAGTGACATGGGCTGCAGTTGATTGATAAAGATTAAGCCACCCAAGAGGTGGCACGGACATGAATAGCCCGTAACATGGGCAGCAGGTTTTCTGTGCCGTTGTCTCAACACACTATACCTTCTGATCAAGCCACATTTGACGTTTGTTGAGCATATATGCCTGTGGTGGAGCTGGAAATACACAACATATTGTTGGATGAATATTTTGTTACTTTTTAACATGCTTTAGTAAATTTACGCTGCCACCACAAATTATATGAAGATTTACATAGTATTGTGTCAAGATACGAAAATTCATCGTCTCGCAGGAGGGCGAGTCATATAGGAGTATGTGACATTTTAATCCAACACATTATGAGGTGCCTTGGCTAGCACCTCATTTTTTTTTAATTTTGCCCCGAGGGGCAAGTTTATTGAGCAGCGTCACTCATCCTGTGAGTGAATATACCGCCATGGCAGCATGCACAACACTCCACAATAGGAAGAAAACCCGCTGGGTTGTTCATCCTGTTACTTGTACGGATTCTGGCTATTACTGATTCTCTCCCTCGGCCACCACCTCTTCGTCCATAATGACTGGGACTGCCAGCAGCAACCATGTTGTACCATCGTACAGATTCACTGATCTGTGCTTCTATCCTCCTCTCCTCAGTTACCTTGTCACGGTGATGTTGCCTGATGATACCTCTAATTTGTAGAAGAGTCTTGGGTATGAAGTATTTAATATGGTTTTATATAGTCTCCTTCAACAGCCAGCACATCTCGTTCATTTCCACATATTCCAACATGGGAGGGAATCCACAGAAATTTGACCACTCTTCCTTATTGGTCAGCACTCACACAGCTCTCCTAATTTCAGCGACTATCGCAAGGTTTTCTGCCCGATTTTTACTAAGGCTTGGTAGTGTGTACTTTTAAATCAGTGCAGATCACTGCACCGTTCGTGTTTTCTTGCAAGAAATCTTGAAAGAAAGATAAGAATGGCAGTTAACTCCATAAAAATGACAGCTCTGGTTGCCTGAAGAGTCATATAGTTCTCAACACGCGCTTTGTCTTCTCGGGTTGAGAGCCATTCTTCCTAATAACCAGCCCACCCCCATTGGCCACCTCATAATTTGATGGATTAAAATGTTTTAAGTGATTTCAGACTGCTGGGTATGAGAGGTGAGGGGGGGGGGAGCGCTGGGCACTCTCCTCTGTGCCACTAGGACACACAGGAGAGGAGACACCCCCCCCCCCCAACACACACACTTCAAGAGTACCTTGGAGTGTGTTGGGGGGGGGGGGTGGCAACAGTCTTCACCTTGGGGGAAGGTGAAGCTGCTGAAGCTGCTTCCCGGATAGATGTATAGGTAGTAGGGGGGGGAGTATACGACAGAGAGATCAAGAGGATGGACAGAACTTGACGGTGTGTCGTAGTGTGGACGGGACGTGACGCCGTGTCCAGGTGTGAATGGACGGGAGGGAAGCAGAGTGACGGGTTGAGGGTTGAATACTTAGATGTGAGGCGCTCAACTCCAGTTTCCTCCTCCCCCCCCCCCCATTATTCACTTTTTTTACTTACACAGTTGTTTCAAATGGGAATGTTGTGTTGCAAATGTGCGTGTTGGTGTTGCAGG
>WNGS01001312.1:17521012-17539057 GCA_020271785.1 Procambarus virginalis | reverse complement strand
ATTACATTACATTTGCTTGGGTTAAACTCTAACAGCCATTTGTTCGACCATTCATATGAGTGAGTGCTGTACTACATTATAAGTGTGTGTACTCACCTATATGTACTCACCTATATGTGTCTGCAGGATCGAGCATTGACTCTTGGATCCCGCCTTTCGAGCATCAGTTGTTTACAGCATGACTCCTACCCATTTCCCTATCATACCTGGTTTTAAAATTATGAATATATGGCTTCCACAACCTGTTCCTTAAGTGCATTCCATTTTCCCCCACTACTCTCACGCTAAAAGAAAACTTCCTAACATCTCTGTGACTCATCTGAGTTTCTAACTTCCATCCATGTCCCTCGTTCTGTCTATTCCGTGGAACATTTCGTCTATGTCCACTCTGTCAATCCCTCTGAGTATTTTATACGTTCCTATCATGTCCCCCCTCTCCCTTCTTCTTTCTAGTGTCGTAAGGCATAGTCCCCCAGGCGCTCCTCATACCCCATCCCTCGTAGCTCTGGACGAGTCTCGTTGCAAACCTCTGAACCTTTTCCAGTTTCATTATGTGCTTCTTTAGATGGGGACTCCATGATGAGGCGGCATACTCTAAGACTGGCCTCACGTAGGCAGTGTAAAGAGCCCTAAATGCCTCCTTACTTAGGTTTCTGAATGATGTTCTAACTTTTGCCAGTGTAGAGTACGCTGCTGTCGTTATCCTATTTATATGTGCCTCAGGAGATAGATTAGGTGTTACGTCCACACCCAGGTCTCTTTCGCGCGTCGTCACAGGTAGGCTGTTCCCCTTCATTGTGTACTGTCCCTTTGGTCTCCTATCTCCTAGTCCCATTTCCATAACTTTACATTTGCTCGTGTTGAATTCCAGTAGCCATTTCTCTGACCATCTCTGCAACCTGTTCAGGTCCTCTTGGAGGATCCTGCAATCCTCATCTGTCACAACTCTTCTCATCAACTTGCGTCATCCGCAAACATCGACATGTAGGACTCTACACCCGTAAACATGTCGTTAACATATACAAGAAATAGAATTGGTCCCAGCACCGATCCTTGTGGTACTCCACTTGTTACTGTTCGCCAGTCCGACTTCTCGCCCCTTACCGTAACTCTTTGGCTCCTTCCTGTTAGGTAGTTCCTTATCCATGCTAGGACCTTTCCCCTACCCCCGCCTGCCTCTCGAGTTTGAATAGCAGTCTCATGTGCGGTACTGTATCAAAGGCTTTTTGGCAGTCCAGAAATATGCAGTCTGCCCAACATCTCTGTCCTGTCTTATCCTCGTTATTTTATCATAGAATTCCAGAAGGTTTGTTAGGCACGATTCCCTGTCCAGAACCCATGTTGATGCTTGTTCACAAATCTAATGTTCTCCAGGTGTGCAACCAGTCGTAGCCTAATTATTCTTTCCAGTATTTACAGGGGATGCTTGTCAGTGATACAGGGTCTATAGTTAAGTGCCTCCTCCCTATCGCCTTTCTTGAAGATCGCACGACATTTGCCTTCTTCCAGCAACTGGGCAATGTGTGTGTGTGTGGGTGTGGGTGTGTGTGTGTGTGTGTGTGTGTGTGTGTGTGTGTGTGTGTGTGTGTGTGTGTGTGTACTCACCTAGTTGTACTCACCTATTTGTGCTTGCGGTGGTTGAGCCCTGACTCTTTGGTCCCGCCTCTCACCTGTCAATCAACTGGTGTACAGATTCCTGAGCCTACTGGGCTCTATCATATCTACATTTGAAACTGTGTATGGAGTCAGCCTCCACCACATCACTGCCTAATGCATTCCACCTGTTAACTACTCTTACACTGAAAAAGTTCTTTCTAACGTCCCTGTGGCTCATTTGGTACTCAGTTTCCACCTGTGTCCCCTTGTTCGCGTACCACCCGTGTTAAACAGTTGATCTTTATCTACCCTGTCAATTCCTCTGAGAATTTTGTAGGTAGTGATCATGTCTTCCCTTACTCTTCTGTCTTCCAGTGTAGTAAGGTGCATTTCACGCAGCCTGTCCTCGTAACTCATGCCTCTTAGTTCTGGGACTAGCCTAGTGGCATACCTCTGAATTTTTTCAAACTTCGTCTTGTGCTTGACAAGGTACGGGTTCCATGCTGGGGCCGCATACTCCAGGATTGGTCTTACATATGTGGTGTACAAGGTTCTGAATGATTCCTTGCACAGGTTCCTGAACGCTGTTCTGATGTTAGCCAGCCTCGCATACGCCGCAGACGTAATTCTTTTTATGTGAGCTTCAGGAGACAGGTTTGGTGCGATATCAACTCCTAGATCTTTCTCTCTGTCAGTTTCATGAAGGACTTCATCTCCCATTCTGTATCCTGTGTCTGGCCTCCTGTTTCCACTGCCTAGATTCATTACCTTACATTTACTCGGGTTGAACTTTAGTAGCCTTTTGTTGGACCATTCATTCAGTCTGTCTAGGTCATCTTGTAGCCTCATACTATCTTCCACCGTCTTAATCCTCTCATAATTTTTGCATCATCAGCAAACATTGAGAGGAACGGTTCTATATCCTCTGGGAGATCATTTACATATATCAAAAACAGTATAGGTCCAAGGACTGAACCTGCGGGACTCCACTGGTGACGTCTCGCCAATCTGAGACCTCACCCCTCACAGTGACTCGCTGTCTTCTGTTGCTTAGGTACTCCCTTATTCAATGGAGTACCTTCCTTTTCACTCCTGCCTGTATCTCCAGCTTTTGCACTAGTCGCTTGTGCGGTACTGTATCAAAAGCTTTCTGGCAATCCAAAAAATGCAGTCTGCCCACCCTTCTCTTTCTTGCCTGATTTTTGTTGCCTGATCGTAGAATTAAATTAATCCTGTGAGGCAGGACTTGCCATCCCTGAACCCATGTTGATGTAGTGTTACAAAGTTCCTTCGCTCCAGATGTTCCACTAGCTTTTTTCGCACAATCCGCTCCATCAACTTGCATGGTATGCAAGTTAGGGACACTAGCTTGTAGTTCAGTGCCTCCTGTCTATACCCCTTCTTGTATATCTGGACTACATTAGCCGTCTTCCAAATTTGAAGATGATTGCATATACTAAAGTTGGAAATAGTCATTTAATTAGGAAAATTTACAATAAAATAAATCGAAGAAATCTCTAATTTTACCCAAACTGATCCCAAGTTTTAACAAATAAGACTGACATTTAAAAAAAAAACTTTGTTTCAATGCTATTGGTAAGCACAATTGAAGGTGGTTGTATATAAGTGAAGCTGGAAATTTAGTCATGTTCAAATTTCCTTATAAGATAATGAAAATGAAATTGTTCAAATTATATCCAAAATCGACCTCCAATTAAAAAAAGATGAGATGGATATTTAAAAATAGAAAAGTAGTGGAGTTTGAACGAAGTTTGACTCTGAATCGTGAGAAATACAAGGTTTCATCTGTGTTTCAAACACACATTGAGAGAACTTGACCTCATCGCATTCAAAAGTAGAAAAAAAAGACCTAAGACATGTTCACGACATGCGTGATTCCGTGAGAAATCAATTACGCAGTTAAAGATCACGTTTTCAAGTGAAGAACAACAAAACAAGTGTATGGCATTAACAGAAAATAAAAAAAATAAATGAGTCGGAAATAAAAGAATTCAACTCACAATGAATAAGAGCTATGCTAAGCTAAATATCAGGAGAAAGCGCCAAGTCATTAGCACTATATAGCACTGGGAAGATATCAGGATAAGGATTAGGTATGGTACGGGGAGGAAGGAATGATGCACAACCACTTGGACGCTCGGGGATTGAACGCTGACCTGCACGAACCTGTTCTAACCGATCTTCTGTTACTTGCTGAATATGAACTTAGATACTCGTAGGGTTCTAGACAAGAACCAGAGACCTGTATACAAAAAAAAAGGTCAGTTTTATAGAGTTACATTCACTTTATATTCTTGTCTCCACATGCTCCTTTATTACTCCGTTCCTCCATGTCTTTTCTCTTCGGGAAGAGACACACATCAAGATTAGCAACTCTATATTTGGAGTTCCCATCTGAACGGGGCCTCCTCCACCTTTCTCTCTTGGCAGTTCGAAATTTAACAAAGTATTTAATTTGTCCGATATGAACTTGTGGGTATGTTTCGGTGTTGCCGTTAGATATTCATTTTCAAATATTCGTAGGCTGTAAACGCTGTGTAAACGGTGTCTTCAAATACCCCCCTTCCCCCTCCCCTAGTGTGTAAACAAATAGATACTTGTTTACACACTGGGACGTAGACGTGGTAGTGTGACGTAGTAGATGCTATAAACAATCAAGAGGAAACAAGTTACGAACTCCTGTTTAATAACCTATCGCTTCATGTACCACAGTGTACCTGTTAGTCTCATGTACCACAGTGTACCTGTTAGTCTCATGTACCACAGTGTACCTGTAAGTCTCAGGTACCACAGTGTACCTGTTAGTCTCATGTACCACAGTGTACCTGTTAGTCTCATGTACCACAGTGTACCTGTCAGTCTCATGTACCACAGTGTACCTGTTAGTCTCATGTACCACAGTGTACCTGTCAGTCTCAGGTACCACAGTGTACCTGTTAGTCTCATGTACCACAGTGTACCTGTTAGTCTCATGTACCACAGTGTACCTGTCAGTCTCATGTACCACAGTGTACCTGTTAGTCTCAGGTACCACAGTCTACCTGTTAGTCTCAGGTACCACAGTGTACCTGTTAGTCTCATGTACAGTGTACCTGTCAGTCTCATGTACCACAGTGTACCTGTCAGTCTCAGGTACCACAGTGGACCTGTTAGTCTCATGTACCACAGTGTACCTGTTAGTCTCATGTACCACAGTGTACCTGTTAGTCTCATGTACCACAGTGTACCTGTTAGTCTCATGTACCACAGTGTACCTGTTAGTCTCATGTACCACAGTGTACCTGTTAGTCTCATGTACCACAGTGTACCTGTTAGTCTCATGTACCACAGTGTACCTGTCAGTCTCATGTACCACAGTGTACCTGTCAGTCTCATGTACCACAGTGTACCTGTTAGTCTCAGGTACCACAGTGTACCTGTTAGTCTCAGGTACCACAGTGTACCTGTTAGTCTCATGTACAGTGTACCTGTCAGTCTCATGTACCACAGTGTACCTGTCAGTCTCAGGTACCACAGTGTACCTGTTAGTCTCATGTACCACAGTGTACCTGTCAGTCTCATGTACCACAGTGTACCTGTCAGTCTCAGGTACCACAGTGTACCTGTTAGTCTCATGTACCACAGTGTACCTGTCAGTCTCATGTACCACAGTGTACCTGTTAGTCTCATGTACCACAGTGTACCTGTTAGTCTCAGGTACAGTGTACCTTTTAGTCTCATGTACCACAGTGTACCTGTCAGTCTCATGTACCACAGTGTACCTGTCAGTCTCAGGTACCACAGTGTACCTGTTAGTCTCATGTACCACAGTGTACCTGTCAGTCTCAGGTACCACAGTGTACCTGTTAGTCTCATGTACCACAGTGTACCTGTCAGTCTCAGGTACCACAGTGTACCTGTTAGTCTCATGTACCACAGTGTACCTGTTAGTCTCAGGTACCACAGTGTACCTGTTAGTCTCAGGTACCACAGTGTACCTGTCAGTCTCAGGTACCACAGTGTACCTGTCAGTCTCATGTACCACAGTGTACCTGTCAGTCTCATGTACCACAGTGTACCTGTCAGTCTCATGTACCACAGTGTACCTGTCTAATCACCTCCGTAGTTCCACCACACCTCACTCTGTTAATTGGTGGCAAATTTAGGAGTGTTGGACTAATGTGCAACATTATATATATATATATATATATATATATATATATATATATATATATATATATATATATAATATATATATATATATATATATATATATATATATATATATATATATATATATATATCTATATATATGCCACACGACATTCAAAACTTATGTACAACACTCATATAGAATTCGACAGTCACATATAAGAAAATTACTAATTTCTTAATGCTCAATAATACTCTCCTCATACATACAGTAGCGTGACAGTGTATCCCCCCCCCCTACACAGTTCAGAGATTGCAACACTTAGTATGTGAATGTTGCTCTGACCTTCACACTCAATGAAATCACACAAGACTTCTTCCAATAGATCCTCAGATGCTTATCTGAGCTTATCACTAAGCCGCCATAGTTTCAATGGTTAGACACGTGTATGGATAAAAGGTGGATGGATATAAATAGGCGATGGCTCGTATTAGCCAGTAGGCTCGTACTAGCCACTAGGCTCGTAATAGCCAGTAGGCTCGTATTCTGCTCTGTTCCATTATTCTTGTGTTTGTGATTATTGTGGTCTTAATATATTCATATAAAATAAAATGTCTGTACGAGGTTGGAGGCCAGATTCTTGGGACGAGTCTTGCTCAATTTTGATGTGGTGATTTTATTGGGTTTGTGCCGAAATGGATCAGTCAGAGTTGGCATTATTAAAAATAGTGCCACCTGTCACAGTGCCAATGTACCCACATGACACATGTACCACCTTTTCAAATTCTGTCAAGATCCTGTTGCTTTTAATTACTGTGTCGTACATCATTACACATTTATCATGCTAGAATAAAACGAAATTCAATCATAATTCATACTCTTTAAAAGCCACACACATGTGCACAGTTGGTGCCCAGCTGATCCCCCTCTCCATCACTCACCACTGACACTGCCTGCCTGCCTCTTGCCTGCCTCACACGTCTAGAACATCTCAAGGTCCTCCCTCCACTCCTCTCTCCAACAAAATCCCCTCACCTTCCCCTACCTAACCATACACCTTGACCTGCCGAAACAAATCTGTCTCGGCAGTGAGACAGATCTTACTCTGGGACAGTTTATCTGTCCCAGAGTGAGACAGATAAACCCAGACAGACGCAGACAGACACACAGGTTGCTACCCGGCTCAGAACGTGTCTCAAGAAAGTCTTGAGTTGCTCCTTCCTACATCAGATGACTTGTCGCTGACTTCCCGTTTTCTTGCCATCTGTGGATGTCTAGTTCCCCGCATCAACCACTGTCACCTGGTAGATCACACTCTCACAACCTTGTCGGCTATCCACACAAAATGATAATACACTTGTAACTGACAAGCAGATGCGTTTAGGAGTGGGTGCTCTGTCAACTCTTGCTTGGCTTGACTTGCCGCTCCTCAGGACAATGGATCGGTCCATAGGAAACACTTCAAGCAACATACCCATCAACAACACCCAAGCAACACCCAGGCAACAGATCCCTGACCACGACACACACACCCAGCCAACAGGACTCATTCGGGCAACAGATTCGTCAACGGGGACAACAGCCGAGGCAACAGATCCACCACCAGCAAGACACACAGCCCCACGAGGCAGTGCAGGTGACTCCAGGTCACTGCCCACTGAAGAATACATCATTACCATAAACAGACACCCAGGAAGAGGAGGCGAAAGACCCCGCCACACTGAGATAAACATCATCTTGTTTTAAGCCACTCGAGCTCAAAGGTTTTCTCCTTTCTGAGAGAGTTCTGAGAGCTCCTTTCCTGAATTCTGAGATTAAGGGAGAGGGGTGAAGTTGAGGAAAAGGGAGAGAAAAAAAAGAGTTAAGAGGAGGGAGATAGTGAGGCAAGGGATTAAAGATAGAGGGAGGAAGACAGTTGGAGAAACGAAGAGAGAGTGAGAATCACAACGTGAGGAAAAAATCTCTTGCCGGTTTTTCCATTTTTTTTATTTGTTTATATTATTTTATGTTCCAAACAAACATGCTAGAAGACAAATTCTTTATCGCGAAACTCTAAAACACCAAGAATTTCGGTACACACACACATACACACACAGACACACACACACACACACACACACACACACACACACACACCACACACACACACACACACACACAAATACGCACACACACACACACACACACACACACACACACACACACACACACCACACACAACACACACACACACACACACACCACACGCACACACACCTGAACCCATCAACATGGGTTCAGGGAGGGTAAATCTTGCCTTACAGGCTTGATAGAATTCTACGATCAGGTGACAAGAATTAAGCAAGAAAGAGAAGGGTGGGCGGACTGCATTTTTTTGGACTGTCGGAAAGCCTTTGACACAGTACCCCATAAAAGGTTGATGCATAAGCTGGAGAAACAGGCAGGAGTAACAGGTAGGGCGCTCCAGTGGATAAGGGAGTACCTAAGCAATAGGAAGCAGAGAGTTACAGTGAGGGGTGAGACCTCAGACTGGCGTGAAGTCACCAGTGGAGTCCCACAGGGCTCTGTACTTGGACCTATCCTGTTTCTGATATACGTAAATGATCTCCCAGAGGGTATAGACTCATTCCTCTCAATGTTTGCTGACGACGCCAAAATTATGAGAAGGATTAAGACAGAGGAGGACAGCTTGAGACTTCAAGAAGACCTGGACAAGCTGCAGGAATGGTCGAACAAATGGCTGTTAGAGTTTAACCCAAGCAAATGTAATGTAATGAAGATAGGGGTAGGAAGCAGGAGACCAGATACAAGGTATCATTTGGGAGATGAAATACTTCAAGAGTCAGAGAGAGAGAAAGACCTGGGGGTTGATATCACGCCAGACCTGTCCCCTGAAGCTCATATCAAGAGGATAACATCAGCAGCATATGCCAGGTTGGCTAACATAAGAACGGCCTTTAGAAACTTGTGTAAGGAATCTTTCAGAACATTATATACCACATATGTCAGACCAATCCTGGAGTATGCGGCTCCAGCATGGAGTCCCTATCTAGTCAAGCATAAGACTAAACTGGAGAAGGTTCAAAGGTTTGCCACCAGACTAGTACCCGAGCTGAGAGGTATGAGCTACGAGGAGCAACTGCAGGAATTAAACCTCACTTCGTTGGAAGACAGAAGAGTTAGGGGGGACATGATCACCACATTCAAGATTCTCAGGGGAATCGACAGGGTTGATAAAGACAGGCTGTTAACACAAGGGGCACACGCACTAGGGGACACAGGTGGAAACTGAGTGCCCAAATGAGCCACAGAGATATTAGAAAGAACTTTTTAGTGTCAGAGTGGTTGACAAATGGAATGCATTAGGAAGCGATGTGGTGGAGGCTGACTCCATACACAGTTTCAAGTGTAGATATGATAGAGCCCATTAAACTCAGGAAACTGTACACCTGTTGATTGACGGTTGAGAGGCGGGACCAACGAGCCAGAGCTCAACCTCCGCAAGCACAACTAGGTGAGTACAACTAGGTGAGTACACACACATAGAAGAGGATGGAAGAGTGAGGTGGCGAGGATGGAATGGGGAAGGGAGAAGGATGAAGGAAAAAGTGTTAGAGAAAAGGAAGAGGAGTACATGTGAAAGAAAGATAAGGAAAGACCTGCATATCCACGTCTGCGTTATCTGCCAGGAATGTTTAAATGTAGATATGATAGAGCCCAGTAGGCTCAGGAATCTGTACACCAGTTGATTGACAGTTGAGAGGCGGGACAAAGAGCCAAAGCTCAACCCCCGCAAGCACAAATAGGTGAGTACAAATAGGTGAGTACACCACACACACAAATAAATCTCATATATACATTCAAATTTACCTACGAGAAATCATAGCATATAACGCGAGTGAAATGGAACACAATCATGAGTCAGCGAGTATTTGCTACATAGGCCTAAAACAATGCTCTTACCAACGANTGTGAGAAATTGATCGCAGATTGCTGGAGATTGGCTGAGGCAGTTATTGGGGAAGGAGGGGGGGAGGTGCCAGTGGTGGGAGGTGTCAGTGGTGGGAGGTGCCAGTGGTGGGAGGTGCCAGGGTGGGAGGTGTCAGTGGTGGGAGGTGCCAGTGGTGGGAGGTGTCAGTGGTGGGAGGTGCCAGTAGTGGGAGGTGCCAGTGGTGGGAGGTGCCAGTGGTGGGAGGTGCCAGTGGTGGGAGGTGCATCTGGGACTAGTGTTTAATTATAGACATTAAGTGGCAACGCTCTGGATTTTCATTTCTTCGGCAGATAGTCTTGTTTATAGGCCAGCTTGTTTATGGTGCCAGCCTTGTTTGTGGTGGCCAGCTTGTTTGTGGTGCCAGCCTTGTTTGTGGTGCCAGCCTTGTTTATGGTGCCAGCCTTGTTTGTGGTGCCAGCCTTGGCGGCCTTGCCATCTAGAGTATGCAGTAAACAAGGTTAACGTCGAAGGCACAAAAAATGCCGCGGCAGAATCAATACAATTCTAAATTTAAAATCCAGGAATTATAATTTGATAATTGTACTTATATTTACCCGGTGAAAAATGCGCTGAATGAACAGATCAATACAAACTTTATAACAAAGTAATCAATACAATTTTATTAACATCTAATTCTGAGGGGAAAAAAACGCGACTCTCGGTAGCATTCAAAGAGAGAAATGTTTCCAAGAATATCTGTGTTTAAATTCCCTTGCGTTCAGGGCGTGGGTGAGCTGTACGCGCATGCGCAGACAGGAACCATAACGACCCATAAATATTTACAGCGGGCTCAATTAGTGTCATTGTGACTGGTCGTAGTAAAGAAGACAGAGAATATATGATCATGACATGACATACCGCAAGAGGCCAGTGGTCGTATCAGCAGCTGCAGTGAGAGTTGAGATAGATCACTTGCATATATAAATATATTATATAATATATTATACAGGCGGCTTCCTTCAAGACCAAGCAGAAGGAAAAGTGATAATTATTATATTATTATTATAACAATTATTATAATAATAGTTGTTGTAATTAATAAGTATTACTCTTCCTTCTGCTGGTCTTGAAGGAAGCCGGCCTCGGGTGAAGGGGGGCTGTGACGATCTCCGTCTGGAACCCGTAGGTGCGGGACCGGGCCGTCCACCTCCTGGGGCTCGTGCGGCCCCCAGGCTCTGCTCAGGAGGCTGGGGTCGTTCTTGCTCTTGCTGGGGTGGTTCTTCTCCGGCCCCGACCATGGCGGTCTCCGGGTTTGGAGTCCTGTGCCTGTTTCACCAACTTGGAGGTCAACTCCGGAGCTGGAGTCTCTACGGCAGTTCGTTGTTGCCTTCAACCTCGTTCTGACAGTTCCTGCGACGGCGCTGGAACCAATCGTATTGGCGTTTGCCTTTCTATTGAAGAATTTCGGCGCCTTGGTGAGGGGGGGGATCTGCTGCTTGGGTGACAGCTTCTCTTCCGTATCAACCTACCCTGGCTTTGTGCCCTGGAGAGGCCACTCCAGACCGACAACCAGAACGCAACTCCATAGTCTCCTGAGACTGATGGATGCCTACTATTATTACTACTACTACTAGTACTACTACTATTTAGGAAGTACCACCTCTGGTTGCGGTTGTAGGGACCCTCGACCTCGAAGAAGTCGATATGCAGCGTCTGGGGAGCACCCGATACACTCACATATTGCCTTCTACCACCCCCTATATGTTTGTATTTGTCATTTTATTTTTTATAAAATTTCATTACACAAAAAGTTACAACATTTGTTACATGCAGGGTACAAGGCTACTTGTCACAGGTTGTATAGTTCCTCCAGCTCCTCAGATGGCGGGCAGGAACCATGGATGCAGTGAGCATTTCCTCTCTGGATCGCCATATCAAGGCGCTGAAAGAGGAAACTGGCGGCTCTAGGGGTCTCTAGTTGTTTCAATTAACTTAGAACTTAGCTCCTTCAAAAAACCAGCAGCACCTTTACCCCAGGCACCAAGTGTCTCTGAGGCAATGGGGACAAAACTGTAATAGTGATCAAAATCTCTGTATTTACGAGCCTTGGCTGCTTCCCGGTGAGTGGCAGCACAGCCTGTCTGTGCAACACTGAAGTCAACATAGGTGTTGGCTAAAGTTGAAAACGCAAGTGTAGTCCCACACCAACTGTCTACTTACAGGGGTTTTGAAAATACATTACATTACCATGTTTGTGGTAATCATGTCTCCCCCCCCCCACTCTAACTCTTCTGTCTTTCATTAATTTTAGTTTTTATTCATGTGGCTGGCGTGATATCAATGGACCCATTGATTCGTGTTCTCACTATGTAAATAATCTTTACCCATTGATTTGTGTTCTGTCACCTCACCCAGAAACATTAGTGTCATATCACCTCACCCAGAAACAAATGTAAGCATGAAACGGAATAAGTAAAATTTGTCTTTGAAAATGCAAGAAGTCTCTGTTAAAAGCTTCTAGGCGTCAGACCATAAATTAAATGTGAAAATGAACTTTGGAGAGTTATTTTTTTTCAATTACCCTCGACAGTGAAGAAAAACGTAAGAAATATTGAGAAGATTCGTGTTAGAATCATTAATCTTAACCTTTCGGTCATATTCAACAGCATATATATATATATATATATATATAATATATATATATAATATATAATATATATATATATATATATATATATATATATTATATAATATATATATATATATATATATATATAATATTAATATAATATATAATATTATATAAAGTCAACCACTATTATATATATATATATATATATATATATATATATATATATATATATATATATATATTATATATATATATATAGTATTGTGGCAGCGATGATATCTGTCGGCTATAAACCGTATCAAAGTCAAGAATAATCAGAATATAAATAAAATAATGTAAAGCGTAATCACCTTGTAAGACTGAAAAGTATTTGCGTGTGTATCAGTTCACCTAACAATACATGCGGGAGGCTGAGTTTTAGCTCTTTGGTCCCGCCTCACACCCTTCAATCTGCTGGTGAAATGGATCACATGCTTTTCGGGAACGTTCTTTCATACATTTTAAACTGTGTGTGTGTATTGTACTTACCTAGTTGTACTCACCTAGTTGGTCTTGCGGGGGTTGAGCTCTGGCTCTTTGGTCCTGCCTCTCAACTGTCAATCAACAGGTGTACCCGTTCCTGAGCCTATTGGGCTCTATCATATTTACACTTGAAACTGTGTATGGAGTTTGCCTCCACCACATCATTTCCTAATGCATTCCATTTGTCAACCACCCTGACATTAAAAAAGTTCTTTCTAATATCTCTGTGGCTCATTTGGGCACTCAATTTCCACCTGTGTCCCCTAGTGCGTGTGTCCCTTGTATTAAATAGCCTGTCTTTATCTACCTTATCAATTCCTTTGAGAATCTTGTATGTGGTGATCATGTCCCTCCTAACTCTTCTGTTTTCCAGCGACGTGAGGATTAATTCCCGTAGTCTCTCCTCGTAGCTCATACCTCTCAGCTCGGGTACTAGTCTGGTGGCAAACCTTTGAACCTTTTCCAGTTTAGTCTTATGCTTGCCTAGATATGGACTCCATGCTGTAGCTGCATACCCCAGGATTGGTCTGACATATGTGATATACAAAGTTCTGAATGATTCCTTTCACAGGTTTCTAAAGGCCGTTCAATGTTGGCCAGCCTGGCATATGCCGCTGATGGTATCCTCATGATATGGGCTTCAGGAGACAGGTCTGGCGTGAGATCAATCCCAAGTCTTTCTCACTCTTTGACTCTTGAAGAATTTCATCTCCCAAATGATACCTTGTATCTGGTCTCCTGCTAGTTTCTTTATTACACCTATCTTCATAACATTACATTTGCTTGGTTTAAAGTCTAACAACCATTTGTTCGACCATTCCTTCAGTTTTTCCAGGTCTTTTTAAAGTATCAAGCAGTCCTCTTCTGTCTTAATCCTTCTCATAATTTTGGCATCGTCAGCAAACATTGAGAGGAATGAGTCTATACCCTCTGGGAGATCATTTATGTATATCAGAAACAAGAGTGTGAGAACACACACACACACACACCCTGTGAGTGTGTGTGTGTGTGTGTGTGTGTGTGTGTGTGTGTGTGTGTGTGTGTGTGTGTGTGTGTGTGTGTGTGTGTGTGTGAGTGGTGTGTGGTGTGGTGTGTGTGTGTGTGTGTGGTGTGTGTGTGTGTGTGTGTGTGTGTGTGTGTGTGTGTGTGTGTGTGTGTGTATATTTAATCAATATGTGAATGTTTCCTCCTTTTAAAGAAATCTTTCTTGCCGGCGACTTTAAAGAAATTCAATTTTCCGCTTATCCAGTCTATAATTAAATCGAAATGATAGCCCCATCATTCGACAAGCAATTGCTTGCGTGTGTGTGTGTATTCACCTAGCTGTGCTTGCGGGGGATGAGCTCTGGCTCTTTGGTCCCGCCTGTGTGTGTGTGTGTGTGTGTGTGTGTGTGTGTGTGTGTGTGTGTGTGTGTGTGTGTGTGCGTGCGTGCGTGTGTGTGTGTGTTACTCACCTAGTTGTGCTTGCGGGGGTTGAGCTCTGGCTCTTTGGTCCCGCCTGTGTGTGTGTGTGTGTGTGTGTGTGTGTGTGTGTGTGTGTGTGTGTGGTGTGTGTGTGTGACTACCATCCATCAATCGTCATTATAAAATGGATAAGAATGCCACGAAACTACCGTAAGTTCCCATTTTTGTTATTATTGTTATTGATGCTCTTTACCAAGATTCATCTCGTTGTGGATGTTCAGTAGGATGTGAATTGTGTGTGTGGGGGCAAACCGGTTAGGGAGACTCACCGCTAAACCGGAGGAGGACGGTAGGTGACGCGTGCGCATGCGAAGTGACAGGTGGACAGACTGGGACAAGCTAAGCGCATGAAAGCATAGGTTTACACATGCGCATGCTCTTGAATACATGGTGTACACACTGTACATGTTTAATGGAAAGGTGTACACGGACGAACGTGTACACGTGGTTGACACCAATGCACATGTGTGTGTGTGAACACGGATGTACATGTGTGTGTGTGTACACAGGCGCACCCAGGTATGGAAGGATGTACACAAACGTACAGGTGTGTACAGGAGGCAGTGGGAGACATTTGCGAGGAAAGCCTTGTAACATGTAAGTAAGAACTGTGTGAGCCACTCAAGGTATCTTCCTTGAGAATGTTGAGGGTACGACACTTGCTTGTGGTGTACAACACTACCCTGTGGTGTACAGCACTACCCTGTGGTGTACATCACTACCCTGTAGTGTACAACATTACCCTTGTGGATCACCAATCTAGTGAATTGTTGTTCTCATGCTCTGCTCCATCCACTTGACTAGTCGATGCAGAGACGTGTTCTTATATCATAGAGGGTCGGGGTTCAATCCCCGAGGGTCCAGCAAGAGGTTGAGCACAGACGTGCCTTCGCCCCGTTCTCGTACGGTTTAGCTGCTTAATGTCCTCGTACTGCTTCAAGGACATTACCTCTTCGAGGAAACATGTCGAGGAAGTGCTGTGTAGCCACGCCAGCTTATGGGTTTTCTCCTCGTAACTGGCATATACATCTGCTCCCTTGCGGACTATTTTATGGGTTGAATGATATTAGCGTCTACTATCATTCAACTATGGAGGTGTTGACTGTAGGCAGAGGGAAGGAAGGCGAACTATCAGGGGGGAAAGCGCCAAGACATTGCGACTATATAGCACTTGGAAGGGATCAGGATAAGGATTAGGGATGGGATGGGGGGGGGGAAGGAATGGTTGCCCCAACCATTTATGGACAGTTGAGGATTGAACGCCGACCTGCTTTAAGGCGAGACCGTCGTTCTACCGTCCAGCCTAAATAGCCAGAAATTCCCCCTGTTCGTGCAGTGATGACGGTCTACACGGATGGTGTGTAGTGATGAGGGTCTACACGGATGGGGTGTAGTGATGAGGGTCTACATGAGGGTCTACACGTAGTAGTATTATCTACTACGGTAGATAATACGATGTCAGATGGGCCACATAGCTTAGGAGGAGGCTTCAGGTGGCGTTGTCCAACCTTTCAGGACAACCATGGAACAGGTTTTAGGACAAGCTCAGCCTTACCGCATTTGTCCTGCGTCCTGGCGTACCACGCCCTTTATTACTAATTCTAAAAAATATATAGCCACGGTTTCCGCCTCTATATAGCTCTGAGGATCTAAATTTTCCTGACCTGAAACAAATATTGGCCAAAAAAAGCTGAAAATCCACCAGTGGCCCATCAATGTCTTCGTAGGGACAGGCTCTGGCATGGAAGTTTAATGTGGAAATTGTGTGTGTCATTTCATGAATCTGCGTCGTTTTTTATTTATTATTATTACTTTTTTGTTACTAGAGAATACGAGAGTAGGTTTTCATCATGCCTCTGTCTGCCTTTCTTCCTTTCAACTACCATATTTTTTTGGATCTGTTTTGAATCATTAAACCACTTTCTTATATACATTCTAAGGATTGGAACCTGTTATTTCCCAGCTCGTTACCACAGGCTCTTGAAGTAGATTTATGGAGGCCGTTTTCTTGGCATAGGCTACGGCCTTATTATGCTGCATTCATTACAATAAGGTGGTGGAGGGACGGAGCCATCTTCGGAGAACAAGCTTTCCAATGACCGTTGTTAAGGACTAAGCTCAGATTGGTCTGGATCAATTGTCCAGGTCCATTGTGATTTTGTGGACAAGACTTAGGGTTTTGTTATGAACAGCTCGGTGTTCAAAAAAAAAGACAAAAACAAAAAATTTATTGACAATAATGAGGCAAAAACAGAGCGATGACCATATATGTTTAGCAATTATAATGGCGCATACGACAACGGTAGTTAAGATAGTGATGGTAGTCGGTTCATGGTAATGGCGGTCGGCTCATGGTACATGGCGGTTGGCTCATGGTAATTACAGTCGGTTCATGGTAATGGCAGTCGGCTGAAACTAACGCTGATAAAACCATACTGACTGAAAAACGCAAAGCGCTGCTCTCAGAGGCAGAGTACACCTAGGGATGAACTCTGCTCTCCATGCCCAACCACATGATCTGGACGGTAGTCTCTTGCTTCATGCAGGTCGGCGTTCAATCCCCGACCGTCCATAAGGGCTTGGTCACCATTTCTTTCCCCCGTCCCATCCCAAATCCTTATCATAACCCCCCTACCAAATGCTAAATAGTCGCATAATGGCTTGGCGCATTCCCTTGATAATTTCCCTCCGGCAGCAGCAGCAGGAGGCGCTGACGGAGAGATGGTGAACTTGAAAGGCAGAGTTCAACTGAGAAACTCGTGTTTTTGTTGTTTTAGATTCAGTTGCTTGGAATAAAAAGTTGCATGTAGCACGGGCTATGGTGATCCCGTTGTGAGGAACTCTGGCAGGTTGGTTAAATAGGTCATCCATGAGGCAACTCAGAAAGGAAAGGGATAATCCTTTAAGTGAAAAGCCTTTCGATCCTGTCAAAGCGTGAAGGGATTGATGGTGGTCTGTGTGTGTGTACTCACCTAGTTGTGCTTGCGGGGGTTGAGCTCTGGCTCTTTGGTCCCGCCTCTCAACTGTCAATCAACAGGTGTACAGGTTCCTGAGCCTATTGGGCTCTATCATATCTACACTTGAAACTGTGTATGGAGTCAGCCTCCACCACATCACTTCCTAATGCATTCCATTTGTCAACCACTCTGACACTGAAAAAGTTCTTTCTAATATCTCTGTGGCTCATTTGGGCACTCAGTTTCCACCTGTGTCCCCTTGTGCGTGTGCCCCTTGTGTTAAATAGCCTGTCTTTATCTACTCTATCAATTCCCTTCAGAATCTTAAATGTGGTGATCATGTCCCCCTAACTCTTCTGTCTTCCAGCGAAGTGAGGTTTAATTCCCGTAGTCTCTCCTCGTAGCTCATACCTCTCAGCTCGGGTACTAGTCTGGTGGCAAACCTTTGAATCTTTTAACCGTGTGTGTGTGTGTGTGTGTGTGTGTGTGTGTGTGTGTGTGTGTGTGTGTGTGTGTGTGTGTGTGTGTGTGTGTGTGTGTGTGTGTGTGTGTGGTGTGTGTGTTCACCTAGTTGTATTCATCTAATTGTGCTTGCGGGGGTTGAGCGCTGCTCTTTCGGCCCGCCTCTCAACTGTCAATCAACTGTTACTAACTACTAATTTTGTCCACACACACACACTCACTCACACACACACACACACACACACACACACACACACACACACACACACACACACACACACACACACACACACAGAAAGCAGCCCGAAACAGTTAACTCCCAGGTACC
>WNGS01001312.1:17462557-17498748 GCA_020271785.1 Procambarus virginalis | reverse complement strand
ATATATTAAATATGCAATTAAAGGACCTTAAATGTGGTTCAAGTACTGGTATCTAGGTACAAGAATTATATTCAACATGATAAACTTGTATGATAAATTAAAGATAACTTAGTAAGCAATTGTTAACTTAATGTCTATTATTTATTATATACAGATATATTCAATTTATATGAAGTTTCAGTCAAGCTTGACTTTCAATGACGGAGGGTCTACTTAGCATTGAATTATTTCAAGGAATGAATGTCCAGATAACTTGAAAAGGTTCAGTGACTGAAATGATTAATCAAAACTTACTGAAGTATGTAGGCAGAAGAGAGTCACAATAACGTGGTCTGAAGTATGTTGACCAGACTCACACACTAGAAGTTGAAGGGGACGACGACGTTTCGGTCGTCCTGGACCATTCTCTAAGTCGCTTTGAATATAAGCGACTTGAGAATGGTCCAGGACGGACCGAAACGTCGTCGTCCTTCAACTTCTAGTGTGTGGTCTGGTCAACAAAACTTACTGAAATCTGGGGAGTTTCCCCACGCTGTTACGACAAATAGACTTATTGGATAGATTAAGGTTATACAAGCATGCACTTGGCCAATCAACACACTACACATAACACTCAATATACTTATGTTTTACAATCTGAGTGCCGGTGCCATCTGACAAGTTGCCAGACTGGATAACCTCTCTTGTAGAGCTTAGACACTTTATTTTTGTCACAGCTTTGCTGTTTAATATTCTAGTAGCTTTTCTTGTTGATTATGTCCTTAGTTACGTTTGCAGTAGGATTAGATAAAGTTAATTGTGGAGGTGGAGGCGGCGTCACTTGGTGTGCTCCACTCTACACTCTTATTTAGATAAAAGTACTAGGAATTTCGAAAAGTACTAGGAATTTTCGAAAATGACAGACTTAAAGAACACAAGAGAAGTGTTAAGTCTGCAGACACTAACAATGCTCTCTTCTGCCATGTGAGGGATTCTAATCATCCCATTGATTGGTCTTCCTCCAAAATAACTTTCCTGCCTCTACTCTTCACAGAGCCGTCTTGTAGAATCGGCTCTTATACACAATGTACCCAACATGAACTTGAGTCCTGGCTTTGTTGCTGCGGACTCTTCCCTTTCACAGTACATACTCAAATGCTCTAATCTTTCTAACAAACGAGACTTAACATAAGCTTACCCCTTCCATTTATCTTTCTTTCTCTTTCCTTTCTTTCTCTCTTCTCCCCTTTTCTGTTCATTGTCTTCTCCTACGCTCCCTTGCTATCCTCTGCTTATTCCTATTACCTTTCCTTCGTTATAATGGGAGCTGCCTCGTATGGGCCAATAGGCCTTCTGCAGTTCTCATTATTACTACTTTTCTCTACACCTTACTTTCCTCCTCACCTCTCTCTTGCCTATTTATTTCCCGTTCTTTACCTCCTCATCACAAGCGACTTGAGAATGGTCCAGGACGGACCGAAACGTCGTCGTCCCTTCAACTTCTAGTGTGTGGTCTGGTCAACATACTTCAGCCACGTTATTGTGACTCTTCGCCTGCATACTAGGAATTTCCCCTATAGATATAGTCCAGGCACTTCCCCAGTTTCTAGAGAGTAATTACTGGTGATAATGATAAGTTAGTGTGGTGTCCTTTACTGAAAATGTTCGCAAGGTTCCGTCACATGCTCACTATTTGTAAACAAAAACGGCCTCCCCGGGAAGCTCCTTAGGTCGCTTGATCTCCCAAGTTGGCTCCCCCTTCCTATGTCCCTATGGAGGGTAGCCTTCAATGTATATTTATTGATTATTTTTACTATCTAGACATATTATTGAGATAAAATGTGATTATAATATAATTAGATATAGGATTTAAAGATTATTAGTAGTACTTAATAGTACTATTGATTCTTAATAAGAATTTGATTCAATCCTTACCGGAAATCGATTGATGTTCCGATAGTTTTTTTTAATTAAGATATTCTTCTCAAAGCTTCTAGATCCTTGAGAAATCATGCACAAGGTCACGTAGGCACCATGGGCCCTATGGTGTACGTGATCATTGTGGCATTGTCATGTAGGATCCAGATGTAGGATGTAATGAGTCTGATGTGATTCTGATATGATTTTGATATGATATAGAAATAATATATTTCTATATAATAATGTTAATATAGTGGGTAAAATTTCCCACACCCTGACCTTGAGCATATTTTTCAATGACACTGAATGTCTTTAAAAGTCTCGATCCGGAGTTAAGGTTGGCTTATCCACCCTTCAGAGGTCGTGCTACTTCGTATTGGTCCCGGTCCAAGGGCTGACGGGCAGGCTGTGGTGCAATGGTAAGGGAAGCAAGTCATGATGAGTTACCCATCTTCCCCTCATATTTGATGACATTAACAATCAGTAAACAATTTAAACTCACTAATTGGTGAATTAAATTCAGATTTGTTTTGAGACAATTCGGTCGAGTTTTTCGTATGTTTCCTGCAAGTGTTTGAACCTGAAATATTAAACTTCGCGTCCTGTCGAGGAATTAAATAAACGAGAGACAATTTCCCATCAAAGTTCAGCCCAACCACTTGGGCTGGATGGTAGAGCGGCGGTCTCGCTTCATGCAGGTCGGCGTTCAATCATCGACCGTCCACAAGTGGTTGGGCACCATTCCTTCCCCACGTCCCATCCCAAATCTTTATCCTGATCCCTTCCAAGTGCTATATAGTCGTAATGGCTTGGCGCTTTCTCCTGATAGGTCTTCCTTTCTTCCTTCCTTCCCGCCAAAATTAGAGACCACGTGGTGAGTCTAACGTAAGCGAAATTTGGCGCCAAAGATATATTCTATCCAAGAACTTTGTAAAGCAGACTTAGAAATGTCTAATAATCTTCGTTGTAAATGTTAGGATACATTTGCACGAAGCTTACCGATCTAGAAGATTTACACGAACGGCAGAAACAATTTCAAATCATTGTTTTCTGTCGCTCCTCTCAAAGAGGCCAGTGTGGACATGTTGGTACATCCAGCATCTTGCCCACAGCTGAGCAAGAACCTGTCCTGGACCAGTTTGCGTATTCCTGTTACATAATGGGGTGAGCTGCCTCGAAGATCGCGCTTCCATGATACGGCGTTGTTGGGCCAAGATGAAGGGAAGGGAAGGGGAACGGTCAGGGGAAAGCGCCAGGCCATTAGACTATATAGCACTGGGAAGGGGGTCAGGATAAAGATTTGGGATGGGGACAGGAGGGGACGGAATGGTGCCCAACCACTTGGACGGTCGGGGATTGGGAACGCCGACCTGCATAAAGCGAGACTGTCGCTCTACCGTCCGCCCCGAGTGGTTAGGATCCAGATGAAGAAGTTATTTACGTTTAAACTCGTGGGGAAAAACAGCGATGGAAACTTGAGCTTTTCCCGTGAACTGAGTGGTTTCAAGGGAAAGAACTTGGGGCCAGTTCTGTACTTCAGACACCGTCGACCTCTCCAACGACGGCTCCTGTTGAGCTCCGAGGCCGCGTGAACGAGACCTATCCGGCCCTGTAACCGGTTACTGGGAACACCTGGTCTAGTTTTCGCGGATTTATATCGAACAAAAACCCAACTAGGTGAGTTCTCGCTACAGCGACCAGTACAGGTGGTCAGTGCCTCGCTAGAGCGGCCGGTGTGAGCGGCCTCGCTAGTGCGGCCGGTGTGCATGTGTGCCTCGCTAAAACAGCCGATAAATCTAAGACCCGCAAGGCTTTCATACTTTCTCAGAAGTCGTATATAAATCTCTACGATAACACGAATGCTCAGAAAATGAATATAAGTTGTACGTCGGCACTGCGCATTGTAATCAACAGCACCACCACCTTTAACTGACTGGTAATTACTGCTTAGCGTTGAAAGCCCAACTGACATATCTGAATAATTTAATGCGCAGTAATTTTATTGGTGTGAAAGCATTTGCATAAATATCGGTGTGTTTAGTATTGAATGATGAACATCGTGGTAAGTTGTTTGTATCCATTGGCTATAGTGTGGCTCTGTAGGGTTGAGTTAGGCTTTGAAGGTTTTAGTTAGGGGTTGAAGCGTTTACTTAGAGTTTGAAGGTTTTAGTTACGGTTTGAAGCGTTTAGTTAGGGTTTGAAGCGTTTAGTTAGGGTTTGAAGGGCTTAGTTAGAGTTTGAAGGGCTTAGGGTTTGAAGGGTTTAGTTATAGTTTGAAATATTTAGTTAGGCTTTGAAGGATTTAGTTAGGGTTTGAAGGGCTTAGTTAGGGTTTGAAGGGTTTAGTTCGACTTTGAGAGGTTCCAATCAAATTTGTTGGGTTTCATTATTAACATTAAAATTAATTGGAAACAGACTCTTCGATGGATATTTTTTTTTTCTAAATAGATTTAATTGCATTGAAAGTAGATATGCCATTATTTCGTACTTAGGTAAAGTCAAATTGCGTATTTAAATAAACTAGTATTGGTTAGAATGATGAAGTTAATTTGTATCTAAGCCTAATTGGTCATTGGGAAGTTACATAACGAGGGACGGCCCTTATTGCTCTCGTAAATCGCTAACAACTTTAATCCGGTAATTGGTTTATCATTCTAGGCCTATACAGGCCTATCTTGAGGTTACCCTGAGATAATTTCATGGCGTAGTGTCCCTGCGGCCCGGTCCTCGACCAGGCCTCCTTTTTGTTACACATTTACAGGAAGCAGACGGTAGCAGCTGTCTAACTCCTTGGTACCTATTTATTGCTAGGTGAACAGGATCATCAGGGTGAAAGAAACTTCCCATTTGTTTCCGTGTCCGCCTGGGATCAAACCCAGAATCTTAGGACTACGAATCCCGAGTGCTGTCCACTCAGCCATCAGGCCCCCATCAGGCCTACCCACTCTATATTTAGCTAATATAACCATTCATAGTCTGTATTAACAAGAGTGACACATCCGTCACAGCTGCACATTTAGGCCAAGTTAGAATAATTGCATATGTAGCCTAGTTAATATAATTTGCTTTATAGCAAGCGCGTAATTTAAATTGTAATATTCGAAGAAAAAAAGTATGTGCGTGTTTTCAAATTACTAATATAGGCCAAATTTTACCTTGCAGTATTAAGTGTTGATAGGATTATTTGAGGATATATTAGATTGATAAATTTGTTTTAGTTAGAATTCTCGAGAGAAAATATCGTGTTCAATAAAGTGCAATTTATCCACCAATACATACGTTAATTACTTTATTTTTTTTTATCCTTAAACATTTTCCTAAGATAAAGCTCCTTGGAAAAGTTCACAGCTTGTTTCACACCTTAATATATTGGCTGCAACTCATTTACTCCAAAATTAAACGAAAGTACAATAAATGTATAATCCCTTCCCTGTCACGTAAAAAATGAAAATCAAATCAGTGATCCCTTAAACAAAAGCCCTTCACGTCGATAGAAAACGGACTACAACATAATTACAAATACGAGGAAGGTGCCCCATGTGTTGTGTGTCCAGCTGCTTGTCGTCCCGGGCTGCAGAGGTTGTCGTTTCTGGCTTGTTCGTATCTTCTCAAAGCTCGTTGGTCGTAGCTGAAGCTTGTGGCTTCTGCCGTCACAAGTCTTAGTATTTTACAGTTTCGCTTCACGCAGGGACGGCTTTCAATCCTCGACTATCCAGAAGTTGGTTGGGCACCATTCCTTTCCCCCCCCCCCCCGTCCTATCCCAAATCCCTATCCTGATCCCTTCCCAGTGCTATAGAATCGTAATGGCTTGGCGCTTTCCCCTGATAATTTACCCCCCCCCCTCCTGTCTCTCAGATTTTGGCTCTTGTTTGGCAGCTGGTGGCTCTTGTTTGGCAGCTGGTGGCTCTTGTTTGGCAGCTGGTGGCTCTTGTTTGGCAGCTGGTGGCTCTTGTTTGGCAGCTGGTGGCTCTTGTTTGGCAGCTGGTGGCTCTTGTTTGGCAGCTGGTGGCTCTTGTTTAGAAGCTGGTGGCTCTTGTTTGGCAGCTGGTGGCTCTTGTTTGGCAGCTAGTGGCTCTTGTTTGGCAGCTAGTGGCTCTTGTTTGGCAGCTGGTGGCTCTTGTTTGGCAGCTGGTGGCTCTTGTTTGGCAGCTGGTGTCTCTTGTTTGGCAGCTGGTGTCTCTTGTTTGGCAGCTGGTGGCTCTTGTTTGGCAGCTGGTGGCTCTTGTTTGGCAGCTGGTGGCTCTTGTTTGGCAGTTGGTGCCTCCTGTGCCCTTCTGAGCGCCCTTGCCACCCCTCCCGCCGCTGACCCATTGAAGTCTTCAACATTCCGGATACCTCTTGAAAATATTCAAATTTATTCAGCATTATAAATTCCTATCCAGATCTTGATCTCCACCCTGTCGTCTGCTCTTCAATGTCTTTGCTTGTTTGTTTGTGTGTGTGTGTGTGGTGTGTGTGTGTGTGGTGTGTGTGTGTGTGTGTGTGTGTGTGTGTGTGTGTGTGTGTGTGTTTTGGTCTCTGAATGCCTCTTGCGCAGCTTAATGTTACTTTTCGTGTATTTCTCGGCTGTATGTCTCCGGTGTTCATTCACTTAGATGATCTCGTTTTTTGCCGAGTCGGAGTTCGAGCATCAATGGTTTAAGGGGCCTGACACAGTTTTTTCTTTTATATACGTCATATCCCGGTTCTCTTACTCTTCGAAGCAAAATATATATATATATATATATATATATATATATATATATATATATATATATATATATATATATAATATATAAAGTGTGTTTTTAAATGCAAATTCTTCAATAATTAATCTGCTCTACAAACTACATCCTCCTTCCCCATCACTCCCCCTTCCCCCAATCACCCCCCTCCCCAATCACCTCCCTCCCCCATCACCCTTCCCCCATCACCCCCTCACCCCCTCCCCCATCACCCTTCCCCCCTCTCAATGGACCACCCTGGTATGATCACCCCCCCCCACTCCCGACCCAATTGGCCATGCTATCGTTAACCTTACCAGAGATATGCACCCGACATAACAAACGCTAAATATGGAGAACAAAAACGAGCGAGAACATCGGAATGAACAGAAGAACAAAGTTTCTCGAGTAATTTATTATTGGACCTGTCTAATGCATTTAAATTTTGTTCATACCAATGCATTGCTGTTGGAATTGCGAAGGATAGGAGAAGAGAGTGGGGGGAGGGTAGACTGGGGGAGGGTAGACTGGGGGAGAGTAGACTGGGGAGGGTAGACCGGGGGGAGGTAGACTGGGGGGAGAGTAGACTGGGGGAGAGTAGACTGGGGGAGAGTAGACTGGGGGAGGGTAGACTGGGGAGGGTAGACCGGGGGGAGGGTAGACTGGGGGGGAGAGTAGACTGGGGGAGAGTAGACTGGGGGGAGAGTAGACTGGGGGAGGGTAGACTGGGGGGAGAGTAGACTGGGGGAGAGTAGACTGGGGGAGAGTAGACTGGGGGAGAGTAGACTGGGGGGAGAGTAGACTGGGGGAGAGTAGACTGGGGGAGGGTAGACCGGGGGGGGGAGGTAACTTGGGGAGAGTAGACTGGGGAGGGTAGACTGGGGGGAGAGTAGACTGGGGGGAGAGTAGACTGGGGGAGGTAGACCGGGGGAGGGTAGGCTTGGGGAGAGTAGACTGGGGAGGGTAGACTGGGGGGAGAGTAGACTGGGGGAGAGTAGACTGGGGAAGGGTAGACCGGGGGGGAGGGTAGACTGGGGGAGAGTAGACTGGGGAGGGTAGACTGGGGGGAGAGTAGACTGGGGAGAGAGAGAGTAGACTGGGGGAGAGTAGACTGGGGGGAGAGTAGACTGGGGGGAGAGTAGACCGGGGGAGGTAGACCGGGGGGAGGGTAGACTGGGGGAGAGTAGACTGGGGAGGGTAGACTGGGGGAGTAGACTGGGGGAGAGTAGACTGGGGAGGTAGACTGGGGAGAGTAGACTGGGGAGAGTAGACTGGGGAGAGAGTAGACTAGGGGGAGAGGAGTAGGGACATGGCGGGCACAATTGGGAGAGAGGAATAAAACGGGAGGAAGAGAAGCAGAGGTTAAATGGGTACACATTAGAACTGAAGATGAGGGGAACATGAGAGAGAGAGAGAGGAGAGAAAAGGGGGAATTCGGAGAAAAATGCGATGAAAAGGATGGAAGGTGAAAGACAGATGAGAGGGACTAGCTGCGGGATGGCAAATTGGGCCGGAGTGAGAGCAAATTGGGCCGGAGTGAGAGCAATTGGGCCGGAGTGAGAGCAAATGGGCCGTAGTGAGAGCAAATTGGGCCGGAGTGAGAGCAATTGGGCCGGAGTGAGAGCAAATTGGGCCGGAGTGAGAGCAAATTGGGCCGAAGTGAGAGCAAATTGGGCCGGAGTGAGAGCAAATTGGGCCGGAGTGAGAGCAATTGGGCCGGAGTGAGAGCAAATTGGGCCGGAGTGAGAGCAAATGGGCCGGAGTGAGAGCAAATTGGGCCGTAGTAAGAGCAATTGGGCCGGAGTGAGAGCAAATTGGGCCGTAGTAAGAGCAAATTGGACCGGAAGGTATTAATACTGATAAGAAAATTAATAATTTGAATATGTTGAAAAGATATAAACACGAGTCTTAACAACCCCGCTCCTTTAAAATTGTTTGTTTCCCTTGTATACCTTCATGTTCATGGAACCTTTCCTTGCGTCCATGTAATCCCAGGAACCTTTCCTTGCGTCCATGTAATCCCAGGAACCTTTCCTTGCGTCCATGTAATCCCAGGAACCTTTCCTTGCGTCCATGTAATCCCAGGAACCTTTCCTTGCGTCCATGTAATCCCAGGAACCTTTCCTTGCGTCCATGTAATCCCAGGAACCTTTCCTTGCGTCTATGTAATCCCAGGACCTTTCCTTGCGTCTATGTAATCCAGGAACCTTTCTTGTGTCCATGTAATCCCAGGAACCTTTCCTTGCGTCTATGTAATCCCAGGAACCTTTCCTTGCGTCCATGTAATCCCAGGAACCTTTCCTTGCGTTCATGTAATCCCAGGAACCTTTCCTTGCGTCCATGTAATCCCAGGAACATTTCCTTGCGTCCATGTATCCCAGGAACCTTCCTTGCGTTCATGTAATCCCAAGAACCTTTCCTTGCGTCCATGTAATCCCAGGAACCTTTCCTTGCGTTCATGTAATCCCAAGAACCTTTCCTTGCGTCCATGTAATCCCAGGAACCTTTCCTTGCGTCCATGTAATCCCAAGAACCTTTCCTTGCGTCCATGTAATCCCAGGAACCTGTCCTTGCGTCCATGTAATCCCAGGAACCTTTCCTTGCGTCTATGTAATCCCAGGAACCTTTCCTTGCGTCTATGTAATCCCAGGAACCTTTCCTTGCGTCCATGTAATCCCAGGAACCTTTCCTTGCGTCCATGTAATCCCAGGAACATTTCCTTGCGTCCATGTAATCCCAGGAACCTTTCCTTGCGTTCATGTAATCCCAAGAACCTTTCCTTGCGTCCATGTAATCCCAGGAACCTTTCCTTGCGTCCATGTAATCCCAGGAACCTTTCCTTGCGTCCATGTAATCCCAGGAACATTTCCTTGCGTCCACGTAATCCCAGGAACATTTCCTTGAGTCCACGTAATCCCAGGAACATTTCCTTGCGTCCACGTAATCCCAGGAATGTTTCCTTGCGTCCACGTAATTCCAGGAACATTTCCTTGCGTCCACGTAATCCCAGGAATTTTTCCTTACGTCCACGTAATTCCAGGAACATTTCCTTGCGTCCACGTAATCCCAGGAATGTTTCCTTGCGTCCACGTAATTCCAGGAACATTTCCTTGCGTCCACGTATCCCAGGAATGTTTCCTTGCGTCCACGTAATTCCAGGAACATTTCCTTGCGTCCACGTTATCCCAGAAATCTCCCGTTTATAAATTTTCTTTCCAGGTTCTGCATATTCCGTGGCTGGGTGACCGGGCCATCTTAGAACGCCTGAGCTGGGTGACATATCTTAACATACTTGTACCATATTAATCCAACCTGTTCTCTTACAAATAACGCCGTTATTCGCTCGCATGCGTTACATAAGACCAAAAATTGTCGTATTAGAAAAATGGAAGCGGGTGGCGAAAGTGACGTACTGTCCCCGTTTTCTGTTTTGGGTCCTCTGGTTGGTTTGGAGACGACACTTTAAAATTGACCTTTTTTGACGTTGTGACTGTTCTCAAGTGAAGATCTGATCGTTATTAATAATCTTAACAGATATAGAGCGAGGAGGAGGAGGGAGAGAAGGAGATAGAAGAGAAAAAAAATAGAGATAGACTTGGCGGAAGCAGCAGAGGAGAAGACAGAAAAGGCAAAAATAAGGAACAGAAAAGGAGAAAAGGGGAGATAATAAAGAGGTAACATGAAAATAATGTCGAGTAGATAAAGAAAACGAAAGTGAGAAGAAACGGAAAAAAAAAAGTAGAGAAGAGGAGTCTTTTAAGAATGAGGCAGATTATTTTATTTACATAAAACAATAAGGGTTTTACTGGTCATGAATTTATTATTTAATGTGTCGCAGGACTTTTACAGTGAAAACAATCGTAAAAATGCCCCAGACTTGCTTGTGTCTAGATGTGTGCTTCACTCTCGTATTCTTGAAGATATCCTCACAGTGTACCCAAAATTTGCCAGTGCAGGCTACTAAACATAGGCCCTGTATGACTAACCATCCTGCGAGATGGGGACCTTTATTACCACTGCTGCTTATTCAATCTAGTGTTGATGATATCCTCAAATGCATCCGGAATCTGCAGTGCAGACTGCTTATCACATGCCTCTGTATGACTAACCTCCTGTGTGATGGGATTTTCTAGCATCAACTAGTTAGCTTTTTTGACACACTGTACTCCACTTCATATAGTCTAGGGTGCTGCACTAATGCAGATGTACCTAAGGAATTAATAAAAAAAAAAAAAAAAAAAAAATCCAACCTTTCTACTAAAATGGACATATTGCCACATCAGCGCTTACCTTGACGCTAACCAACGTAAATAAGGTCGGCCTTTGTTTGGATACGCATAAATATCTTACTACTTAAATGGTATGACAGCTCTGTAATACGCATGGTAATATCTTACTACTTAAATGGTATTACAACCCCATACAAGGAGTATGATAAGCATGTGCCATGTGGCAAGCAGAGTGGGTAGTGTAATACTCTCTTCCTTGAGACGCACAACGCAAGTTATCTGAAAGCCAACAGATGCACGGGAAAGTCGTTGCTATGGAATCTAGTAAGTTTATCAGCCAGATTTACGAGCCCTCTTACCCAGGATTACATTAATGGAGAATGTCGTTCACTATTGTCGTAAAATAGTGGTCAAAGAAAGCAGTGAAGAATTCACCAGTTACTTGTGAAAAACGATTTGGTTTAATTTCACTTTAAATATAGATGGAAGACTTAAACAATTTTGGATCGCGACACCATAAGAAATGTGTAAACATAGACCCCCAAAGTTCTAGACATAAAATAAGGGAGAATCATAATAAGAATAGTCTTCTTGGTAGAAGTTTGAATGGTTTTAACCCCCCCCCCCCATGTTAAAACTACGCAACACCACCTTTCACGGATCCAAACAAGGGAGATCTACACTAGGAAATCCAGCTCCTTATCAGGAAAGGTTCCCTACCCACTTATCGGAAAGGTTCTCAACCCAATACCATAAATTTAGGTAAAAGTCAAACATTTCTCAGTCTCTCTTTAAAAAAAAAATGCAAGAATTTAATAGAGCGAACATGACCACTTTAAAGCGAAGGTTTATAATCTTCTCGCGATTGATATCCCTGACTTGAGAGATGTTTGGGAAGCTTTCTGAGACGTCATAATGCTACATAACCTTCCCGGCTTGGTGCCTTCTTTTGATAATTGCTTACTTTCTGAGACGTCAATCACTCGCCGACATGGTGGAGTGGCCGGCCACGAAGACACTGAAATAAGCACAACTAATGACAGCTGCTCTGTAGCAAGAGACCAGCTGTATGCAAAAGAGAAATCGTGTCTAGAATCGCCAACCAGGAGCTGAAGCTTTAATAGAAGAACGATGAGAATTGAAGAGGTTTACCAGAGACAAATGTTAAAATGTTTTCTGTCTGCAAACTGGAATTTATTGTTAATTTCGGTGCACAGAATGTTTTAGTGACCTGTGAAGGGCAATTCATAATTGTCGTGTAGGTTTAGGTGGTGTTGGTTTTACAGTGGGTGGGTGGTGGTGGTGGTGATGGTGGCGGTGGTGCTGGTGGCGGGGTAGGTGTTGTTTTGGTGCTACTCGGTGGATTGATTGGTTGACATGAGCGAGCATGGTACGTTTCCCTCTCATGACAACCATCTAAGGCACATGCTTACTAATATGCATGCATGCACGCTCCCACATAATTATATAATTATATAAATATATATATATATATATATATATATATATATATATATATATATATATATATATATATATATATATATATATATATATATATATATATATATATTGGTAGCAGTCTTTCTTGTGAACATATGTTGTTGAATATGAACCCGAAAGGGTAAGATTAATGATTCTAACACGAATCTTTTCAATATTTCTTATGTTTTTTTTTTACTGTCGGGGGTAGTTGAAAAATTAACTCTACAAAGTTCATTTTCACACTTTATTTATGGTCTGACGCCTAGAAGTGTTTCGCAAGACACTTCTTATATTTTCAAAGACAATTTTACATACTCAGATCGTGCTTATATTCGTTTTTGGGTCAGGTAATATGACGCAAATGTTTTTGGGTGAGGTGACAGGACACAAATCAATGGTATATTGCATGTTTTATCTTCTTGTTTCTGTCCTGGTTCGGGGTCTTGAAGTGACCCCGAACTTTGAAGTAAACACTTCAAGACCCTGTACCAGCACAAAGACAAAAGATAAACCATACAATATATCCACTGATTCGTGTTCTGTCTTTTCCCATTAATTTGTGCCCTATCACCTCACCCAAACACGAATGAATATAAGCATGAAACTGAGTATGTAAAATTGTCTTCGAAAATGTAAGAAGTGTCATGCGAAACGCTTCTAGGCGTCAGACTATAAATAAAGTGTGAAAATGAACTTTGGACAGTTAATTTTTCAACTACCCCAACAGTAAAGAAAAACATAAGAAATATTGAGAAGATTCGTGTTAGAATTTTTAATCGTAACGTTTCGGTCATATTCAACAATATATATAATATATAATTTAATACGCAAAGACTCAGACTAAGATAAAACGGAAGACCTAAAGGCCTTCATTAACTCACCAGCTTTATAATTGGTATAGCTAGTCCTCCGATACAGCCCTTCCCTCCCCCCCCCCCCAAAGAGCTTCCATTTACGGGCTATTCATGCCCGTGCCACCTTTTGGGTGCTTAATCTTTATCAATCAATCAATCTGTAAATCCATCCTTCTGAAGATGTATTATTAAATACGAGAGTACTTAAAGGAATTCCTGTCTTAATCCTTCCTTCGTGGTCTGACACNCTTAGTATATACAGGGAACTGTATAATATATTTGTATATACTGTAGTATATTTGGAAACTAAATTTCTTTTGACATCCGCGCCATCACAATAAATCTCAAAATTATTGTTCCGGACGAAATACCAACAATAAATATATGTTGAGGAAGACGTTCTTGCTGAACACATAATGAACACGATGAACATAATTCGATGGATGTAGATAATAAGTCACAGTAACGGGGTTGAAACATGTGTAGCCTTCTCATATGAAAGTGGCGACGTATCGGCCCATCCTGGACCCTCATCTCGACGTTTTGTTCCATCTTGGACCCTTATCTCGACGTTTCGGTCCGTCTTGGACCTTTATCTCGACGTTTCGGTCCGTCTTGGACCGTTATCTCGACGTTTCGGTCCGTCCTGGACCCTTATCACGACGTTTCGGTCCATCCTGGACCCTTATCACGACGTTTTGATCCGTCCTGGACCCTTATCTTGACGTTTCGGTCCGTCCTTGACCCTTATCTCGACGCTTCGGTCCGTCCTGGTCCCTTATCAAGTCGTGATGAGAATCCATGACAGATCGAAACCCCCGTCACTTCCCTTTCACGTGTGTATGTTGGATTATCTGAAAGGGAGGAGGATTATTATGATAATTATGAGTAATAATAAGCTGTCTATTCAATAAGCTTGAATAAAATGGAGAGAAAGTACACCAAGCGTGTTTAGAGTCTCAAATAACACTCGGACTAAAGAGAGGCAGATTTGCCTCGGCCACCAGCTCACACATCTTGTGTGCTGGGACGCGAGACCTCTTGATCGAATACTGACATCGTCTAAATGCCAGAAGATGTTGAGTGATACATTCCAGTCATTCTCAAGACACTCTCAAGACACTCATAATCCTTAAGTGTGTGGCTGACATGGTGATGTAAGCACATGGGACTGTGTGTCTCTCTTTGGCTGGTTTTTTTTTTATCGTAAATACTGGAATACGGTAAAAAAAAAATTATGCTGTGAATTATGGATATAGATACAGAAAAATGCCACTAGTTTTTATTTTTAAATCATAGTGCCATGCCTAAATTAATTTGATGAGATTGAAGCACAGTTTCGTATATGTAATGTTTTGATTTATTTAAGAGTGACACAGAAAATATTAGACTGATTTTTTTTTTGGGTCTTTCATATTCAGTAATGTTCTGTTGCAATATTTTTGTAGAATGATTGTATGAATTTAGGATTTATTAAATATTTTATGTTTACAGTGTCACGAACGATAACACCACGTGCCAATATATCTAGCGGAGTGGATATATTTTTCATATTTGTTAATGTTTTGCATTTGTGTGTAATGAGTCCAATAGTAGTGATAACGATAATATCGATAGCGATAATGATATGAAGAATGAGAAGACTAGAAGGATGTAACCTAACATCACCGCAAGAGTTGACAAAGGGGAGACATGATCATGACATAGAAAATATTCAGGGGGGAATTCATGAAGTAGGCAAAATCAGACTAACTGAAATAAGGAGGCCATGAATAAGGGTAGATTCAAGTAGCAAGTAAATATAATGAACTAAAGGATGAAGTGGTTGAGGTGAATTCCTTAACATGTACTCAAATGTAGGCAGAGTCAATGGGTTCTGGAGCTAGTCATTTAAGCTTTTGAGAGGCGGGATCTGAGAGCTGAGGCTCGACCCTCACAAGTGCATCTAAATGTGTACACACACACACACACACACACACACACACACACACACACACACACACACACACACACACACACACACACACACACACACACTGCACCAGGCAGTGAGGAATGCATTAGGCAGTGATGTGGTGGAGACCGACTCCATACACAGTTTCAAATGTAGATATGATAGAGTCCAGTAGGCTCGGGAATCTATACTCCAGTTGATTGACAGTTGAGAAGCGGGACCAAAGAACCAAAGCTCAACTCCCGCAACTACAAATAGGTGAGTACACACACATACACACACACACACACACACGCAAGTACGGACGGACTTCAGGAAGTGGATCGTTTGAATCGACGAATTGTGATTCAGCCGTCTACATAACCCGTGCGTGTAGTCCCGGGTCATCCTGGGAAGTCTTCCGTGACATAACGCTCAGTGGGATATACTCTGCCATTCCACAAGTATAAATAAGTGACTGGGACCCCACATCACGCTCACTCTCGCACACTGCCTTCTATGGCAACCAAGTTGTACTCCGCCAGGACAGCAACGCCAGGGATAATGTTTCCTTGGACACTTGAAACAGCGGAGTTAACGAGGACCTCGCAGTGTGGGATGCCTCTCGAATCCCAACTGGGTGCTCTTAGCGAGTCTTCGATATCAGATGGACCGATGTTGAACGCCGGCGCCGAAGTAGCTACGCCAAGTGAACTGAGTGGTGAGGCCGGCTTCAGATACTTGGGGGCCAACAATGGGTCCCTGATACCCGATTCGTGTGGCTGGGCGCCCTCAGCGAGCCGACTTGAAGAAGCCTCCACCAGCCATGACCCTCACTCCGCGCTGATCTCCTGCGGCGACCTCTCCTACCAGAGTTCAGATGTCAGATGTCAGTGCGCAGATGTATTTGGAGGAGACGAGTACGATATTAATGATATTACCACGTGGGACCCTCACGTGATCAGGGAAGTGGCAGCGTGTTTAGACAGAGTCATCAACGGCGGGCAGACAGCAGCCATGGACTCCCAGCCACTACCTCCAGCCACACGCAGGCAGCCACAAGTAGTAAGGAGTGAGGGAGTGCCTAGCCAACGTTGGGACCAGCAAGTGCCAGGCAGCTCGAGCAATGTGTCTCGAAGGAAAACCAAACTGTACCAACTTAGCCCTCAGAAAGACCCAGAGCTCGAGAGGAGGAGGAGGCTGGCACTCAAACAATACCTGAAACGTCTGAAAGACGAGGATCACGAAAGGTCACTCATCCGTCAGTTTAAAAACAATAGCCAGGAGGTAGCAAACCTCAACCAAGAGAAGCAGAGGCGCCTGCAAACGATAGCAATGCTTGAAGCAATCTTGACGCGCAGCAGTATTGCACACCCGCAAGGCCAATACACCGGTAGGTATACCTCAACAGACCTGTTGGTGGCATGTATAATATGACTTTTGTTTACGAGATTTGGCTGGCTGTTGTTCTCAAGCTCGAGGCGTATTTGGCGGCTTGACACACACAAATCTTCGTAGGATTAAATACTACTATTAGTAAACACAGACTACTCCTGCGTGTCTCCTTTGTTCAATGGGTGTTTTAAGTTATAATCAGATAACTGCCTTTTTGTAGGTGCTTGAGCGTGTGTTCGTTGTACTCACTTAGCTGTGCTTGCGGGGGTTCAGCTTCGGCTCTTTGGTTCCGCCTCTCAACTGTTAATTAACTGGTGTACAGGTTCCTGAGCCTACTGGGCTCTATTATATGTACATTTGAAACTGTGTATGGAGTCAGCCTCCACCACATCACTTCCTAGTGCATTCCATTTGTTAACTACTCTGACACTGAAAAAGTTTTTTCTAATGTGTGTGTGTGTGTGTGTGTGTGTGTGTGTGTGTGTGTGTGTGTGTGTGTGTGTGTGTGTGTGTTACTTGAGCCCTGGCTCTTTGGTCCCGCCTCTCAACTGTCAATCATCTGGTGTGTGTGTGTGTGGATATTTGCTTGTATGTGTGTGTGTGGATATTTGCTTGTATGTGTGTGTGTGTGTTTGTGTATATTTGTATGTATATGTGTTCGTGTGCGATAATATACAAGTTGCTCTTGATCAGTTTCACAAGAATAAATTAGTCAGCCTTGAGAATAATAATATAAGGACCACCTCAAAGAAAACGGGATTTATAGCTGCCTCTCTCCTAAGGCTTTCTTTAATGACTGAATGTTGGACTTAGAAAACATGACCTTATAAGATCGTTTGGCCAATGAGACTTGCAGGAGAGAAAACACAGACTATGACTTTGTGCCATCTAATGCAATTATTAACAAACATACAAATTAAAGAGCTTACTTCAGATTTAAAAAGAACTAAGAACAGCCCAAAGACCTTGAAATCCGAAGAATTACAGGCTATGACGAAATTTGTAAATCATAGGTATTTGTATGGTCAGCACAGTATTCGAACCAGAGTATGTGATGTAGTCATTTCGCGAATACTCTTTGGCTATAGACACATCTGGCAGATTAATGAGGCTGAGCCACTACCAGAATATTCAGATTGCCATCTCTGTGACAAACCATTAAATCATTCCCTAGAACACTACAATATTGAACGTGAAACTGTACAAGATTTTAAGTTTTCCTGGCCTGTTGTACAGTTAACTATATTTATATATGTTTTGTTTTCTCCTATCATCCAGGTGAGGTCAACCAAGCCGGTACCAGCGGATACAATTCTCAATTTCTGTAGTGTTGTGTACATTTGTAGCAAGCTATTGTTGAGCAAATGTAGCAGAAATAGCTAGCTACACACTTGTAGCAGAAATAGCTAGCTACACACTTGTAGCAGAAATAGCTAGCTACACATTTGCAGCAGAAATAGCTAGCTACACACTTCTTAGCAGAAATAGCTAGCTACACACTTGTAGCAGAAATAGCTAGCTACACATTTGCAGCAGAAATAGCTAGCTACACATTTGTAGCAGAAATAGCTAGCTACACACTTCTTAGCAGAAATAGCTAGCTACACACTTGTAGCAGAAATAGCTAGCTACACATTTGCAGCAGAAATAGCTAGCTACACATTTGCAGCAGAAATAGCTAGCTACACACTTGTAGCAGAAACATCCAGCTATTCACTTGTAGGAGAAATAGCTAAGCTGTGCACCTGTCCGTGCAAGGCTTTGGTGTAACGTACCTCTGTGATAGCCGTCATTTTGAGCGAAAACAGCAGCCCCACTCGGCGTTGTGAAGTACACAGCTGCGTGAACTACCAAGAATGCAAGAATGAAATCCCAGGAGAAAACCCCACGTGATTCGGTTATGCGAGAGAATTTACAAGGAAAATGAAACGGAAAATCCGAAAGTTTTCGTGTTTCACCACATTACCAAGGAAATACAGACAGAGAAGTTGTTGTTGTTGTTGTTGTAGAAGATCACGCCACCACAAGAGGTGGCACGGGCATGAATAGCCCGTAGGTGGTGTAGATGTTTGGAGGGAATGTGCTCTTTAGTCGTGAAACATCTTGAAGTGTCTGTCTCTGGGCCTCCGACAGTGAAAACAAGGGTTTACGATTATATACCCGACTGTATATACACACTATAAAAGTTGGGTATATATATATATATATATATATATATATATATATATATATATATATATATATATATATATATATATATATATATATAGTTGTACACTAGAGGTGTTTTCATGCAATATATTGTTCGCAAGTGTGGATCTGCATTAATTTCGACCTACACACACTTACACACACACACACACACACACACACACACACACACCACACACACACACACACACACCACACACACACACACACACACAGCTGCAAACATGCACAACTTAGACTCATTCCACGTACATAAGTAACCATTTCCTGCCTTTAAGTTCAGACATTTTTGTAAATAAATTGACTTAAATACTTATATTTGCATATTTTATTTCCATTTATTTTCACTTTAAAATATGTGACACTGAATAAATTTCATACCTGAATAGAAAGTTTATTCTGGCTATTATAAATTAACGACGATTAAGACAATAATGCTAATTGCTCGTAGGAAATACATTTTTTATGTATATCCTTTGACAATTTAGCGACAAGTATATTTATTTGTATATAATTTTATGGGTAGCAGATATACGCGTATATGTGATTGTGGTCCGAATTCATTCTTATTTTTTTAAATATATACATTATATATAGTTCTTCAAACCGGCATGAGTGTTTCTTGCCCTGTGGGATGTATACTAAAATTATACATCAAGAATATTCACCAAGTATATCCACGCAAAATATGTACCAAGAGAGAGACACGAGCAGAGTTAATCAAGCAGACTCAACCAGACACAAGCAGAGAGACATAAATTGATACAAGTAGAGTCTGCAGCAGCACACAAGCAAACAAACCGACTTCACCCAAGCGTATAAACCCAATCAAACGCGACACAAACAAGCCATAAGAAAACCTACACAGTCACTGAGTAGGTTTACACAGGTTTACACAAAACCTACACAGCTTCAGTCACAACTGAAAGGAACCTAAAGAATACATTCACAAAAAAACACAGATCTCAAATCGTGGATGGCACAAACAGTTGAACACACACACACACAGACAGACAGACTACAGACAGTCAGACAGATAGCTACAACGCAACATTTGTAAATCTTGCATTGTGGCAGAGGCCTGGTCAGAGGCAGAGGCCTTGCATAGGCCTGATCAGCAAATGAAAGGTGTTAAACTGTCTTTAATACTCAGAGAAATCACAATTAATGTGATGTATCAGTGAGAACAATTTAGTATAGAAGCCGTGACGAGGAGCCGAAACCTCAGCAACCCTAGAGAATTCAGTGGAATTCCAGGTTGCTATCTTTTTGTCATGTGGTGCGGCCTAGTCGTTTAAGGCGTGTGCTTGGGAGTACCCTGGGCATAGATTCGAATCCTCGTCAAGGCTACAACTGATTTTCTCAAACTGTCTTTAAATTAGAATCTGAGCAGTTCTGTGGTATTGGGAACAGAATCCCACCAAATGCCTCCGTGCATGTCTTGCAAGGCTCGAGACAAACATAATGGGTTAGAGACTAATGGAGCACTTATATAGGATTATATATCTGTAATGAAAAAAAAACACTTCATCAACTGGAATGTAAGTTATAGTAAGGCAATTATCAAGAGAAAGCACTAAGCTAGAGTGACTTTATAGCATCTAGTATAGTATAGCATCTGAGAAAGATGCTATACTAATGAAAGGGATGACCGCCTTTTTTCCAGACTGCCAGAGAACACTTGACACTGAAGAGGAAGCTCCTACTCAAGCTGGAAGAACATGTACTCACCTAGTTGTACTCAGCAAGTTGTGATTGAGGGGGGGGGTGAGTTTCGGCTCTTTGGTCCCGCCTCTCATCTGTCAATCAACTGGTGTACAGACTCCTGATCCTACTGGGCTCTATCATATCTACATTTGAAACTGTGTATGGAGTGACGAGAGATTACAGGAATGCATGAGGGAGTACCACAAGGAGCGGTGTTGGTGACCACAGGAGTACCGCAAGGAGCGGTGTTGGAACCCATTCTTTTCCTTGTATATGTCTGTGATTTCACCGAAAACTCCTGAAAAGAGAATTAGTGAAGTCTGTACAATGTTGGAGGGCAAACTACAGGAGTTGTTTGTGAGATGGCTCCTCGAGTTCAACCCCAAGTGAATGTAAAGTAATGCAGTCATCGGAAGGACAAACTCTTCATGTAAACTGCACCTACTATCAAGAAGAAGAAGAAAATATAAAGTAATGAGAGTAGGAAGGTGGGGGGGTAAGGCAGCGAGGAGACCGCAAAAACAGTCTACAATGAAGGGGGGGGGAGACAGTTCAGGTTTTGAGAGAAGACATAATGCAATGTTTCTTGAAACACATTTGTGAACAGAGTGCCATCAGCGGCGCATGCAACTCTGGCAAACCCTGTAAATTATGTACTGCTCTATTGAGCACTGTGTTCTCAAACTCCATACTGTTACCTTACGTTCCAGTGTATATTGATCTACCCCCCCCCCCCCCCCAAACCCTCCGGTACAAATATGTACTCTTCCCCCGTACACTAATGTACTTCACTGTACACTCAGGCTCTGCTCCACTGTACACCTGCTGTACCTCATTTCATTAACGCATTACAGGCCACTATTAACTCCGAAATAAACACTTTCCTGAACCCGGTGTTCGTCTAGCAAGTTGCTAGCTCTTGTGTGCTTTGTTCAACCCCACAATGTTCATCACTGTTCAACCCCACAATGTTCACCACTGTTGAACCCCACAATGTTCACCACTGTTGAGCCCCACAATGTTCACCACTGTTCAACCCCACAATGTTCACCACTGTCCAACCCCACAATGTTCACCACTGTTCAACCCCACAATGTTCACCACTGTTCAACCCCACAATGTTCACCACTGTTGAACCCCACAATGTTCACCACTGTTCAACCCCACAATGTTCACCACTGTTGAACCCCACAATGTTCACCACTGTCCAACCCCACAATGTTCACCACTGTCCAACCCCACAATGTTCACCACTGTCCAACCCCCACAATGTTCACCACTGTCCAACCCCACAATGTTCACCACTGTCCAACCCCACAATGTTCACCACTGTCCAACCCCACAATGTTCACCACTGTCCAACCCCCACAATGTTCACCACTGTCCAACCCCACAATGTTCACCACTGTCCAACCCCACAATGCTCACCACTGTCCAACCCCACAATGCTCACCACTGTCCAACCCCACAATGTTCACCACTGTCCAACCCCACAATGTTCACCACTGTTCTTCAGGAGTTAAGACATTGTGTTTGTTTTCCTCGTCTTCCCCCCCCCCCCACCCCCCCACCACCCCTATGCCCTCCTGAGGAGTTTGGTTGTGTTTTTCCAAGGACAAGGAGGAGGGCGAGGGAGCCTATACAACCGACTGATGGATGGTCTGGTCTCCACACTAAATTCCTATCTCTCAAGATAAGTTGTTCGTGGATGTGACTTATGAATCTAGTCGTAATTAATGTATTGGAGAATTCGATATATCGCTAGAAAAAAAAAAACAGCACACAAATGCACTCCTGTTCGTATGCGTGAAGGGCACGGACATACACGAAATTAATTGATACACATACACGCAAAGTAGACAAACTTGCTAACACAAGCGAAAGTACACACAAGACACACACACACACACACACACACACACACACACACACACACACACACACACACACACACACACACACACACACACACACACACACACACACTTACACTTACGCAAACAGAAGAGGTATCCAGCGATTATCTCAAGACTAATCAGGTTAAAGAGCTCTCTCTCTCTCTCTCTCTCTCTCTCTCTCTCTCTCTCTCTCTCTCTCTCTCTCTCTCTCTCTCTCTCTCTCTCTCTCTCTCTCTCTCTCTCTCTCTCTCTCTCTGCAGAAAGACTCACTACTACCTAGAAGACTCCAGCCCTACAAACAACTCGTATCCGGTGGGTTCGCTTAAAACAGCATCCACTTAACTAGCGTCGCTATAAACGAATGCAACAATTAAAAGTTACTAAACAAGACGCTGGACACAAATATTTACCTTTGGTTAATCTATGTGAGATCTCGTGGTTTAGTGCAATGTTGCATCCCAGAGGTAAACACACACTCTCGGTGCTGTAATGAATTGCATGTGCAATTGCACGTTATTGCAAGCTTCATTTCACTAGCTGGCGGCTTGGAAAGATTAGCGGCTCTCACGCCAGATGTAAATGTGTGTGTGTGTGTGTGTGTGTGTGTGTGTGTGTGTGTGTGTGTGTGTGTGTGTGTGTGTGTGTGTGTGTGTGTGTGTGTGTGTGTTGGATATAAATAAAAAGCTCATCCTGTCTCCAAGAGATAAAAGAGCCATGAAATCCTGTTAATTGTATAATCATTTTGTTTCATATATATATATATATATATATATATATATATATATATATATATATATATATATATATATATATTATATATATTTATATATATTATATATATATATATATATATATATATATATATATATATATATATATATATATATATATATTATATGTATATTTATATATATATATATATAGCAGGAGAAATACACTGCAAAGTATAACTGCAGGAGAAATGCAGGGAAAAGAAGCAGCCACTCTTCGTAGCCTTCATAGATCTGACGAAGGCCTTCGACCTCGACCTTAAGAACATGAAAGGCACCGAGGCCTTTCATGGCTTAACATTAGACGCCTTCGACATCCGAAGTGTAGCAAAGCAGGGCTGCGTTCCGGACTCCACCTGCCAAAGGTTATTAGGGAATACAAACCTGGTTACGCATATGGGAATGTCAAGACCCACAATCCTGGAAATCCACTGCGGCCAATCATCAGCCAGATACCCACACCCACGTACAGACTGGCTAAGCGACTCAAGCGCCTACTGACTCCTTATGTTCCATGTGCTTTCATCCTGAAGTCTCCAATGGAATTCGTTGACTTACTGCGCGGAGCATGGGCCACGGGGATAAGAGCCTCTTTGGATGTAGAATCGCTGTTTATCAACGTACCTGTGGATGAAACAGTCGGGCTGATAATGGACAGAGAGTATCGTGATCAGGCTTGAACTCCTCTTGGCGTATCAGAAAGCATACTAAGAAAGCTACTCCAAGCCTACACTAATGAGGCACCCTTCTTGAGCCCAAATGGGCACATGTATAAGCAAGTAGATGGGGTCGCCATGGGTTCTCCCATAGGTGTCCTGTTTGCAAACTTCTACATGAGTACCATCGAGCAGAAGGTCTTAGTTGACATGGACTTGAAACCCGCCATATACTGCAGGTATGTTGACGACATTTTTATGCAGGCATCTGATGTCAGACGTCTGCAGGGGCTGAAGGAGGCATTCGAGCAGAATTCGGTGTTAAGTTTCACTTACGAGATGGAGATTGATGGGAAGCTTCCCTTTCTAGATTTAACAGTCGCGGAAAGGAATGGAGGCTTCCACACTGCAGTCAACACTAAGGAAACACTCATAGGAATGTGCCTCAATGCCAATAGTGACTGCCTAGACAAGTAAAAGAGGAGTGTTGTCAACGCTTACGTCGACCAGGCTCTCAGTCACAGCTCACGATGGAAGCAAGACGATGAAGAACTCTATAGGGTAAGGCAGGTCCTAGACAACAATGGCTTCTCTAACGGTTGTGTTGAAAACGTCATAAAAAGAAAGGTGAAACGCCATGCAACTTCCGAAGAGTCAACTAACACAACACTTGTAACCCCTATTAGACTGCTTTACAGGAACTTCTTTTTGACAGCTCATAAAACGGAGGAAAGTGTCCTGAAAGATATTATTAATAGGAACGTTATCCCTACAGACGAAAATCAGAATATACAATTGATAATTTACTACAAAAACCAAAAAAACGGCCAACCTACTCATGAAAAACTCCCCAGACACCAAACAGAACACCTTGAAGGAAACCAACGTCGTCTATGCCTTCACATGCCCGCGTGGGGACTGTCAGCCCCAAAGATCTCTGTACATAGGCAAGACAACAACGTCTCTTTTTAGGCGATTAACTATGCACAAACAATAAGGCTCCATCAAGGAACATATAATCTCTTCTCACAACCAGACCATCACCAGAGAAATCTTAACAAGCAACACGGAAATCATCGATAGACACAGCGATAGCAGGAGACTCGAAATCAGCGAAGCCCTATACATGAAAAAGTCAACACCAGCAATCAACAGTCAATTAACGCATAACTATATTCTACCCACTTCAAGACCCCGAACCAACATAGAAGCAGCAAGAGAAAATAGGGGCGAATAGGTCTTTTGCAGTTACTTTCATTCTTTCTCATATCTAATTTATACCCATTGATTCGTGTTTTGGCACCTCACCCAAATGAATATAAGCATGATATATGATATGTGTAAATCAGTCTTTGAAAATGTAAGAAGCCTTTTGAAACGCTTTTTAGGCGTCAGATCAAAAAAATAAAAATGTAAAAAATTAATTTTGGAGAGTTAATTTTTCAATTACCCTCGACAGTGAAGAAAAACGTAAGAAATATTGAGAAGATTCGTGTTAGAATTATTAATCTTACCCTTTCGGTCATATTCAACAACATATATATATATATATATATATATATATATATATATATATATATATATATATATATATATATATATATATATATATATATATATATATATATATATATGCGTAATCCACAAGGAAAATGAAACGAAGGTTTCGTTGTTTCACCACATTATCAAGAAAATACAGAGCTGCAATACAGGGCTGGATATCCTTGATTATATGGTGAAACACGACGACGCTCTGAATTTTCGTAACATTTTCCTAGTGAATTTAGTGGATACTTACGCATAACCGAATCACTTGTTTTTTGATGATTATTCTTGATATATATATATATATATATATATATATATATATATATATATATATATATATACTTAAACCATAGAATTGTTTTATTTGCTAGATAACACAAAAGGATAATGAAAAGCGAATTCATACATATTTAACCTAAGATTTATGCTAATCGACTAATATAGGTTCATTAAAACATCCTAATATGTTGTAGATGTGTTAGCTAAAGTGGCCACATTGGATTATTTTATGCAACATTTTTGTTTTTAATTCGCAAAAAGTTGAAAATATTTAAGATGCTATAGGTGGCAACGATATATCATCAGTTCTTAAAGCACATCTTATATTTTATATCTAGTAGAAGGAAGGTTTTATATGAAAGAAATATGATAGAACACAGTAGGTTATGTGATACTTGGGCGCAGATATTGTACGATTAATGTGCAGTCAAGGACCTCCGTTTGAACTAATGTGCAATTAACAGTGAATGATCAGCAGTATGTGTGGTGTATATGTCCGTGTGTGTGTGTGTGTGTGTGTGTGTATGTGACCATGTTCGTGTGTATGTGCCCGTGTGTGTGTGTGTGTGTGTGTGTATGTGACCATGTTCGTGTGTATGTGCCCGTGTGTGTGTGTGTGTGTACTCACCTATATGTGCTTGCAGGATCGAGCATTGACTCTTGGATCCCGCCTTTCCAGCCATCGGTTGTTTACAGCAATGACTCCTGTCCCATTTCCCTATCATACCTAATTTTAAAATTATGAATAGAGTTTGCTTCCACAACCTGTTCCCCAAGTGAATTCCATTTTTCCACTACTCTCACGCTAAAAGAAAACTTCCTAACATCTCTGTGACTCATCTGAGTTTCCAGCTTCCACCCATGTCCCCTCGTTCTGTTATTTTTACGTGTGAACAGTTCATCTATTTCCACTTTGTCAATTCCCCTGAGTATTTTATATGTCCCTATCATATCTCCTCTCTCCCTTCTTTTCTCTAGTGTCGCAAGGTTCAGTACCTTCAGACGTTCTTCATATACCATACCTCGTAACTCTGAGACAAGCCTCGTCGCAAACCTCTGAACCTTCTCCAGTTTCCTTATGTGTTTCTTCAGGTGGGGGCTCCATGATGGCGCGGCATACTCTAAGACTGGTCTCACGTTGGCAGTGTAAAGCGCCCTAAAGCCTCCTCACTTAGGTTTCTGAATGAAGTTCTAATTTTTGCCAGTGTAGAGTACGCTGCTGTCGTTATCCTATTTATGTGTGCCTCAGGAGTTAGATTAGGTGTTACGTCCACTCTCAGGTCTCTATCTCGAATCGTTATAGGTAGGCAGTTCCCCTTCATTGTGTACTGTCCCTTTGGTCGCTTATCACCTGATCCCATTTCCATAACTTTACATTTACTCGTGTTGAACTCCAGTAGTATGTGTGTACGTGCGTATGTGCCCGTGTGCCTGTGTGCGCGTGTGTATGTGTGTGATCTATGTTTGAGTGTATAAGTGTGTGTGTGAGTGTTTGTGTGTGTTTGTGTGTGTGTATTTATTATTTGCTTATATTTACTATTTGTGTCTGCAAGATCGAGCTGCTAGTTCTTGGTCCCAGCTTTTCTAACCATCAGTTGTCTAATGTACTGACTCCTGACCTATTGTTCTTCTATCATATGTACTACATATATATCTCTCACACACATATCGCAGAATGTAGCCCGTAGCAGCCGCTGTCTACCTTTCCTGGTGCCTATTTACTGCTAGGTGAACATGTTTGTTCTCGTTATACATTGTTTTACATCAAATATGTATGTATAGTATAGGGGTAGGTTAGGTTAGGTGTTTAGGTTCTGTTTGGCGATTGTTTGTTTTTGAAGTACGCGGGTGAAGCCGTACAAGCCGTCCTCACACTAGGCTGGTTAAAGCAGCGGCCGCCCTCCCAAGACGCATTCATCAATTTTAACATACTTGTGTATTAAAAATTGATTTGTTCTCATATGAATAATAATATTATTATACATACAAATTCTATGTATAGGTAGGCGTAGGTTAGGCAACCCGTCCTCAGACCAAGTCCATTCCATCCAGCGGTCGACCCCATAGACGCATTCATCAATTTTAACATTAAAAAAGTTAATTAAAAAAACGTTTCTCAGATAAAAATTAATATTATTATAAAGTAGCATTATTGTCCATATTTAGGGGTCAGGTTAGGTGTTTAGGTTCTGTTAGCGATTATTTGTTTTTGAAGTACGTTGGTGAACCATTTATAGTATTGTGTTTCGAACAGAGGACGTGATCGAAGCACTTGTTCCAGAAGTGTTTGGACGTCATCAGTTGTGCAGCCCGTCCTCCGAACAAAGACCCAAAAGCGATTCCAGACACCCGCCAAACCCCAGCTGTTTATGGATGAAAAACGGTTTACACACGACTCACAACTCATGACGTTCGAACACTTCCGGAACAAGTGCTTCAGTAACGAATTTTGTTCGAACCACAACGCTGTAAATGCCTCACCCACGAACTCCAAATACAAATAATTTCCAACAGAACCTAAACACCGAACCTAACCTATACCTATATAAACAATATGCTAATATATTATAATATTAATGTATATTTGAGAAAATTCCCGTTTTCAATGAATAGCATGTTAAAATTTATGAATGCGTCTGTGGGGTCGACCGCTGGATGTAATGGACTTGAGTCGAGGACGGGTTGCATAAACAGGGGGGGGGTGGTTGGCGGCTGGATCACGAGCTAGGATCTTTGTATGCGAGGACGGGTCGAACAGTGACAGTGTTGGGATTCGAACAGAATTCGTCAGAGAAGCACTGCTGGAGGAAAATACACGAGCCATCAGCTGTTACGTCGCATGTAAAGTGTTTTTCATTTATAAACCCGGGTAATTGGCGGGTGGTTTAACAAGCATTTGGCCTTTGTTGACAAGGACGGGTTGTGGCTCATGAGCGTGGCCTGTGGACGAGTTGAAGTCATGATAAGTATCAGGCGGGAGACATCCTCGAGCCTCTGTGAGCCGCAAGTGAGGAAGGAGGTGGTACCTGTCCTTGCCAGTCATTATACCGTGTGTCCGCGCGCGCTAGTGCTGCTGGTGTAGTGTGTTGTGTTAGACCTTGTGCCTCGAGTCCAACTCTGAGGCGGTCGAGTGGACTATATGACCTTTCAAGTGTGATCTATGTGACCCTCAAGTGAACTTTCAGGTTTCAAGTACTTGTTAGTGCTCTTGACTGGTCTCCAGATGTTGTGAGAGGCCTTATACCCAACACGAAACCAGACGCACCACTCTGTGTCCGCGGCTCCACCTGTTTTGAATCACAAGGTAAAGTGGCAGCTTCGATTTCCTGTTCCACGTGACTGTGAATGTAGTAGTTGTGTGCGTGGCACCAATCACGTGGGTGTTATCCCTCTCAACACCTGGGCCACCTGTCATTAAACATTTACAGAAGTAAGAAGTAACGACTTTACAAAGCTATACGCAAACACCCTCCTATAGTGCTTCGCAGCTCATAAACTGTTTAAGTAAATGTAAACAAAGTCGACAATGATTGGGAACCAAGATGTAGAGTTTTGTAAGTACTTGTATAGCTGCTCGGCGAATCCAACCCCTCCTTCCCCCTCCCACTTTTTCCCCGTCAATAGAAGGAGACTCCTGTCCTGTGGTTATAGACGAGCGACGTTCTTTTCTCCTTTTTTTCTGTCTTAAGCAGAAATGCCACTTGGGTGACACGTGGAACGAGCACACCGTCTCGTTCCACGATACAAATCAGTGAACGGTCGTCGGCTGGTGTTGCCTCAGCTGGGCGGCTGGTGTTCAGCTGGGCGGCTCAGCTGGGCGGCTGGTGTGTTGCCTCAGCTGGGCGGCTGGTGTTGCCTCAGCTGGGCGGCTGGTGTTGCCTCAGCTGGGCGGCTGGTGTTGTCTCAGCTGGGCGGCTGGTGTTGCCTCAGCTGGGCGGCTGGTGTTGCCTCAGCTGGGCGGAAAAGCAGGATGTGCAGAGTAGCAGGTGATTATCAACTTGAGAAGGGCACTGTTCTCCCATGGTAAACGCGGCTAGTGCGCATGCGCGGGACTTGCTGATGAGATGGTGGGAGTTTTGACGTATTTACATCCTGAATCATCTGTGACAAGATTTGGAAAATAGATTTTGAGCTTTTTCTTGTGTAAAATTTAAAGTCTCTTCTCTCCAGCAGCACACCAAGACAACGAGGAGAGAGTATAGAGAGGAAATATGGCGTCCTTATCCTATCATCGTCTGTCAAAAAAAAGACGTTCGTAGACTTTTATAGTAGCTATTTAGGAGACAAAGATGATTTCCATTACCTGCTTCACGATCTCTGGTCGTTCCCTTTTCCCTCCTCCTTCACATTCTCTCCCTTCACATCCTGCATCTCACAGTCGACTGGGCACAGCATCTTCAAACTTCACCATAAATTGTCACTTTCAACCTCTGTCAGTGACCCCACGGTGGCTTCCCCAGCCATACAGCTGTTGTCTAGCCTTGTGTTTTGTGTCGTGTTTGTTGTGGTCGTCACAGCTGATTCCTGCAGCTGATTACAATAGCCGGCTGGACCACCTGCCTGCCCGCGACAGCTTGAGACAGGTGGATGATTACAAATGGTAAGTGGCTACGATTTATTATATAAAAACAGTTGCTTCGCTCTGGGAGGTGATTGTATTTTAGTGTCATATATCAAGTTTCTGCCACTGTGCGTATGTTTTTTTTGGGGGGAGGGGGGCCTTCGTGACGAGAGAGAGAGAGAAAGAGAGAGGGGGGAGGGGGGAAAGTAGTGTATTTTCCAAAAAAAAAAAAATCGTTGAGACTCTCCATTCCTTTCGTCCTCTATCCCTTTCTCGTCTTAATTAACACGCACCAAGGGAATCATGCAATGTTCGCATGTATGTTCAGATACGAATAAGCAGAGAGCAGTTATCTAATAAGCTTTAGGTGATGTTAATAAGCAGAGCTATGCGTGCTAGTGGCTGTACAAGAATGTAAGAACTCTGGTATATTTAAATATATAAATGAAAGCCAAGCACTTATCTTGAAGCAACACTTCCTGATGCCCTGGCCCCTGGAAAGTGTTGTAGGTTGTTGTGACAGTATTACGACTAAAGTCGCCAGGGGAAGGGATTGGAGGGGAAGGGGGGAAGGCTGGTGTGTGCATGTTGTAACAATGAAACATTATATACCTCTTTCCTATCAATTTTCAAGTTGCTTTTTTTTTACTATTACTTCTGTAAGGTGCCTATTACAGAAGCAAGCTTCTTACTTCTGTAAGGTGCCAGTTACAAAAGCAAGCTTCTTACTTCTGTAAGAGTACTTCTTACTATAGTAAGAAGTTTTTACTTCTTACAGAATGCCTCCCAATTAACCTTTCAGTCGTGTCGTGCAAGAGGAGACGTGAGAGACGAAAGCCTTCTGCTTTGATACTCTAATTTCCTCCTGATATTACTTGGATAAAAAGCCTTTCTCCCTCTATTAAGTAACTGTTATACGCCATTTAATGGGTCTTCTCTTTCCCGATTTATGAGTGTTTATATATATATATATATATATATATATATATATATATATATATATATATATATATATATATATCCATCATCCAGCTAGCTGCACACTTCGTTACCATGGAAACGCGTGGGAGATATATATATATATATATATATATATATATATATATATATATATATAATTTTTAAATACATTTTAATTATCTTACGTTCTTTCATACAAAACATTCAGACATTTTCAAATAAAGTTAGATATATATATACACACATATATACATGTCGCCCGTACACACGTGCACGGGCGACGCCAAGCGTGACAATAAACAAACAAGCAACACCACACACAACACAAACACAAAACAACCACACGAATCACTCTTACTTATCCGGGAACTCCTGAGCCGGAAAGGGTAAGCAGTAAGCTTACGAAAACAACCAGGTCGTCTTTAGTAATAGGACGACCCGGAGCCGTACGACGCCGAGGCATTAATTCCGGCACTCCAGTGACAAAACCCTGCGCCCGCGGAACCCAATTTGAAGAAGAAGACCACGGAGCAGGACGCTCTACATCATCAAACTCAAATTCCAAAGGGGAGTGTCCATCGTACACCTCCCCGGTCGAGAAGATGAGATGGAAGGGTTTCTTCCTAGGGGCTCGGTCACAGGGTCGCGCACTTGGAAGCACACCGGGCGGCGCACAGGGCCGCACACCAGTGCGCGCACTAGGACCCACGTCGGGCGCCCCACACAGGGGGAGCCCTCAGCCGTTGAGGGCTGAGGGCCCCCGCCAACAGGAGCAGAGCCCCCCCCCCCCCCACCGTGCACATCCTTCGTCAACACCACGACGAGGTCGCGATTACCAGGGGCAACCGCCCACGGAGGGGAGCCACCAGCAGGAGGCGCCGGGGCAGACACAGGAGGCAGCACCGAGCCACCCACAGCATCGTCAACCACATCGTCACACTCGTCAGCCCAAGCACGGGGAGGCGACGCATCCCTATCCTGACGAGAACGCTTAGGGACAGGCCAGTGATTGTCGGAGCTGTCACTCCCTGCAGGTGGCGCCCGAGAAGAGCCGACGGCAGTCTGCCCCAAAACTGGGGGAGCACGACCTCGCAGAATGTCAGCCTCAACGACGCGGAGGACTAAGCCGCCACCCACCAAGGATGCCGGAACCGGGGAACCAACAGGCGCGGCTGGCAGAAGGGAAGGGACCACGCGATGACGTCGGAATGGGCAGACGAGATGAGGCGCGCACAGGCGAAGAATCCCTCGGAGGCGAAGAGGACGACTGCGGGGCCTCACAGACCACCACCTCGTCACATTCACCTCCACTCGTACACACCGGCTCGCCAGCCGAGGACCCTGGGCCCACCACCGGGTCAGCAGGCGGCGGGGAAACCTCCCCCACCCACCTCACCACAAGGCGACAGTCCCTGAGCCGCCAAAGGAGGGCAATCCTCTTCTACACTAGGACCAGACGGAGAAGCAGGAACATCCACAGAGCGAGGACATACCGGGGAGTCCCCACGCACACGCAAGCAGGGAAAATCTTCCTCTTGAAATACAGAAGGGGCTTCAGTACGAGGAGCGCAGCATCCGGCCACGACGTGGCCCTACCCACCACACCGGAAACAAGTACGCGTCTGATCCTGATAAAAGACCCGCAGAGAGAGCCCACTAAACGAAACCTGGGGAAGAATAGAATCAGTGATCCTCATGATAAGCATATGAGCACTTAGAGCCCCTGCAGCCGCCCCGCACACAGTGGTGTGCCAATGCCGCAGCACCGCACCAAACCTCGTAAACACCGAACAGAGCTCCGACTCGGGGAATTTCACCGGCACACCGTGGACACTCACATACGTCATGGGGCCCCACGGATCCGAAATCGTCACCGACACAGCGGAATCAGGAAGGGGAACCGTCCTCTCAGCCCAGCGGTTCACAATCCCCAAGTAAAGCCCCCCTAAAGTAGACCTCCACACGGGTAGGCGAGAGCTTTTCCAGTCCCAGAGCGAGAGCTTTTCCAGTCCCAGAAGACCGGTGACTCACACAGTCAACACGTCCAGGAGCGCAACTTCCACCAAAGGCCAATCTACAGGAGTATAGAAATCAAGCCGCACAGTATCCACACGGCGTATCCGGCCACCTCCAGCCGCCGCCCCAGCCAGCGGGAGCACCACACCAACAGGCAACCGCCACCTTGCAGCGTCAAGCAACAATTCTGTGCGGTTGTAATTGACCCGACCCGTATACCTCCAAAAGCGATTTCGGCGAGGTTAGAGCCCTGGACAGGGAGGAACAAATGGATGTAGATCCTTTAACCCAGCAGTTAAAATAGGGGAAATATACATTGGGGGTACCCCCCCCCCATCTCTTTTTCGGAGTATACAGAACTGGAAGTGTGTTTACGTCCTGAACGATGTTCAGACCTCGGCATATATTTTCTGGTTGTTCAGTCAAAAAGGATGCGGCTGTCTTATCCTTCAGAGGTTGGTAGGCCTTAGGCTATATACCAAACCAGAGTCAGCAGTAAATATCACCTGGCTGTAAACAAATGGATGTGAGGGGTCCCAGTGAGTACGTTCTCGACTCACAATCGAGAATCCGGGTTCAAATCCCGGGCGGGACAGAAAGAGTTGGGGTGCAGTTCCTATCACCTAATGCATCTGTTCACCTATCAGTAAGTAAGTACTGGGAAGTTAGTCAGCTTGTTGTGGGGTTGCATCCTGGGCGGGGTCAGTAATTCGACCATTTGACCTCGATACAAGCGTAACTTGAATGAATACACTCTGGCTTCCTGTCCCACGACACAATGAATTAGTAAATTATTATAAATTGGCGGGTCGTGTTTCAGGGAAAGTTGAGAGAGGGAAGGAGAGAGGAGAGAGGAGAGAGAGAAGGAGAGAGAGAGAGAGAGAGAGAGAGGCTTAAGCCGAGTTCTAGGCAAGAAAAGCTTTAACCTAGTAACATGAGTCTGCTCCAATACCCCCACCTATTTAAAGAAAATTACAAATATAAAAGCTTAGTTTACGCTTAATATCTCCGCGTTTTCTGTTAAGTTAGCGCGCATAATTTTCCTTTTATGTGTTGAAAAGATTACTTAAATGAGTTTATTCATTTATAGCACAGGGACGGGGGGCTTGTATGCTGTGCTGACCCACGGAAAAATAATGTGAAAAGAGGGGGGGAAGAGCACCAATTTGACCTTGAAAACCTTCGTTGCCGCAAAGTAACTTGGAATTCTGACCTTCTATAATTTGCGTAATATAGAAGAGGTATAATAGTGACCCTCGTGAATTCCGCGCAAAGATAGGAACTTTCTAAATTCGAACCAAAGTTAGAAAAGGTTCAGAGGTATGCCACCAGGCTAGTCCCCGAGCTGAGGGGGTATGAGCTACGAGGAAAGATTACCGGAACTGAACCTCACGACACTGGAAGACAGAAGAGTTATAGAAGACATAACCACCTATAAAATTCTCAGAGGAATTGACAAGGTAGATAAACATTTTTGTTAACACATTGATGAGGCATTTTATCTCCTTGGTGCGGCAGGACTTTTATCTGACAGTACTCTCTCTATAGTGTTTCTTTTCACTGTTGATAGTAATTGAAAAATCAATTCTCCAAAATTCATTTTTATTTCTAGTCTGACGCGACACTTGAACGCGTTTCGTAATAACTTATTACATTTTCAAAGACTTAAGTTTACACACACACAACTATAACCTGCAAACACTAAACAGAGTTCTACTATGCTATGATTTAAACAGCTTTCATTTTATACCCGCATTTTGGGTGAGGTGATATGTTACAATAGTTTTGGATGAGGTGAACAAAACTTTCAACACAATACAGAACACGAAACAATGGGTATTAATTGGGTAAATTAAAGGTAAGAATGGAAGTAACTGTAGAGGGCCTATTGGCCCATATTTCTTGATGCTTCTATATTGGTGCGGAGTCTTGAAGTGGGTAGAATATAGTTGTGCATTAATTGGCTGTTGATTGCTGGTGTTGACTTCTTAATGTGTAGTGCCCCGCAGATATCAAGCCGCCTGCTATCGCTGTATCTATCGATGATTTCCGTGTTTTTTGTTAAGACTTCTCTGGTGATGGTCTGGTTGTGGGAAGAGATTATATGTTCCTTAATGGAGCCCTGTTGCTTATGCATCGTTAATTGCATAGAAGAGATGTTGTTGTCTTGCCTTTAGTGTGTAAACTAAAGTCTTTGAAAATGTAATAAGTTATTATGAAACGCGTTCAAGTTTCGCGTCAGACTAGAAATAAAAATGAATTTTGGAGAATTGATTTTTCAATTACCATCGACAGTGAAAACAAACATAAGAAATATTGAGAAAATTCGTGTTAGAATTATTAATCTTACTCTCTCGGTCATATTTAATGATATATATCTACAGGAAAGACTGCTACCAAAATATACTAATATATATATATATAATATATATATATATATATATATATATATATATATATTATATATATATATATATATATATATATATTCAAATAAAGTTAGATAAATATACACACATACCAAAAAAATAGTTGTGGTAGGAGAAGAAAATATCAAAGTGTTCAGTGAGGATCCACAAGGTCTTCTCTGAGTACTCTTTATTTTCTTCTCCGAGGCTATGTGGGTCCTTACACTTGCACCAGAGGTGGTACCCCATCTAGGTAAAATATATATATATATATATATATATATATATATATATATATATATATATATATATATATATATATATATATATATATATATATATATATATATATATAAGCTTTCACTATTACTGTTATAATACTTGCAAATACTATGTTGTCTCTAATCAACTGAGGCACTCGTGCAAGCCTTCACAATTTAAGATATCAAAACCTTTTTTTTTTTTAATACCGGTTCGGTGTGTGTGTGTGCGTGCATGAAGATCTCGAAGGAGTCTTAAAGTGTTCAGGTGCACAAGAAAGATTACAGTGTTCAGGTCCTGGTTGTGTCAAGACTGGGTAGATCATCCTGGTGTCTCAGACAACACTACATCGTTCAGTTGAGCATGCTTCAGTCACCCCTACAGTATCGCGTGGGTGCCTGTCCTCCTTGACACATG
>WNGS01001312.1:17416358-17427119 GCA_020271785.1 Procambarus virginalis | reverse complement strand
AAACTCTTATGAGGATGGAAGAAAATGAGGTTGAGGTAGAGAAAGAGAGGAGTCGAGGTTCAGAGAGATGGAGAGATGACAGTAAGATATTGAGAAACAGCCGGAAATGCTATGGCGAGGCAATGAGGACAAGAGGAGGAGGAGGAGGATGGTGATTGGGGCTAGGGGGACGCAAGGGGGTGAAAGCCCTTGGGACGCAAAGTGCGTGAGCCTGGAGGACGCAAGTGAGGATTCCAAATGGACGCAAGTGAGTGTTCCAGGGACCCCACAAGAGGCTCTGGAGAGACGGTAATGGGTGATGCAGGAGGACGCCAAAGCAGCAAAAGAGAACACAGACGCGTTGGTTGAAGGACACGGAAAAAAGAGGACGTAGAAAGTTTAAGATAGAGCGAACGTCAAAAGAGCTGATCATCTCCCCGAGGTAAGAGAGCGGCCATGGTGGCGTCTTCTATATTCTGGAGAACTTCCAAAAAAGAAGCTTGAGGAAGTTATCTTGCCCTCTGGGGAACTTAGCACCCGAGGCGTCCTCGTAATATAGGCTAGTGAAGAGTCGAAGGTCGGTCGACTGTCCCACTCTCCTTCATACCCCCACCCCTGCTATCCACACCTTCCCCTCCCCCCTCCTCCTGCCTTCTTCTAACCCCCTCCGCCCCCCCCCTCCCATCTCATTCTAACCCCTCATACACCCTCCTATTCCTTGTGGAAGGGAGGTGGAGAGGGAGAGGTTGGGCTCAGGCGTTCTCCATCGAGGTCATGGGTGAGTAATGGGCGTAGATCATAGGTACCGCCCATGGGGCGTGGCACAGGGGAGAGGGAAGAGATTGGTCCGCCCACGGGGGGCGTGGCGCCGGAGAGAGGGAAGAGACTAAGGGAACTGGACCTCACAACACTCGTGGAAAAAATGAGTAGGGGCAGACATGATAACTACATGTAAGATACTAAAAGGGGGGATATTCACATTGTAGATGTTAAACCCATGTTCAAATTAAAGAGCAGAACAACGAGAGGGCATAATTAGAAATTAGAAACAAGGATGATAAGTCACATAGATGAAACTTTACCAGTCTCAGAGTCCTAAAGAAGTGTAATGGACGAGATGAGGAAGTTGTCGAGACCAATTCTATGAAGAGTTTCACATCTGAATATAACAACAAGGAAAACGAGGCAAAGGTCTCTGCATTGAATAATGATAGTCGAGAAGCGCGAGCTGAAGATCAGTAAAGTACAACTAGATAGTACAACTAGATAATAGAACTAGGTCAGTACACACCACACACACCACACACACACACACACACACACACACACACACACACACACACACACACACACACACACACACACACACACACACACACACCAGCATCTTCGTCTACATAAAAGCTGAAAGTAGACCAACACCCAGGGCACGGTGGCCTCTCCGTCCATCTACGTCGATATGACTTTCACTTGGCGTCCGTAGCATCCTCAGATCGTCTCTCGTGTATGTACAGCATCACTCCCCTCCGCTGATGAGCATCTTGCAGATGCTGCTGCTCTCCTGGCAGAGCTATGCCAGGTGATGCTCTCTTGGACGAGGTCTCCAAGGTAATCTTGTCTTCACTTCATAAATACAATACAATACAACAATTAACAGAACTGCTTACATATATTCCATAATACAACACAGTATAACACAATACAATACAGCATAACACAGTACAGCGGCACAATACATTGCAGCATAACATCATAAAATGACACGAACACTCGTAACACGATTCAGCAGAACATATCATACGATACAACATAATGCAACATGATAACGCAACAGCACAATACAACTCAAATACAGCAAACAGTGCCATGCAAACACGGTGCAATAATTCCGTTCACTGCTTATCAGTGCAATGTACATCAGTGCACCGCATCAATGCAATGTACATCAATGCTATGTACATCAATGCAATGTACATCAATGCAATGTGCATCAGTGCAATGTACATCAATGCAGAGTACATTAGTGCAATATACCAATGATAAATAAATAATCAGGGCAATGAAACTTGCATTAAAGTAAAGTACATCAATTCAGCGAACATCAACGCAACGTGCATGAACGTAGCGTACATCAATGTAAGGTACGTCTATGGAACGTATTTCAGTGCAATTTACATCTATAAAACGTGCATTTATGCAACGTACATCAATTCAACACACACATACAACACACACACACACACACACACACACACACACACACACACACACACACACACACACACACACACACCACACACACAACACCACATACACACACACACACACACACTACATTGTGCTTCAATGCAAACACAAATCTTGTGAAACATTAATGTACCGTACATCAATGTAACGCAAATGTTATATACGTCGCAATACACATCCATTGCAACGCATCGCAATAAGGCAATATACAAACGACAGCAACATCAATCACAGCATCGAAGAAAGTTGGAGAATTTATATTTGGTTTACGGGAACGAGTAATGGGTCTTGTAAATAGACAAGCAGTGTGTTTTGTATAGAGTTAAGCGTTCACACGTAAGCCGTAAACCATTGTAAACCGCTCAGTTACGTAAAACACAGCAAGAACAATATACAATTTTACTAGGTGAAAAAAAGATCATTGTGTAAACAATAAGGGTCGCTGATCGAGGAGGTTGTTGTGGTGGAATGCCAGCAGATCACGGAGATTTTTTTGTTAAATTTATAAAGAAGTTCTTAGTATGTATGCATTATAGCCAAGTTTCTTATTCGAAATGATGGATTTATTTTCGACACAATATAAATAAATATATATATATATATAATATATATATATATATATATATATATATATCTATATATATATATATATATATATATATTTATTTATTTATTTATTTATTATATATATTGTCTTTCATTGATATTTGCTTGGTTAAATATATTATTTGACGGGTGCTATATCATACAACCGTATATAGATATTAGAATCTGTTCATTGCATCAACAAAGCAAATAATATATACAGATGCTAACGCATTTAGGCCTTATATAGCGGATCATATATAGAATCCACTTCAACTCTGGCAACAATGTGCCCAACCTCTTGGGGCTGGACGGTAGAGCGACGGTCACGCTTCATGCAGGTCGGCGTTCAATCCCCGACCGTCCATCAAGTGGCTGGGCCACCATTTCTTTCCCGCCGTCCCGTCCCCATCCTTATCCAGACCCCCCTTCCAAGTGCTATATAGTCGCATTGGCTTGGCACTTTCTCCTGATAAGGTCCTCCCGCTGCCAAAAAATGTTTTCACATGAATAGTACGCGTGCATAATAACATTCATACATAAACATACATGCATGAATACATTCACCTATATACAAATATACATAATATATACGCAATATACCACAATGAGTCATACATGGAACGTAAAAACCTAAATTGTGTTACATGTAAAAAAAAAAGAGAGAGTTAGAAGGAAAACAGAAGATGATAATTGAGAAAGATAAACAGAGAGAGCGCAAGATTTTCACTAATAAATTTAAGTCTGTGGAAGTCTCACTCCGTATTTCACAGTATTGCGTTAAGTGAGCGATAATATTAAGCTCTCCGGGGTCTTCACCTCATTCCAAACACAGCGTTACCTTCACCAGCACCTCACTCCAAACACTTAACTCCAAACAACTCCAACTCCAAACAACTCCAACTCCAAACACACAAACATTCTTCCCAACCCATCACTTCAAACACACAAACCATTCTCCCCAGCACCCCACTCCAAACAGTCAAACATTCTCCCCAGCCCCCCCACCCTAAACAGTCAAACATTCTCCCCAGCACCCCACTCCAAACAGTCAAACATTCTTCCCAGCACCCCACTCCAAACACTCAAGCATTCTTCCCCAGCACCCCACTCCAAAACGGAAAAAAAGCTTCCTTTGAGATCAGATAAAATTGAAAAACAAGCAATACAAATGTCAAAATGCCGATTATTGGAAGGCGTTTTGAGCGTATTTAAGTCACGCGGCTGCAGTCAACCGCGTCGACGAGATGGAACCAGGCGACCGTCAAACTCACGTCTCCGTCAAGTTTATGTCCTGCGAGGTATTCCCTCTCAACGATTTATTTCTTGTACGCCGCTATAAGCTCCAGACTCGGGTGCTCCCGAACGCATCCATACGTTCGAATCCTGCTTCCAACGGGGATCGTTCTGAACGCATGTGTAGTTTCGAAAGAGGCTCAGTCACATTTTTTATATATTTTATTTTATTTTGGTCGTTGTAGCGTGAAGGTCAGACGTTATACCCTTCGTGATTACGTTCGCCCTGAGTGCTGATTTTTCCACCTTTTAAATTTCTTTTATTTTAGGCAAAGAGTTAGCTGAAGCTCTTAGTCCAGTAGGCTCTCGAGAACTCTAACGAGCTTCTGCAATGTCTGATAGACTCTCGCAAAGTCCGATAGACTCTCGCGATGTCCGTAAGATACTAGAAAAGTTTCAAAAGTGTTTAGTGTACAGTTAGACTATGGGAAGTAATTGTAAACCCCCTCCCCCCCCTGAAATGTTTTTAAGGCTAAGGGAGTGGTAATTAGCAAGTTGTTAGAATGCACAACAGTGATTATCTCGTAGAACGTGACTGGCTAATTAGTAGGATGGACAGGGATTAACCAATCCTTGAGACTCACCAGTCTTTCCAAATGATCATAGATATTTGTAAGCCTTATGAAAGCTCGGCTGAAGGCTAGAAACACAAATTGTACTGGTACCAACAGTCTTCCTCCTTATCTGTGCTTGTAATGACCCCCCCCCCACCCCCACAAGGAAATATTTATACAAGAAACGACCAATAAATCGTGAATACTCTACAGTGAGCGAGAATTAACAAAAAAATACAAACAACTAAACATTTTAGTGAGATAAGAGGACAAAGAGTTACTTGAAGTGACTCGGAGATCAGGCAGAAAGATGGATCACGAGGAACAAGTGAGTAGTGAGATATAAAGACGAATTGACCAAAGAGTGAGCACAGTATCCGGGAGGATTGTATAGAGGTGCTAGGGCGGAAAGACGTGCACTAGCGGGGAAAGCCAAGTCAAGGAAGCATGACTAAGGAGAGAGAATCCAAGAACAGAGGAAATCGCACACGACGTGAATGCAAGACGAGAGACAGGGAATTCATTGCACTTGGATTGTGTTGGGTGATACGCAGGCTCGTGGATAGGAATTAGGGGGTGGGGGAGGACTGGAGACAGGGGGCAGATAGGAGTCTGAGCAGGTTTACAGGACGTAGGGACGGTTAATAGGAGGCAAGGTTATGGATACAAAGCAAGGTGAATAGGAGACATGGCACATGAATAAGAATTGGTGTAGCTAGGCAGGCAGGTAATACAGATAAGAAGCATGGTAGAGAGTAGGAAGATAGTTTTATGAGTTAGACAGTCAACAAAGCCCCTTCTAATGAGTTAGACAGCAAGGCCCCCTCCTCATGAGTTAGACAGACAACAAGGCCCACTTCTAATGAGTTAGACAGCAAGGCCCCCCTCCTCATGAGTTAGACAGACAGCAAGGGCCCCTCCTCATGAGTTAGACAGCAAGGCCCACTCCTCATGAGTTAGACAGACAACAAGGCCCACTCCTAATGAGTTAGACAACAAGGTTCCCTTCCTCATGAGTTAGACAGACAGCAAGGGGCCCCTTCTCATGAGTTAGACAGACAGCAAGGGCCCACTCCTAATGAGTTAGACAACAAGGTTCCCTTCCTCATGAGTTAGACAGACAGCAAGGGCCCACTCCTAATGAGTTAGACAACAAGGTTCCCTTCCTCATGAGTTAGACAGACAGCAAGGGCCCCTCCTCATGAGTTAGACAGACAGCAAGGGCCCCTCCTCATGAGTTAGACAGCAAGGGGCCCCTTCTCATGAGTTAGACAGACAGCAAGGGCCCCTCCTCATGAGTTAGACAGACAGCAAGGGCCCACTCCTAATGAGTTAGACAACAAGGTTCCCTTCCTCATGAGTTAGACAGACAGCAAGGGCCCCTCCTCATGAGTTAGACAGACAGCAAGGGCCCACTCCTAATGAGTTAGACAACAAGGTTCCCTTCCTCATGAGTTAGACAGACAGCAAGGGCCCCTTCTCATGAGTTAGACAGACAGCAAGGGCCCACTCCTAATGAGTTAGACAACAAGGTTCCCCTCCCCATGAGAGTTTGCACACATAAGAACTGGACTTCAAAGACAGCTTCCTGCACCTGCACCTTCTCTCTCTCTCTACTAGTTACCTGTCCAGAACCTTGAGAACCACTTTGAGGATCTTATGTCAACATGATCTGTATAAAGACTTCCTTGTCATCATGCTTGACATTCGTACGTGTCACTCTCCATTGGCGGCTGAAGCTGAATGGTCACTGTCGACTCCTGTAAGTCTTGTGAATATTTCAGAGCCTTAAACACCTCTACATTACATGTTTACGCGATGGATTATTGTTTTTATTTGTAAATATATGTAATTTGTCACATGCTCCTGAGTTGCATAAAAAATATTTAAGTTATATGATCTCCTTCTGTTATATTTCATATGCCTATGGTTTAATGATTTAGATATATATTGGTGGGCTAATTTTTGAAAGAATGCTGTTTGAATATGTTTTTTTTTATGTTTTAGTAGGTTAAGTTTGAGTGTTTTCACACAAGGACTCTGAGAGTGTAAGTGTATGATCCAACTTCCTAAAAAATTACGAATTGTTGCTTACTTTGGCTTCTCCTTCTCCCCTACAGGCAGGGTTGATATCCCCGCTGGGTGCCTGATGTTGGTGCCGCGGGCCACCCCAGTCTGTGCCATGCCTGCCGCCTCGCCCTCCCGTCCTGGCCCCCCTGCCCCACGCCCATTTACCCCTGCGCCTGGTTACGCCCACTACCACATGGCGGCCGTCCACTCGTCGCAGGTGACAGGCGGATACACCAGCCGCCCGTCGATCCCAGGTCCCCGCTACCTTGGGGTGCCACCCAGAACCCATCTGGCTGCGGCCCTCACCCAGCCCTCGCCCCCAGGGATACCCCGATCACGCTCCCCTCATCCATCTCTGGTACAATATGAAGGGTCAGGCCCGCCCCCCAGGGCCCTGCCGCCCACATTCCGGCCCTTTGGGGTCCACGGGTCCCTTAGCTCTCCAAAGCAAGCGGCAGTGTGCCCGGAAGCACGCACTTCGTACCCCGTCCCCGAACTTCCTGATACTCATTCGATGCCATGGCCTCCCGATGCCCCTTTGCCCGCCTCTGACATGCCCTTTGACCTCTCTACCCACAATCGAGAGCCACGTATGTCTCCCGCGTCGCGACCTCTCGACCTCTCTGAGTCAGACCAGCCGCTTGATCTTCGGGTCAAGAAGCGACACCCAGTCGAAGACGAAAATATGAACATCGTGGAGCGCCATACCCCGCCTTCGGTGCCGCGTAGAGTGCCTTCACCCACGTACGTGTCGCCACGGAGAGTGCCTTCTCCCACGTACGTGTCGCCACTGAGAGTGCCTTCCCCTAAGTACGTGTCGTCGATGCACGACTTCCGGTCCCAACACACGCACGACCACCCGTCGTCGTCGGTCGAGGGCGACCAGGTGGCCAAGAGCGCGAGCCTGCAACTGGTGCCCGTCGCGAGTGCGGTCACCTCGCGCAACCCGCCTGCGGTAGTGTACCCACAACCGGTTCACCAGCGGCTGCATCACCCGGTGCCGGTGTACTCCAGCGAGTGCCGGCCTCTACCTCCAGCCTCGTCCGTCCGGCCGCCCTATCCGGTCATTGGCATCCCCCACAACCCTTACCACATGGGCCCCTCGCCTGGGTCCTCCCCCCACATGATGCCCGGATACAGAGGGCCCCCGCCTGGGCCACAGGGCCATCCGGCACTGTACCAGGTGGTCGGCGATCGGATACCAAAGGGCGCGCCGTCGCACGCCGAGGTCCACGGCGTCGTGTCGTCCGTGCTGCCCAGCATGTCGGCGGTCAAGCCCCGCGAGCGCTACTCGTGCAAGTTCTGCGGCAAGGTCTTCCCGCGCTCGGCCAACCTGACGAGACACCTGCGCACGCACACGGGCGAACAGCCCTACAAGTGCAAGTTCTGCGAGCGCTCGTTCAGCATCTCGTCCAACCTGCAGCGGCACGTGCGCAACATCCACAACAAGGAGAAGCCGTACAAGTGTCGGCTGTGTGAACGAGCCTTCGGCCAGCAGACCAACCTCGACCGACACATGAAGAAGCACGAGTCGGACGGGCCGACCATCCTGGATGGCAGTCCTAAGCGGTACACGTCGCGCCCCCCACGGCGGGGGGACGAGGAGGAGGAGGGGGGCATGATCCCCCCACCCCCCTCAGGCAAGGACCCCGTGGAGATGAACGGCACGACCGAAGGCCGCAACGACCTCCGAGCCCCGGACGACGACGACGACGAAGATGAATACATCGACGTCGAGGAAGAAGACGAGGAGGAAGAGGAGGAGGAACCGGGAGAGAAGGAGGGAGAAAAGATTTCCTGCGAAGTGACGATCCAGTCGACGTCGTCGACGTCGTCGTTGGGCGCGTCGCCGATGGAGGTGGACACGGGTGACAGCGGTGCGTCGTCGCGCCCCGCGGCCGTCATCTCCACGTGAGCGACCTCGCCTCCGAAGTCGAGCTACAGCCTCGGGTCCCAAGCCAATGTGGCGACGAAGCTGTTTTAAGACTTCGTTGGCGGGACGAAAACTGTTTACATAATGGGTGTTTCAGGCCATCCCGAGGTGTCTGTGTGTGCCCTGAGAGGCGGCCCTAATCCACAGCTCTCTCTCTCATGACTGATCTAACCCCATGGAGGACCCCTCAACACTCCAGGACCCCACTGAAATGGGGTCCGGTGGGGTCATACTCCCCCCCCCCTTTCTTACGTACATTGACCGCAAAGAGCCACACAAAACCCTCCCCCTAGACCGCATAGGAAGCCCTGACACGCACTTTTACGTGTCCTGGTTACTAGAGAGGCCTCCCATCACACCCTGGTCTCCTGGGAGATGTATGGGAGAGTGGGAGGAGGCTTCATTCGCTTCCCGATTTCGGCAGAAATCTGAAATTTCAGCCATGACCTGAAATTATGGTGACAATTCGCCTTAAAATCCAGATGAAAATGACGCCAAAAGAAAAAAGTGATAGTAATTAAAGGTGGATATTGCAATATATATGTAATATTATAATGTGATTATTATAATATTTAAAAATGGGTAAAATATTACAAATATTTAATTCGAAAGCGCACCGAAGGTGAGGCTGTGACGTCACCTTCCCGCGTTGCTACTACCACAGAAAACGGGATTTAGGATTGAGGAGGGAAACTACGTCCAAATTTGGCTTCCGTTCTGTGCCCACTAAAGCCAGCAACTGATGTCATGCAAAACACTTTCATTTTGTCTCATACCATGATGAGTTCTCTCATGTACAAACCTACGCGAACTTCTGTGTATGGGTAAGCAAGTGCAACATGCCTTATAGTCCTGCCATTTTTTGAAAGAATTATAGAAAAAGATATAAATATATTATATATAGTATATATGTAAATATTCTTTACGTCATATTTTCTTAACAGATTTATAATTCCACACACGTGCTGAAAGAGTCAATTTTATGATGAGAGTTATTTGTAAGTAGCCCACTGTAGTACAAGTAGCATAAGTGCATCGCTGTAGTTACAGACCAACAAATGATCGTATTGAGAACGTGGGGCGGAATGATCGAGAGGTCGCAAGCCAGGCAAGCCAGGAGTGACGGCTTTTCGTGGGTACAAAGACCGAAACATATGGATTCTGCACGATATAATTACGTGTCTTACAGGACCCGGAATATCGAGTCTTATTTTAAGGTAGGATACTAATTGAGTGAGACACGTATTTTGAAGAATACTTAATTATATATGCTTGATGTTGTATACTAGTGAGATGGCTGATAGTTATTCCGAACGAAACTAAGGGAGATTTAATGTATTGAAGGTTGAAAAGATTTGGCTCTATGGTTGAAAGACGAAGTTTCCCTTTAGTTAAAAGGGAACTAAAGGGAACTTTCCCTTTAGTCGTTTGATGCATCACGTTAGTGTATGATTTTCCTTTAGTTTTTTGTTTTTGTTTTGTTTTCAGGAAAAAGAAATGAATGTAATTGGTTAAGCGCGGTACTATGTAAGATCGTATTGAGAAGAAAACGGGTGGAGTACGCAAGCCTGGCTAGTGATGTGACGGAGGCCGCTCGTGGAGGGGGTACCATGGATAAAACAGATATGGTTGGTGAATGGAACCTGGCGTAGGATCACCCAGCGTATAACAAACGACCAGGCGCTGATTGATTGATGATTGATGAAGATTATGCCACCCAAGAGGTGGCACGGGCACGAATAGCCCGTAAGTGGTGGTCCTTTCGACCCATTACCAGTATCAATAGATGATACTGGAGATTTGTGGAGGTGCGATTGCACCCTGCGTAACGGGAGATGTCTCCCGTCGACCAGGCGCTGATTGATAGATAAAGATTAAGCCACCCAAGAGGTGGCACGGGCACGAATAGCCCGTAAGTGGTGGTCCTTTCGACCCATTACCAGTATCAATAGATGATACTGGAGATCTGTGGAGGTGCGATTGCACCCTGCGTGACGGGAGATGTCTCCCGTCGACCAGGCGCTCTGGGTACGGGTCTTATATACACACCCTGGAGACGCTTCGCCAGTCTCCACCACAATTTTGTCTAATATGGAT
>WNGS01001312.1:17402303-17415358 GCA_020271785.1 Procambarus virginalis | reverse complement strand
TTCACCAGGAGACATTGCAGAGCGGGAGGGGTGTCTTGAAGATGCAATGATACAAGCGTACGTACGACACTTTTGCAACCATACTTTGATGAATCAAATACATTAATTAACGATAGTATACCTGACACAGAAACACAGAAGAAATGTGTATTATAATAGAAATTAATATGTGACACCAGTACATCAAAATTAGATGTACTGGTGTCACATATTCCTGAAGGAGATATGCCAGTGTAAGATTTCTATGAAGCAAATATACTGGTATAAAGGAGGGAGAGGAGCGGCGCCCTTAAAGTAAGATTATATAATTTGTACCAAAAAATATGCGTGTTGTGAATTTCGGAAAGATGTATGCTAATGGGCCTATAATGTATTGCAGAGGGAGAGTTGCTTATATAATCACCTCGAACGTATATACGCCAGTATAATTTGTCCTAGGAGAAATACTGATATAACCGGTTGCAAAAGATAAATGTCTGCACAAGGTCAGATGTAACACAAACAAGGAGCAACGGTTTCAAGCTCAACAAGCCACAGTGAAGAACTGAGAACAGGAGATGCTTTTTATTCACCCACAGGCGTTATTAATCCATGGAACCGCCTACCCGCCAAAGCCGTAAATACCAAAACTCTGTCGACTTTTAAAGTACAGCTGGAAAAGATCATCAAGGCAAATAGAGGTGGGGGGACCTTCGACAATCCGCAGGCTTCCTGTCCTCGTCGAGGCCACTAGTGTTAGTGGCCCTCGGGTAAACTCAGGTAAAAGAAACAGGTGTAATGAGCTTCAGGTATGCACCTGATTATGAAGGTACATATGATACCGACATACAAAGGTACATACGAAGGTATGATATGAAGTATTATGTGCAATTAGTATGTAATATAGGGAGATATTAGAGTATAATGAACCCCCGGAAGGAGATATATATACCAGTATAACAGGCTCAAGACAATGTATTGCAATAATAATATGTACCAGGAGATACACTGGGATAATAGAGTGAAGGAGATATATTCAAATAATCACACCGAGAGCGCCAGTTGCTGGTTTGGGAGTTGACCCTGAGCAGCCGTGGAGTGCGGACGTGTCCCTCCGTGACTGCTAGGGTAGTCTGCCGTTTGATCGCCAGGTGGCGGGGCGTAGCTGCCCCCCCACCCCCCAGTGTTGTTGCCTGCCGGGCGGTGTGCAGACGTGGCAGGTGTTGGGTTCACCATGGGTGGTCCCTACCTGCAATCAAGCGTGTGAACTCGGTGGGACTGGAATTCTCTGGCCGTGCTGGGTATCCAGAGGTAGCGGAGGTACTGTGCGACTTGCTGCATATCCCGGTGCTGGATATTGACGGGATTGAGCTGGTGACTGCGCGTCGCGTTGTCATCAAGCTGGCGACGGAGGAGGTATATCGTGCCTTCCTCAGTCGTTACGAGGGGCGCTCGCTGCCCTTGCCAGGAGGTACCGGCTCAGTCGCCATATCAGACCGGAGTGGTGCGCTGACCTATGTCAGCGTGCATGGGGCGCCTTTGGAGTTTCCCGAAGAGCTTCTGCGGCGTTATTTCCAGCGATTTGGGCCCGTCGTCAGTGTGAGGGTCAATACGTTATCCTCCGGGAAGTACGCCGGGAGGCGGACGAATATTCGCACCTTGGGCATGCGTCTGCGGTCGGACATTCCGTCTTCGGTCCGGCTTCTGGGTTGCTACATCCGGGTGTACTATGCCCGGCAGCCTCGGACCTGTTTCCGGTGTGGCTTGATGGGGCATCAGGCTGCAGGGTGCGAGGCGGATCCGGTTGCACCTGTCAACCTCTTTCGGGAAGAGGATTTCCCGCCGCTTCCACTGGACGAGGACCTCGGGGATGTGGAGCCCGCCCGGCTCGTTGCTGCGGCTCCCCCGGCGTCTCCTGACGTTTCCCGGATGTCGCTGGCCCTCCTCCGGCTGTTGCGATGAGATCAGTGGATTCCCCTGATCCTGTTCGTATCCCTGTCCCTGCTGCTCCAGTGGCCCGTGGTCCTGCGCCCTCCTCTACGCCTGCTCCCCTGTCTTCCGGTGCTGCGCCTGGCCCTATCTCCTCGACTCGGATCCCGGATGCTGAAGTGGCTGAGGGGTCCCTGGTTGTGTGTGGTCCGGTTCCCCCTGCGGTTGAAGCTGCTGCAGTCGTCAGACGCGTACGAGCGGCTTGTGATGCCCGTGGGTCTGGGTCCACTTCCGGTTCCGAGGATGTGCGCCCGGTGCCCAAGAGATCCAGGCGCTCATCTACTGCATGGGCTGATGAGGTGGATTCTGGCGCTGATGGATTATCAGGACTTGGGGTAGTGGCCGCTGACGTCCATATATCTGCTGATGCCGAGGGCTGTGTCTATGATTCGCCTCCTGTGGCTTCTGTCGGCAGTTCCCCGCAGTGGGGGGTGGTTGCACCTCCAGTGGTTGGTGAAGAGGGTGCTGGTGCAAGTCGGGACCTCGTGTTGGTTCTGCGGAAGGATGTTCGGGGTGAGGAGCCCCCACGAGTGTCCCGTCCGGTGGTTGATGAGCAGCCCTGTGAGGCTGCCGCGGTTACAAGTGCGCTGCCCGTTGCCTGCGCCGGTACGAAGAAGCCTATCCCGAAGAAGCCTATCCCGTTCATCTTAGCCGACGGCACGGAGTATCATGAGAAGTCCAACCCTATAGGTATTACCTTTCATGACATAGTGGAGCCTATTCCGTGGTGCCCCACGACTGTCTGGGTTCCGGCGTTTAATGTATTTGCTAAGGGTGTGCCGCTTTCAATGCCCGATCCTCGGACGACCCTTCGTCCCCCTATTCCGGAATATATTATGGCGATATGGGAGGCGTATTGTCTTCTTTTCCCGGCTGCAGAGTGGCCGGAAAAGTATGCACAGGACTGATAGTCTGTGTGCTTGCGGTTCTATCGGGTGTATCTTGGGTTTTCGTCTGTTATGTGATGTATGTTATGTGATGTGTATTGTGTGCCCTTCAGGCCGAGGTTTTCTAAATGTCCCTGTTCTTTTGGCTATGCCTTTTCATGTTCTATGTTCTTTATTTGTTGTCTTCTGTGCTCTTTTGGCTATGCCTTTTCTTGTTCATGTATATTTAATTTGTTGATTTATGTGCCCTTCTGGCTATGAGGTGAGATCTCTGTTCTTGAATTATTATTTCTTCTCTGTTTCATTTGTGTATTGCAGTGTATTTTGGGTCCCGGTCCTTCAGGCCGGTGTTAGGTTTGTTTGTTGTACCGATGGTTTTTGTACTGTTTTGCTATGAGCCTTACTGATTTTGTTTCTATTTTTTGCTGACTGTGTTTACTTTTTGTTCTGTGTTTTCTGTACATTTTTGAGTTTGTTCTTTGTTATGCTGTGCTGTCGGCCCTTCTGGCTGATGGGGTTTGTTCTCTGTGGTTTCTACTGTGTTCTTTGTTTTTATTGTATTTAATTCGCATGCTTGCATGTAAAAATAAAAATAAAAAAAAAAAAAAAAAAAAAAAGTTGCTGGTTTGATAGTGAGAACAAATTGCTAAACTTGAACAATAGAGGGACCAGTAAACCCATAAGCTGGGGCCAGATTCACGAAGCAGTTACGCAAGTGCTTACGAAGGTGTACATCTTTCCTCAATCTTTGACGGCTTTGGTTACATCGATTAAACAGTTACAAGCATGAAAACTTCCCAATCAACTGTTGTTATTGTTATAAACAGCCTCCTGGTGTTTCGGAGCTCATTAACCGTTTAATATTGTAAACAAAAGCCGCCAACGATTGCGGAAAATGTACACGTTCGTAAGTACTTGCGTAGCTGCTTCGTGAATCTGGCCCTGGTCTAGTGGGTATCGGATCAGGATGTAAATAATATATGATCACTTCGGCAACGAGCTCATTATAGCCAACGAGGAACTGGCCAACGAGTTATTGGCTAACGTTCGAGCATTCGGATGGTGTCTTCGAGCATTCTGTCCCGTTCCAGCCCGTCCTCCAACAGCCCGTCCTCCAAACAAAGATCCAAAAGTGATTCCATCCACCCGCCAAACCCCCTGTTTATGAATGAAAAGCGGTTTACACACGACTCACAACTGCTGACGTTCGAAGACATCCGGAACAAGTGCTTCACTGACGAATTTTGTTCGAACCACAACGCTGTAAATGCTTCACCCACGTACTACAAATACAAATAATCGCCAGCAGAACCTAAACACCTAACCTAACCTATGCCTATATATACACAATATGCTAATGTAATATAATATTAATTTATACTTGAAAAATTCCCGTTTTGAATGAACAGCATGTTAAAATTTATGAATGCGTCTGTGGGGTCGACCGCTGAATGTAATGGACTTAAGTCGAGGACGGTTGGTGGCAGAGGCCTCGTGAGCTTCAGGCTTAATTAAGAGGGCCTGATCCCCGCTCCCTGGGTGGAGCAGGTTAGGCAACACCAGTGTACCCGGCGTCTGGGGTGTAGGTAGGTGGCAGTTAACGTTTCCACACTGCATGTATAGCTCTCCAGTATACACTCTTGTGTATGTGCGTGCGTGTGTGTGTGTGTGTGCACTCATGCAGATGATACAGGCCATTTAGTCCTAGTCGGCGACTCATTATAAGTTGGTGTGTGTGTGTACCCCTTTCCAGCCCCCCCCCCCCCCCCTCTGGTTATGTCAACACCAGCAAACTCCTCCTCCTTCTCCTTCTTCGAGATGGCCGAGATTCACTCGAGTAACTTAAGACCGAAATATCACACTATATAAGACCTCACGCTCATGCGGTCCGGGGTTCGAGTCTCCTAGAGCCCAGGTGAGTGAATGAAAAAAAAAAAGGGTTATTTCCACGGCAGTGTGGATGACATCACTCCGGCTAGAAATAACAAGCGGTTGTGCGTAAACACATCACCACGTGTAACAAGCGTCACACACACACACACACACACACACACACACACACACACACACACACACACACACACACACACACACACACACACACACATATACACACACACACACACACACACATATATATATATATATATATATATATATATATATATATATATATATTATATATATATATATATAAATATATACAGGCTTTAGTACCAAAACGTTCACTCGCTTAATACGCTGCATTTGTTACGGAATCTATACTCGTCCGATCAAACATGTGACGTGTTACTACAAAATTAAAGCACCATTAAAGCAAAGGCGCCTGACAGCTGAGTGGACAGCGCTCTGGATTCGTAGTCATGAGGTTCCAGGTTTGATCCCCAGCACAGGCGGAAACAAATGGGCAGAGTTTATTTAGCCTGATGCACCTGTTCACGTAGCAGTAAATAGGTACCTGGGTGTTAGACATCTGCACGTTAGGCTGCTTCCTGGGGGGGGGTAACAAAAAGGAGACCTGGTCGAGGACCGGGCCGCGGGGTCGGTAAGCCCCGAAATCATTTTAAGATAACCGTAAATTGACGTTTTCTATACCTCAATAGGTTATATAACCTCAATAGGTTTCGGTTATACGTTTCTGGTTAACCCAAACTGCTCCATTTTTTTTTTTTTTTTTACGGAGTGGCGTACAAGTCTACATTGACCCACCGACGTTTTGGAGGTCGATGCTCATTGGCCCCGTGATAGCGTATATTTTCGACGCTTGTAGTTACATTAAACCATTAAACATAGTAAAATAGGTATCTGCGTGTCCACAGCGTGTATATATATATATATATATATATATATATATATATATATATATATATATATATATATATATATATATCTCGATGTATGTACGGTAATAGAGGCGTAGTGTCTTCTACGCTAGGAGAGGTACCAGAGACACAGCTCATACACTATACTTTATGGATGTGTTGAATACCTGTTTTTATTTTTAAATTGATTTCGATGTAAATGTCGACCTGAATTAGGATACCAACGTTAATAACACGAGAAAAAATACAAAATACAATAAAGATCCACTGTAAAGTTCAGATCTGTTGTTGTTGTTAAAGATTCGCTACCTGGAACAAAAAGTTCCAAGTAGCACGGGCTATGGTGAGCCCGTAGTGACTATAGTTCAGATCTGAAGCCAGAGTTATAGTGTGTATTTACCTTATGTTTTAACTACCTATGGGGGGGGTAGGAAATAGTCTAAGCTACTCTATCCCTTTGAGATGTAATTTTTTTATCTTGTCACAATAAAGATACTTGAACTTGAAGTGGCGGAAACAGGAATGTAAGGAGGTAGGGTAATTGTGAGGAGAAAGCGCTAAGCCAGTACCGCTCTGGTACTTGGAAGGCGTCGGGGGACCAGGAGCTGGGATGCAGTGAAACTCGTCTTGCCGACAATGGTATACTATTCCATTCACTTGGGCTCTAGGAGACTCGGAAAATGGTGTAGCACTTCAGTTTTGTCTCGCTCAGTTTCTTCATAAGTAGAGAGTAAGTGCTTAGCTATTAGTGCTCAAGTGCTTAGCTATTAGTGCTCAAGTGCTTAGCTATTAGTGCTCAAGTGCTTAGCTATTAGTGCTCAAGTGCTTAGCTATTAGTGCTCAAGTGCTTGGCTAATAGTGCTCAAGGGCATACCTAATAGTGCTCAAGTGCTTACCTAAGAGAGCTTCCTTAACAGTGTCTACTGGGGAGTGAGATCAAGCTCTCTATACCCCGGCCTATATATACATACTCGTCTTGTCTAGGACGGACCGAAACGTCTTTTACTTGCATATAATTTCCTACGCTAAATGTTCAGCTGTTACGGTGTGTGTGTATATAGATTTATATGTTAATTCTCAATAGCGTTCATTACTGACGGGTTCGTGATTAAGCAGGTGCCGGGGGACGGTGTGTCCGGTGCACTCAGTCCAACCTAATATTTCCCCACCTGAGCAAGATGATCTCTGGTACCCCCCTCCCTCCCCCCCCCCAATGGCCGTGACCAGAAACTGGGGGTGGGGAGGGGGGGTATGAAACCTTAAGGGCTTCCGAGATGGTTTACTTAAGGCTTCACACGGGCGAGAGATTTCACTGGATCGACGTGGACCGAAACGTCGTCGTCCCTTCACCTTCTAGTGTGTGGTCTGGTCAATGCTCTATCTCCAGTGCTTTGCGTCGTTGGATCAGAATCAAGGGGGGAAAAGATGGGGGTCTTAAGTTCGATTCCTGCGATAGGTCCGAGGCAGGCCACGTTTCCTTACCCCTCATGTCTCTTTTTTTATCACCAAGTAGAAAGTGGGTGCCCCGGGATTGGTGATCAACCTGGTGAAACTTGCTGTATTTGGAGTTATCGAAGTCTTCCCTCCACCGCCCCTAAGGTCGCCTTCTGACCATTCCCAGGATGTAGTACACACAACCATTGCCTGTCGTCTGGCTACCTACCTGCTGTTATAGGTCAATATATAGCGGCATCAAGTGAAAAGAAACGTACGCAAAGGTCTCTGCCCAACAGCCAGAGCCAAACTTGTAATTCATGGTTCTGTGGCGACGATGTTAGACCACAGCGAAACGAGAGCAGCTCCCTCTGCGGTCCTTTGCTTATTAATAATACCGGAGAGACAGAAATATTAAACAAAAGTGCCTACGAAAGGAAAAATATTTAGTGCAATAAAACGAAGACTAGACCTACCTGCAAATATCATGAAAGAAGGTTTCAACTCTGTCACGTCTGGTTTTAAAGAGTCACCCATACCATCAGTAAAGAAAACGAATTAGCGATAATGTTTACAGAAAACGAAAATCAGCAATTCTTGGTAAACTATAAGAGGCTTGAGACTGATGTAGCTTCCCAGTGTTGGGAAAAGGAATCCTGTTACGCTTATCAAGTATCCCTACATTAAGTACTGACCTTTCCCAGGAAGTTAAACACATTTATTTAACAAAGGTTATCTTTTTTGTTAGGATATTTTTGTTCTTTGCCAGCTGAATTCTGCACTAGAATAGTGTTGTGGCATTTACGGCTTCGGCGGGTAGACGGTTCCATGGGTTTATTACCCTATTGTAGCCTGTGGAACTTGAAACTGTTGCGGCCTCCTTCAGTTACATAGAGCAATTTTAAAGACGTGTTCTGGGTTAATATCTTCCAATTTGTTCAACATGATGTCCTCAAATTGAGGACATCATGTTGAACATGATGACATCAGGCCATTGAGTGTTCAACAAACCTCAATGAGATCAGCCCTGTCGAGTCTGGTTCATAATGTCGTCCGTCCGAAGGCCCTTATAACCTTCCTTGGTGTGATTGTTGACTTATTTTTAAGATACTCCTGAGACTGATGGATCCCTACTACTAATACTACTACTACTACTACTTTTAGTCGCTGTGTGTTGAACTTTTTCCAAAGCTGATATGTCTTTTCTTGAAGGTGAGACTTTCAGGCTTGGATATAGTAGTCCGGATGTAAGTGCCTCAAAGCTTTATGCAGTTGAATAACTACTTTCTTTCCTTTGAAGTCAAAGGTTCCTTTGACCTGTTCCTAAGGTTTCGTTGGCTTTTTAAATACCGCTGTTTTTATTTGCCGAGTAACTTTCAGAAACAGCTGGATCATTAATTACTCCAAGATCTTATTTTTGTTTCATCAATCTGATGCATGGTCTCGTTGTTGATATGGCAGTTATGATGTGTAAGGTTGTATCCCGATATGTAAGTCTTAAGTTTTCAATAATAAAAAGCTTTTTTTCGTGAGTCTTCTGATAGGTTTTTGGAATTCATGTATAGTGCTTTGTAACGTCTAAATGTCGTTTTCGCATCCCAATTTAATATAGATCTTTATGTCCTGCAAAATTGATGATGTATTTTAAGATTTTATCGTCAGTAATGTATTTTACGAAAAGATTTGGCCTCAAGAGGGAACCTTAAAGTGGTGCGTCATTTAAACCATTTTTCAAGTCGGATTCATTTCTATTTAGTACGTCCATTTTGCTTCTTTGTTACTTAAAACCGATGTTTTATCCTTTCTTCTTTCTTTTTCTTTCTTATTATGCACCCCATACCCATCCCGCTTGGGCGGCGGTGGTGTAAAGGATTACAGAAGCACATAATCGGTTCAGGAACTGAACCCTCTAGTTCGTTTAGCTAAGCAAATAACAATCTTTTGACGCTAGTTACAAAATTATTAATGTTAGCGTCAAAAGATTGTGACTGTTGGGAGCCTCTTGTTGACCACTTGTGACACAAAAGATTATTGATGTGTGTATTTGTGTGGGTGATTAAATATGTATGTGTATGTATATATGTATACGTATGTATATGTACATGTATGCATGAGTATGGATGCCTACTACTACTTCTATATACATGTACACATACTCATGCATACATGTACATATTCATACGTATACATATATACACATACATATTTAATCACCCACACAAAACACACATCAATAATCTTTTGTGTCACTAGTGATTCAACAGAGGCTCACAACAGTCACTATACAAGGCACTTTACATCTATAGTGAGTCACACAGCTACTAGTCTTGCTGCACACCCACCCAACTGGGCGGCAGCTTTACAGTCATGTGCATGCATTACCTACAGTAAACAAATTTTGGATACTTCGCTAAGATTTCGGGCAGCCCATCATTATGAATGAAGTACTTACACATTTCTTGGACACTATTGATGGTGTTATCTCTAAATTCCGCGATTTTTTCACATTCCATTATATAATGACGCAAAGTATGGGAATAGTTCTGCTGACAGAGTTTACAATTAGTCAAATCTACATCAGCAGATGTTACAAATTCCCAGAGGTACTTGTAGCCGAACCTAAGCCTAGCAGTGGTAACATCTAGAAGTCTGCTAACCTTATTGGATGACCCACAGACGTGCGGTGCTTCCTACATAATAGAATGATGATAGATGGAGTAACTGGTGTGAATTTCACTTTGCCTCAAGTCTCCGAAATTTAGTTGATGTTCCCGGAATATTAAATGTTTTATCCGTGATGTGAATTTGCCGTTTGTTCAATGAGTTTGCAGTTTATGTGCCATTCTCTCGTGTGTGTGTTTTTTTTTAAAAGCTTTAGAGAAGTCGATGTATACTACGCGGATGGCTCCTGTTTCAACCTTGACGACGAGCGAACGTTTGGACACCTGCTCCGCCTGAAGGCCGCAGGATTACGTTCCGTTTCGCGATTTTATCCTAAGGGTCATGATCCTACCGTCTGGCATCCTTATTGTCATGACTCCTGGCGCATATATCGGCCGGGGTCACCGGAAAGTTGATAGATTTTGAACGTTTTCTGCCTGGTTCTTCGGGCGGGGAGACGGTTTCCGGCGCCGGCTTGGCCGAGAGGTGCCGGGGTTGGTGGGCTCCCGGTGTGACCTCAGACGTGATAGGGGTCGGCTCCTGCTCTGCCTGGGACCCCTGGAAGACTTTTTGCGTTTTAGAAGGGGACCCGAGTTTTTGCTTTGCTACCCAGTGTTCTGTGTGGGGGTGGACATCTGTCCATCAGTGTGTAATTATTCTCCGCGAGGCGCACTTGTTTCCGCCAACAGGCGACGTTCATTTGCCTATTAAGCTTTGCGATTTATTCTTTAAGGGTGCGCCGGGGTGCGTTTCATACCTAGAATGTCGTCGTCCGTAAACAACAACAACAACAACAACAACAAGTATATATTACGTCTACTGAAAGCCTATTGTCTGAATAACTGGTTTCAGTTTCCATAAATGTGAGCAGGGTAGTAAGGCTAGATATATTTTTTTACTGAACCATGGCATGTTTTACTGAATTATGCACTATGAGATGATGACTGGTTTCCTGGCGGGGGAGTTACTTCACCAACTTACAAATACTTAAGGTTATCTTTGTTATTTTTTCGTTTTCTGTGAAGCACTTTCCCCCTGTTTGATATGAGGGGGTGACACTTGCATATTTCCAGTCAGTCTGGCGTTTTTTTTCTGTATTTTCTTTGCTTATGTATATATACAAGAGTTGTTACATTCTTGTAAAGCCACTAGCGTGCAACCTGTCCTCTTAAAAATAACATCGCTTTTGGCTGTTTGCCCATATGGCCGAAAGTGGACGTAATTTAAAAATGAAAGAAATGAAAATAAATTTGAGATTTTTTTTTCAACAACAGTTAAGGGTCCTCTGGTAGGTTAGGTGGGCTGGAAATTCTCATAAAGTTTCAAAACGTTATGAAAATCGTTAATTGAAAGTTTCTTCTCCTAACCCTTCGAGTAAGCCGGAAGACTCAAACAGAAAACGGGACAGTACGTCACTTTCATGAGCCGATTTCATTTCAAGTTACGTCCAGTTTTGGCCATAGCGCGCATACCAACCAAAGCGACGTTATTTTTAAAAGGACAAGTTGAGCACACATAGCGTTTCGGGCAGGTCCTTAATTCTAATTTTCCTCGGAATATGACCCGCTAAATCGTTTAACAACCAGGTACCCATTCACTGCTGGGTGAACAGAGGATACCGTTAAGGATTGGCGCCCAGTCAATCCTCCCCGGCCAGGATACGAACCCAGCCCAAAGCGCTTGCGAAGTGCCGGACGAGTGTTTTACCACTGTGTCCCGAGGACTTATTTGGTCTAGAGTGGCGAGTCCATGGGAATTCCATTTATGTATTGAACTTTAACGAAATAAGAACCTCTTATACGTGTGATGAACTTAATTAATGTCTCCTGTTATCAGTTACGTGCAGGATTTAGATAGTACAATTGGGCTCGCTCTCGGCTCACAATCGGATATCCTGGGTTCGAATTCCGGGCGGGACAGAAAGTGTTGGCCACGTTTCCTTTCACCTCATGGGACTGTTCACCCCGCAGAAAAATAGGTACCCGGGAGATAGTCAAATGTTGTTGGATTTGCATCCTGAGGAGAGCCAGTAGTTCCACCTTGTGATATACGACTCATATATATATATATATATATATATATATATATATATATATATATATATTTATATATATCACAAGGCTGCCTATCCCTGACAAAACGTTCTATTAGTAGGCATATCATTTTCGATATTGGATAGAATTTCAACCACACTTCCCGATTATTTCCCCATTTAATGGTGTTACCCCTTAACGCGTTCTCTCTCACCAAGCGTCTGTCATATATGTGAGTTGATTGCCGTTTTTATCGTCAATATTGAAACGTCACTAGAATTATTAGCAATAAAATATGCATTATATATTTCAACATGATAGTTTAATTAGTATTTTTTATAAAATATTAAATATACTGTAAATATTTCAATTCATGATCTGAGTCACCCAACACAACGAAGGATATGAGTAAGGACATTGTTCTAATTAGGTTGAATAATTGTAAAACGGAGCTGTTTTATTTGAACGTAATTTGTATATATATATAATATATATATATATAATATATATATATATATATATATATAGCAGTTGGTATGGGACTAACCGTGCGTATCAACCCTGGCTAACACCTACATTGACCTCAGTGTTGCACAACCAGGTGGCGCTGCCACCCACAGGAAGCAGCCAAATCCCGTAAGTATAGAGAACTGGATCACCACTACAATTTTGTCCCCATTGCTTCTGAGACACTCGGCGCCTGGGGTAAAAGTGCTACCAGTTTTTTGAAGGAACTGGGTTCTAGGCTCATTGAAACAACAAGGGACCCTAGAGCTGCCAGCTTTCTTTTCAGCGCCTCAGCGTGGCGATACAGAGGGGAAATGCGCACTGCATCCCGGGTTCCTGCCCGCCATCTGAGGAGCTGGAGGAACTCGAACACCTATGATAACCATCTTTGTAACCTATATGTAACTCCTTTTTTGTAACAAAGTTCAAATAAAGCAAATATATATGTGTACATACAAAAGAATTGGGTGGTAGGAGAAGAAAATATTAGTGTTCAGTGAGAAACCACAAGGTCTCCTCTGAATACGTTTTATTTTCTTCTCCGAGGATATGGGTCCCCACATTGGCACCAGAGGTGGTACCCTCACAAACTTTTTCTATATATATATATATATATATATTATATATATATATATATATATATATATATATTAATAATATATATAGTTTGAACACTAGAGACTTGAGAAAAACGAGAGAGAGAGAGGAGAGAGAGGAGAGAGAGAGAGAGAGAGAGAGAGAGA
>WNGS01001312.1:17356202-17372262 GCA_020271785.1 Procambarus virginalis | reverse complement strand
ACATAAAAAATGTGTATGCCTTTAGGAAATTAATGTGAATGAATGGGTCTGGAGGTTGAATTGCCATTTGAACGCTTGGCTGGTTTTATCCAACCTTCACCGTTATGGTTAATCTACCATGCCATAGTCATGTCATTACTCACTCACTCTCTCTTAGAAAGGGAAGAGAGAGAGAGAGAGAGAGAGAGAGAGAGAGAGAGGAGGAGAGGAGAGAGAGAGGAGAGAGAGAGAGAGAGAGAATGAATTGATAGTCATGCCAAAAGTGCCAGAGCTCAACCCTTTCGCAAGCGTAACTAGGTCAATACAACTAGGTGAATGCATACATCCCCAGGAATCAGCCCGTAACAGCTGTCTAACTCCCAGGTACCCATTTACTGCTAGATGAACAGGGCATTAGGGTGGAAAGAAACTCTGCCTAATTGTTTTCGCCACCACCGGGGATCAATCCCAGGACCCTAGGATTACGAATCCAGAGCGCTGTCCACTCAGCTATCAGGTCTCCTGATACCAGAGTGCGGTTGTGGTGGCGTGGTTGTGGTACTTGTGTAGTTGTACTAGTAATATGAACTCTAGTTTTCTATACATTCCATTAGGCAACCAGGCTGTGACGTTGATCACTTCTTGGAGTAGTAGTCGACGATGGGCCTACTGGTCTGTGCACCTAATGGGCTTACTGGCCTGTGCACCTAATGGGCTCACTGTGCAAGCGATAAGCACAGCATGATGATAAAGATTTAGGTCACCTTAAGAGGCGGGCGCCCCCCCCCCCCCCCCCCGCGGGAGGAGTCTCGCTCTTACAGCAACATTTTCTCCACCTGGGAAAATGTCCCGTGATCCCATCCCCAGCCCTCGTGAGGCGACCAGGCCTCGTGAGGAGGCCTGGTCGACGACCGGGCCGCTGGGACGCTAAGCCCCGGAAGCACCTTAAGGTAACCTCAAGGTAACCCTCGCGCCGGACCATCGCCCCTTCACCCTCACCTATCTTGAGGTTATCTTGAGATGATTTCGGGGCTTTTAGTGTCCCCGCGGCCCGGTCCTCGACCAGGCCTCGACCTCCTAGGAAGCAGCCCGTGACAGCTGACTAACACCCAGGTACCTTTTTACTGCTAGGTAACAGGGGCATAGGGTGAAAGAAACTCTGCCTATTGTTTCTCGCCGACGCCTGGGATCGCACCCAGGACCACAGGATCACCAGTCCAGCGTGCTGTCCGCTCGGCTGACCGGCTCCCTCCATTAACTCTCCATTAATTCTTCCCCTACTTTTCGCTCCAGATTACCTCCATCGCCCCCCCCCCCCCACCACCACCTTCTTCCCCATCTGCCTCCGGACCCCCCCCCCTCCCCCCTCTCTATTCCAGCCTCCGTTCCCCGAGACATCCGGCCCGACCCCTCCCTCCCTCTCTCTCCTTCCCCACAAATGGCAAAAACCGATAAAGCCGACTTCCTTCCCACTTGGCACGGCGCACTTCCCAAGTCGTAAAATGTTTCAGCTCGTACGTTAACCCCAAAAGTACTTAGTACTGACACTATTCTAAATATTAACTACAATGTCATCAGCACACTGGCTGCAAGGGCAACAGTCGGTTGACCTCATCGGAATAACTTAATTATCACAATTTTGGGATATTTATGCGAGTCCCAATTCATGTTCACAACGGGAGACATCTCCTGTCCACGAGGCTAACCATAGCCCGTGCTTCTTGCCCAGCTCCTGTGCCAGGTAAGTTACGGGCTCACCATAGCCCGTGCCCGTGCTACTTGGAACTTGTTCCGAGTAGCTGAATCTATAATGACCAGCAAGGGAAGTGAGCTGTGAGCGGGAAGATCGTGCCTCTCACAGCTACTTGACCATTACGACAAAATCACTGAGGCATTAGAAGAAAAACAGAATGCAGATGCGGTATACACGGATTTCTCAAAGGCATTCGATAAATGTGACCATGGAGCGATAGCACACAAAATGAGGTCAATGGCAATAACTGGTAAAATAGGACGCTGGATACTCAATTTTCTGTCGAACAGAACACAAAGAGTAACAGTCAATCAAATCAAATCGAGTCCAAGCGCAGTTAAAAGCTCTGTACCTCAGGGTACAGTCCTTGCGCCACTGCCTTTCCTAATTCTCATATCAGAAACAGACTCAAATACAAGTCACAGCTTCGTGTCATCCTTTGCAGATGACACAAAGAGACCAGAGCTCAACCCCCGCAAACACAACTAGGTGAGTACACAAAAATCAGCATGAAAATTACCTCTGCTGAAGACATTGAAAAACTACAAGCAGATATTAATAAAGTTTTCGACTGGGCAGCAGAAAATAACATGTTGTTGAACAGTGATAAATTCCAGGTACTCAGGTACGGTCAAAATGAGAACCTTAAACATAATACAGGGTACAAAACACAATCAAATTTGCCCATAGTAGGAAAGCAACATGTAAAAGATTTGGGAATAATGATGTCTGACGACCTAACGTTTAGGGAGCATAACCAAGCAAATATTGCGTCAGCCAGAAAAATGATAGGATGGATTACTAAAATTTTCAAATCCAGGGATCCCATCACAATGGTTGTACTCTTCAAATCACTTGTACTGTCCCGTCTTGAGTACTGCTCAGTACTCACTTCCCCCTCCAGAGCAGGAGAGATTGCTGAGCTAGAGCGAGTACAGAGAACAAACATATACGGCATACATAGACGTGATACAGCACCTAAATTATTAGGATCGTCTCAAAGCTCTCCAACTGTACTCAGTAGAAAGGAGACGAGATATCAAATAACATACACGTGGAAAAACAAATCTACACAGTAAAATATAAACATACTGCAGTGAATGATATGGAAGAAAATGCAGAATAGAAACAATGAAGAGCAGAGGTGCCATAGGCACAATCAGAGAACATTGTATAAACATCACAGATCCACAGTTGTTCAACATAGCGTAAGGAATATTGTGGGAACAACCGTGGACATCTTCAAGACAAAACTAGATTGATTTCTTCAAGAAGTGCCGGACGAACTGAGCTGTGGTGATATTGTGGTCTGTGGGCCACTCCAAGCAACAGCCTGGTGGACCAAACTTTCAAGTCAGGAGTAGAACAACTCCCAGAACTCCATCAAGCAGGTAGCACCGAGACTGCAGGTAATTTGAAGCGCTGGAGGAAAAACAAAGGACACCATTAAACCCCTTCCCCACCCCTTCACTATTAACTTCCCCACTAACCCCTCCCCATTGACCTCCCCATAAACCCCCACTCCCCCCCACCTACCGGCACCGTGACATTACCCGTCCATGCCCAAGGAACAAAAACAGCGAGTCACGTCAAATGCCAGACACACCCGCCTTGTGTAAAAACTCTTCCCTGACTTTGCTGTCAGTTGACCCTTCACTGGTCCATTTCCCTCGTCGCTCAACTGCCGCGTTCCCAGCTTTAATGGGACATGATCACATCGTACGCGAAACGGTAGTAACCTGTCCTCTTATAAATTGCGTCTGAATTTGGCCGTTTGCCCGTATGGCAAAAAAGGACGTAATTTGAAAATGAAAAATTATTGAAAATAAATTTTAGATTTTTTTTGTTTGAACAAAAAACAAAAACAAATTAAGGGTCCTCTGGCAGGTTAGGAGGGCAGGAAGTTCCCCAATGATAAAACGTTATCATGACAAAACGTCATGATAACCATTAATTGAAAGTTTCCTCTCCTAACCTAACCAAATAAGCCGGAGGACTCAAAACAGAAGACGAGCCAGCACATAACTTTCGCGAACTGGTTTCATTTCAAATTCAACCCGCTCTCGCACAAGACAGTACATATATGACTTATTGCTTGAAGTCACTATTTGGCTGATTAATAAGTACATATGTGGTATATGCCAAGTTATATTTTATTTTTAAGGTACAAACTCTTCCTGTCGATTTGCTAAACACCAGTTTTCATATTAGGAATTTCTTTTTCAGTTTTATTAAACAATAGAGATTTTATACAATATTTGACAATATCCTGAGTTACTTTACAATTTATTTAAATATTTTGGTTTTGTTTTATTATTGTTGTAAAACTGTACTATCTATATAGGTATAGGTTAAGTAATAATTGTAATTAAGAAGCAATAAGGTGCTTATCTTAACATACTAGGAAGGTTAGGATAGGTCGGTGTTTTCTATTAAGCTTTTCAAGGTAAACTAAAATATTCACAATAAATTAGTCTGTCACATATGCACTTATTAATAAGCCAATATTGACTATAAGCAAGTGCGAGAACGGGTTGTCAAATTACGTCCAATTTTTGGCCATAAGGGCAAACGAGCGAAAAGCGACGTAATTTTAAAAAGAGGGGTTGTGTATTGGGCTAGGATGTATTACCTTAGCTTAGGCTGTGTTAGACTCGGATAGTCTGGGTTGGATTTTGCACCAGATAAATTAACGTAACGTTCCTAAGGTAAAATGATAAAGGTAAAGGTTCCTAAGGTAAAAAAAGACAATTTTTGGGAAGAGAATGAAGTGAAGGTTAGAGATGAAGGTAAGAATACGAGAATAAACAAAATTAGGAATCAAATATAAAAAGGGTAAGAAATAAAAGAAGAAAGGAATAAGGAATATATAAGAACAAATTAGAAAAACATAAGAAGGTAAAACTAAGAAGGAAAACTGTACGAGGCCAAATGGTGAAGATAAAAAATCTAGTGACATAAGAGACAAAGACCAGAGCCCAGAGAGGTTAAAGCCTAGTCGGATCACATTTGTTAAGAAGGTTGGAACATTTACTGTGAAAGGGAAGAGTCAACAGCAACACAGCCAGGACTCAGGTTCATGTTGGGTATCAAGAGCCGAGACATCAATATGGCGTCTGTGGAGAGTAGAGGCACGACAGACTATTTTACATGCCCGAGCTATAGGATGATTGAGAGTCATTAACATAACAAATAAGAGCATTATTTGTGTCTGCAGACTTAACACTTGTTTTGTGTTCCTTAAGTTTGTAATTTAGTGTACGGTCAATTTCACCAATTGAGAGGACAAGAACAACAGGAACTCTCCTCTCACGTCCTCAGGAAACACCAGCAGTATTAGAAGCAGGAGGAGCAGTGTGAACCAGATTAATACGAAGTGTGTTAGTCTGTCAAAGGGCGAGCTTTATGTCAAGAGGACGAAGGGCATTAGTGAAATTTTGTTAGTTTAGATATGAAGGGAAGGTGCGGCACCATATTTACAAGTGTTGGAAACAGGTTTAGGATGAAATACATATCTTCCTGACCCAATCCTCACCTCATACAAATTTCCCCTGATTCAAACGCTTACCTCATAAAAACTTTCCCATTCTCATTCACCACCTTTGCCTCATTTGGTGCTCACGTCACCAAACCCTAACCCGGTGCCTCATTTTCTGTTAGAGCAATATCATATAGGATCCTAAGAATAAAGAAGCCTTGAACTAAGAACTGAAGCCTAAGAACTGCACGAAGCCTATCAGCACGCTTCAGTGATATGCAACATGTGCATACAACACACACACACACACACACACACACACACACACACACACACACACACACACACACACACACACACACACACACTCACACACACACAGCTCCAATGCGTCGCAATATTCCAGTAAAAACACCACACCTCCATTTCCTCAATCCAGTGCGTGTGGAGACGACACAGAGCATGGTCAGTCTGTGTCGTAAGCTTAACAATAAACGTATCGTAAAAGGTTGATACGTACTCGATAACTTGTATTAAGAGAAGCTCCTAAAGAGTTGTGTGTTATATGTTCACACTAGCGGAGATGTTGTGTCACCCAGGCCTGCCACCACTGGAAGACCTGGCTGTGTCACCCAGGCCTGCCACCACTGGAAGACCTGGCTGTGTCACCCAGGCCTGCCTCCACTGGAAGACTTGGCTGTGTCACCCAGGCCTGCCTCCACTGGAAGACTGGCTGTGTCACCCAGGCCTGCCACCACTGGAAGACCTGGCTGTGTCATCCAGGCCTGCCTCCACTGGAAGACTTGGCTGTGTCACCCAGGCCTGCCTCCACTGGAAGACTTGGCTGTGTCACCCAGGCCTGCCACCACTGGAAGACCTGGCTGTGTCACCCAGGCCTGCCTCCACTGGAAGACTTGGCTGGTCACCCAGGCCTGCCTCCACTGGAAGACTTGGCTGGTCACCCAGGCCTGCCTCCACTGGAAGACTTGGCTGTGTCACCCAGGCCTGCCACCACTGGAAGACCTGGCTGGTCACCCAGGCCTGCCTCCACTGGAAGACATGGTTCTCACTGAAGAAGCCAACAGACTCCCTATTCCCACCTATTCTCTTTATATTCCACTTCCCCAACACGAACGGCTCGAGACCGGGTCCCGCCTCTCGGCTCATAAACTCCAGACAAACGCAAATTTGCACGCTGGTGCAGAGTACATTTGGCCTGGGTTGTTGCCACCGCCTGGTTATTGCTTCCAGACCTGCAATGTTTATCCTGCAGCTTGGTTATTGCTTCCAGACCTGCAATGATAATTCTGCAATTTGCTGCCACTACCACCACAAACACGTCAGGTACCCTTAACACAGAAACCCATCCACTACCACTACCACCACCACCCAAGACACCCCCACTACCACCACCACCACCAAAGACACCCCCCACTACCACCACCACCAAAGACACCCCCACTACCACCACCACCCAAGACACCCCCACTACCACCACCACCACAGACACCCCACACCACCACAGCCCTCCCCTAACTACCATCTTCAGACACCAGGAACTCCAGCAATTATCGGCAAAAGGTTGTATCTTCAAACTAAGAAAACAAAAAGATAATCACAAAAACATTAGGAAAGGGAAGGGAACTATCAAGGGGGAAGCGCCAAGCCATTACGACTAAATAGCACTTGGAAGGGCTCAGGATAAGGATTTGGGATGGGACGGAGGGGGGGGGGGAAAGGAATGGTGCCCAACCATTTGGATGGTCGGGAATTGAACGTTGACCTGCAGAAGTGAGAATGACAGCTGGGTGTGATGCTGGGGTGCTGTCATTCTCACAATAATGAAGAATCATGGTTTGTCACACTTTCTGGAAACTACGCCACATAAACCTTGTTTATGCAGTACAATATTTGCGAAATCATGCAGCAACTTTTCCACTTTTTCTTTATATAAAAAAAAAGGCGCACGAGCTCGAACAGCAAAACTTCATGGTTTCTTTCCAGTTTGATGAACACTGATATGAAAAATGGAAGGTTTCCAGTGTTGGCTGGCGGGGCCCAGGGAGTGGCTGGCGGGCCCAGGGAGTGGCTGGCGGGCGCAGGAGTGGCTCGCGGGCGCAGGAGTGGCTCGCGGGCGCAGGAGTGGCTGGCGGGCGCAGGAGTGGCTCGCGGGCACAGGAGTGGCTCGCGGGCTGTTGTTATAGATTCATCTACTCGGAATAAGTTCCAAGTAGCACGGGCCTTGGTGAGTCCGTAGTGGACTTACCTGGCACGGGAGCGGGGCAAGTAGCACGGACTATGGTGAGCCCGTAGTGGACTTACCTGGCACGGGAGCGGGGCAAGTAGCACGGGCTATGGTGAGCCCGTAGTGGACTTACCTGGCACGGGAGCGGGGCAAGTAGCACGGACTATGGTGAGCCCGTAGTGGACTTACCTGGCACGGGAGCGGGGCAAGTAGCACGGACTATGGTGAGCCCGTAGTGGACTTACCTGGCACGGGAGCGGTGCCGGCTCGTGGGTGCAGGAGTGTCGTCATATATCATCCACCATCACACCCATTCATCTCAACCCAAGCGTCATCACGTGGGCGGGGGGATTGTTGAGATTGTGAGTGGGGGATTGTTGGGGTAAGTGCTATAAGAGCAGTCCCGCCACTAACAACCTCTGATCATTAACGATGGGTAGTAGAAGCAAGCGGTATGTTGGGGTAGGCGAGGGCTGTGCCCGGGCGAACCTACACTGGTCTGGGTGTCGCCAAGGCAGGCGGAGTCATGGTAATTAGCAACCCCGCCATCATACCGGCTGAGTACTTCCCCAAAGTCATGGCTGTCGTCGACCCGGTCCACTGAGCTCAGTCACTAGGGGATCAGGCCGTGTGTGTGTGTGTCGAGCTCTGCATAGCCTTTGTTCCAGAGTAAAGGGAGGTGGGGAGATTCCCTTCTTGCTTTGGGTGCTGCACGGCCAAAGGTCACACTATATTTATCAAGTGACCGTAGAAGGATCAGAAGAAGCCCTCTAGCAACCTCCCTATGATGTTGTTGTTGTTAAAGATTCGCTACTTGGAACAAAAAGTTCCAGGTAACACGGGCTATGGTGAGCCCGTAGTGCCTTATATGACCGTAGAAGGATCAGAAGAAGCCCTCTAGCAACCTCCCTATGATGATGTTGTTTAAGGAGTGACCATCCTAAGATCGGGTCCCTCCCGAAGCGGGGTTCGGGAAATATGGAAAGAACCCAGGACGTGGCCAGGCCAGCCTTGTTGTATCTGTGGTGACGGTTGGCGGTCGTGAGGTATTTGCTCGCCGACCTCAAGTATTCCTCCTCACGTCCCGACTGTTGCAATAAGGCCCACGTCTCTCCATAGCAACATCAACCTGTTTAGTAAGGCTCGGGTGCTTTACATCCCTGGAATAAACGACCCAGCAACCAGTTGACAGCCAGGACCGCACCCAGGAGACTGACACGTGAGAGGACTGTCCAGTTGCCGCCGTCACCGCTGTATGGCTGTCAACACTGAAGCTTCTTGGGGGAAAATATTGACACCATATGATAGGACAGGATCGAACCCGCATCCCAGGACTTGAGAGGCACTCCTCCCACCGACTGAATCATGATGAGCTGAATGGCTAGTGTGTGTGCCTGGGGAATCCAGGGGCATAGGTTCGATCCTATTGCATGACTGCAATATGTTCTCATAAGATACAAGACGAGCAGAATGCGTGAAGGGATTAAGAGAGATAACTGTTGTGATAATATGGATTTAAATTGTTGCCGAATTTATTGAGAAATGCCACCGCCATCCTGTGACAGAACACACCGCCATAGTGACGTGTACAACACTCCCCAATAGGAAGAAAACCCGATTGCTTGTTCACCCTGTCAATTGTACCCAGGCACAGCTGGGACTTACTTAACGGTCCCCAAGTAAACAAATCATCAAACAAGGAAATAAACAATTAACAACCTTATTCAATTACGTTATCATGTGTGTGGGAGGGGGGGAGGGGGTGTAAATTGATGGAATCTTTTAAAGAGCTGTGTGTGTGTGTGTGTGTGGTGTGTGTGTGTGTGTGTGTGTGTGTGTGTGTGTGTGTGTGTGTGTGTGTGTGTGTGTGTGTGTGTGAAGAACAGTGATGATCAGTTAGGGTGTAGTGTGAGCCCATCCTCCAAGTATGGGGAGGTAAATGAAACGGCACAAGTAAGTGTCATTATGTACTATTCCTAGCAGTCAGGAATTGTACTTATTACACTTAGTATTAAACCGTACTGTCAATTCGGAGGATGGGTTGGGTAGTGTGAGTGACTCAGAGAGAAGGATGAAATGCGAGGCGTGGGNAAATTGGGAATCAAGGAATCCCCATGGAGGGGACGAAACGTGGGGAGCAAAGTTAGTAGGTGTATAGACAGGAATTTCCTAACAAAACATATGAAGGAAGACACAAGGGAAAGAGGAGTGGACAGTGATGATTTTCCTGATTTTCACCCAGAACGTAGAAGACATCGAGAATTTGGAGCATGAAATACCTCTAGGGGCCATCGACCATTGTGTCCTAGTCATTGACTACATGATGGAACTCAAAGTTGTGACCATGGGACAAGAGGTCTGGGAAAGGAGAGTTGATTACAGGAAAGGAGACTATAGGAAGATAAGGGACTATCTGGGAGAAAGAATTTAGAGGAAAAACAGTCCAAGATATGATGGACCTAGTCATACGGAAATGCCAGGAGGCTGAAGAGAGATTTATACCAACAGTAAAGGGAAACAATAAGAAGGAATATAATAACCCATGGTTTAATAGACATTGTCAGGAAGCAAAAATGGCCAGCTGGCGGGAGTGGAGGAAGTACAGAAGACAAAGGACAGAGGACAACAGGATCAGATGCAACAGAGCTAGGAACGATTACATTAACATAAGACGAACATCGGAAAGGAACTATGAGAACGATATTGTGATCAAAGCGAAAAAGCAACCTAAATTACTACACAGCCATATAAGAAGAAAAACGTCAGTGAACGACCAAGTAACAAGACTAAGGAAGGCAGAGGGGGCATATACTGAAAGTGACAAGGAAATCTGCGAGGCACTGAATGCCAGTTTCCATGGAGTGTTCAAAACCGAGCCTGAGCAGCTCCCATTGTTAGAAGAGATTACCCTAGATGAAAGACTATCAGCTATGGAGGTGACAGCAGAGGAGGTAATGAAACAGTTAACACTGGATGCAACTAAAGCGGTTAGACCAGACAAAGTATCGCCGTGGATACTAAAAGAGGCAGTGTAGGCCCTCAGCGTGCCTCTGGCAAGGATCTTTAATGGATCACTTATGTCGGGAGAATTGCCCAATTGCTGGAAGAGGGCAAATGTACCGATTTTCAAGAAAGCTGATAGGAAGGAGGCACTTACCTATAGACCTGTATCACTGACAAGCATCCCCAGTAAAATTCTTGAAAGAATAATTAGGCTAAGATTGCTTGCACACCTGGAGAACGTTAGATTTGTAAACAAGCATCAACATGGGTTCTGGAAAGGGAAATCTTGCCTAACAAACCTTTCGGAATTCTATGATAAAATAACGAGGATAAGGCAGAACAGAGAAGGTTGGGCAGACTAGGATAGGATAACGACAGCAGCGTACTCTACACTGGCAAAAGTTAGAACGTCATTCAGAAACCTAAGTAAGGAGGCATTTAGGGTGCTTTACACTGCCTACGTGAGACCAGTCTTAAGAGTATGCCGTCTCATCATGGAGTCCCCATCTGAAGAAGCATATTAGGAAACTGGAAAAGGTTCAGAGGTTTGCCAAGAGACTCGTCCCAGAGTTACGAGGGATGGGGTATGAGGAAGGAACCTGAAGGAACTGTGCCTTACGACACTAGAAAAAAGAAGGGAGAGGGGGGACATGATAGGAACGTATAAAATACTCAGGGGGATTGACAGAGTGGACATAGACGAAATGTTCACACGGAATAGTAACAGAACGAGGGGATATGGGTGGAAGCTGGAAACTCAGACGAGTCACAAAGATGTTAGGAAGTTTTCTTTTAGCGTGAGAGTAGTGGGAAAATGGAATACACTTAAGGAACAGGTTGTGGAAGCAAATACTATTCATAATTTTAAAATTAATTATGATAAGGAAACAGAACCGGAGTCATTGCTGTAAACATCCGATGCTCGAAAGGTGGGATCCAAGAGTCAATGCTCGACCCTGCAGACACAAATGAGTACACACACACACACACACACACACACACACACACACACACACACACACACACACACACACACACACACACACACACACACACACACACATGTAAATTAAGCTACGGAAAGTAATTCGGAAAACATTATTGCTATCATTATTTTTAAGGGCGACGCTCACAGCTGGCGGAGCAACACTTGCAATAAATCCGTGGAAGAAGTAGTGGCCACGCTCGCCACATACACCCATCACTTACACGCCTTCGGTTACACCACCTCTAATTCCTCTACAAATACAACCACCTTTTTTTATATAGAGATCTCACTAACGTGTAAATGGAGGCTCCGCAATTCTAACTTGTGGCGGGATGCGATCAGAAGAATTCCCGTTAAGAGAATTACCAACATTCTTGAGGAGATGAGACGTCACTAAAAACAGTCTTACAAGACACCTCCTCCGTCAATTTCGGCCGACAAAACAGTGTCAAATTCCACGGACCAAAAAAAAAATGTGGCTACCTCAGGCCCGACTTTTTTTTTTTAACAGTCTAGAGTCTAGACTGTTAAAAAAAAGAAAAGAGACTTAATCACGGCCACAACGACAAGGTCTAGACTCTAGACCTAGTCGTTGTGGCCGTGATTAAGTCTCTCAGAAGAGAACTTATAGACCTACCCTGTGCCCGCGACAGCTGGACCAAACAACATGGGCTGAGCACCTTCAGTATCAGTGCAGAATAAGCCTTAGGCCTAAGTCGAAAAGTATTACGTTAAGATACAACATCTATCAGACTTTAGCCATTGACAACAGGTTGACCAAAAGTATTTTCTTTTTCAGACTTTAGCCATTGCCAAGATAACAATTTCCTACTTCAAGTGCCGAGCTATATATACTAACACTTAACACAACACTCTATAACACAAACTGGATAAATTTGGGGTCAGGAAAGACCTGGGTAAATACAGGTTTGGGAATACGGTTGTCGATTTATGTCGTGGAAAACCGGTTAACATAACCGACGTTGAATGGCTCGAATATTTAAAGTGAGGCTTAGATATATAATAATTATAATATTTTATGAATATAATAATAAGGGAGAGAGAGAGAGATATATGGTTATATAGCCAGTTATACGAACTGTCTCAGTTATGTATAAGCAAGACACAATGACCCATAGTGGACATGCTGCCGGACTTGTGGGACGTGGTGCCGGGCTGTGGGCCGTGGTGCCGGACTTGGGGGACGTGGCCACCAGACACGGACACCGTGGCCACCAGACACGGACACGACCGACGAAATATCACAACACGAAGGTTATTACGGCCAAAAGACACATTCAAATAGCGCCTTGAAGCTCACAGCCGCTTTATTACATGCAAAATAAGCCGCCGTAATTGAGGAAAGATGCACTGGTTTCGTAAGGGAGCATGATGCATCCTGGTGGTGAGGAACTAGCACTCGCACTAGCCATAGTATTAACGGGATGAAGTAATGGATGGCCAACGCCCCAAGGGAAGAACCAAGAAACGAACGGGCCAACAGATACCCCCAGCAACAGGGGCGCCAACAGGTACCCCCAGCAACAGGGGCGCCAACAGGTACCCCCAACAACAGGGGCGCCAACAGGTACCCCCAGCAACAGGGGCACCAACAGGTACCCCCGACAACAGGAGCACCAACAGGTACCCCCAGCAACAGGGGCGCCAACAGGTACCCCCTACAACAGGGGCGCCAACAGATACCCCCAACAACAGGGGCGCCAACAGGTACCCCCAGCAACAGGGGCGCCAACAGGTACCCCCGACAACAGGGGCGCCAACAGATACCCCCAACAACAGGGGCGCCAACAGGTACCCCCAGCAACAGGGGCGCCAACAGGTACCCCCAGCAACAGGGGCGCCAACAGATACCCCCAACAACAGGGGCGCCAACAGGTACCCCCAGCAACAGGGGCACCAACAGGTACCCCCGACAACAGGAGCACCAACAGGTACCCCCAGCAACAGGGGCGCCAACAGTTACCCCTAGCAACAGGGGCGCCAACAGGTACCCCCAGCAACAGGGGCACCAACAGGTACCCCCAGCAACAGGGGCACCAACAGGTACCCCAGCAACAGGGGCACCAACAGGTACCCCAGCAACAGGGGCACCAACAGGTACCCCAGCAACAGGGGCGGGCACACAGGAGCAGAACAGCAGGTCAGTTCAGAGGGTCAGACCAAGAGAACCCCTCGCGGCCTGGCTGGCTTAGTCCCTCCTCTTTACAAACGTCCAAATCGATGGTTTTAAATACAGTGGGGGTTAGAGTGGGGGGGGAGGGTAGGGAGGAAAAAGTGGGGGGGGGGAGTGGAGCACTGAGATCTCGAGGCCTCCCCACTTGTGTTCCTTGAACATTTTTACCACTTCCACGGTGTAATGAGGCAGTCCGTCCTCCAAACAAAGACCCAAAAGCGATTCCATCCACCCGCCAAACCCCCAGCTGTTTATGAATGAAAAACGGTTTACACACGACTCACAACTCATGACGTTCGAACACTTCCGGAACAAGTGCTTCACTGACGACTTTTGTTCGAACCACAACGCTGTAAATGCTTCACCCACGTACTACAAATACAAATAATCGCCAACAGAGCCTAAACACCTAACCTAACCCATGCCTATATATCTGCACAATATGCTAATATGTTGTATTAATTTATATTTGAGAAAATTCCTGTTTTGAATGAACATCATGTAAAAAATTTATAAATGCGTCTATGGGGTCGACCGCTGGATGGAATGGACTTGAGTCGAGGACGGGTTAAATGATATGGCAAGGGGGGGGACGGGGTGGCACTTACTTAAATAGAGGAAATCAGGGAATGAGGCACAGTAGGGTGGAGGGGTCAAAAGATGGGGTAAATAGGTCTAAGACATGAGACTGAAGGGTCATAGATAGGTGGCAATGGGAGTAAGAAAGGGTTGAATGAGTATAGGATGGGAAGGATGGGGGGGTAAAGAGAGGGGGGGGAGTAGCCTGAGCTGTAAGCCTCAACTTGCAGCACTTTCCCACACATTAATCTTTTCTTTCTGGAAAGAACAACTATTAGATCAACGTGGGTGGTTTACTAACCTAACCTCCCCCCCCCTTACTTCCATATCTCACACGCATATATATATATATATATATATATATATATATATATATATATATATATATAATATATATATATATATATATATATATATATATATATATATATATATTAGTATATTTGGTAGCAGTCTTTCTTGTAAACATATATTAGTAAATATGACCGAAAAAGTAAGATTAATAATTCTAACACGAATTTTCTCAATATTTCTTATGTTTCTTTTCACTGTTGATGGAATTGAAAAATCAATTCTGCAAAATTCATTTTATTTCTAGTCTGACGCGACACTTGAACGCGTTTGTAATAACTTATTACATTTTCAAAGACTTTAGTTTACACACACACAAGTATAACCTGCAAATACTAAACAGAGCTCTACTATGCTATGATTTAAGATGATGATAAAGATTAAGCCATCCAAAAGGTGGCACGGGCATGAATAGCCCGAAGTGATGGCCTTTTGAGCCATTACCAGTATCAAGAGCTGATACTGGAGATCTGTCGAGGTGCGAGGGCACCCTGCGTGACGGGAGATGCTCCCGTGGCTATGACTTAAAAGCTTTCATCTTGTATACCCGCATTTTGGGTGAGGTGATATGTTACAACAGTTTTGGATGAGGTGAACAAAACTTTCAACACAGGACAGAACACGAAACAATGGGTATAAATTGGGGTAAATTAAAGGGAAGATGAATGGAAGTAACTGCAAAGGGCCTATTGGCCCATATTTTGATGCTTCTATATTGGTGCGGAGTCTTGAAGTGGGCAGAATATAGTTGTGCATTAATTGGCTGTTGATTGCTGGTGTTGACTTCTTGATGTGTAGTGCCTCGCAGAAGTCAAGCCGCCTGCTGTCGCTGTATCTATCGATAATTTCTGTGGTGTGTTAAGATTTCTCTGGTGATAGTCTGGTTGTGGGAAGAGATTATATGTTCCTAACGATGCATAAGCAACAGGCATTAAGGAACATATAATCTCTTCCCACAACCAGACCATCACATTGCAAAGTAGTAATGTAGTACCTGCAACGCAAACTCACCTTTTACCTGTCGGGAGGAAGTCCCACATACAACAAAGGCCGTCCGGCTGGCAGGCTTCCACCCGTCGCATCACGTACCTGCAAAACAAAAACACAACATCAAACACCAGCAACCGGGGAAACACAAATAATAAATTTATACGACGCACAGACATGAGGGGCCCCGCGGCGCTGGCTCCCTTTTCCCGCCTCGCGGGTTAGATCGGGGCCGCGGCGCTGGCCCTTTTCCCGCCTCGCGGGTTAGATCGGGGCCCCGCGGCGCTGGCTCCCTTTCCCGCCTCGCGGGTTAGATCGGGGCCCCGCGGCGCTGGCTCCCTTTTCCCGCCTCGCGGGTTAGATCGGGGCCCCGCGACGCTGGCTCCCTTTCCGCCTCGCGGGTTAGATCGGGGCCCCGCGGCGCGGGTCCTTTTCCTGCCTCGCGGTTAGATCAACTCCCAGCAACCCCACCGCCAGGGTCAGGTGATGTGGGGTTAGCGAGG
>WNGS01001312.1:17327957-17350425 GCA_020271785.1 Procambarus virginalis | reverse complement strand
TTATATGTATTAGACTTATATAGGAAAAATAGATTGGTTTAAAAGGTGGGATCCAAGAACGTATAGCTTGATCCTACAGGCACAAATGGTAAATCCAGGCGGGCCCTCACCATAGCCCGTGCTACTTGGAACCCCCTTTTTATGGGGGGGGTGCAAGTAGTTGAATCTACAACAACATTGTAAATACAAAATATTAAACACAGACCACACAAAACCACCACCAATTCCCTTTCTCCCCCCCCCCCATAATCCTTACAAGAACACAACCCCGACATAAACACCTCCATCTTCAACATTTAAGAGGAAAAAAACCAAATAAAAAACCCGGCTCCCTCACAACCCACCACATCCACACACACACCACCAACACACCACCACACTCAACCACACACACCACACACACACACACACACACATCCACACACACACAACACCACAACAAACACGACACATCACGAGGGCGGCCTCGTAGCCTGGTGGGATAGCGCGAAGGATTCATAATTCTGTGGCACGGGTTCAATTCCCGCACGATGCAGAAACAAACGGGCAAAATTTTCCTTTTACACCCTGAAATAACCCCCTGTTACACTAGCAGTAAAATAGGTACCTGGGAGTTAGTCAGCTGTCACTCGCCTTCCTGATTGTTGTTGTGTGTGTGTGTTGTGTGTGGAATCAACATATGGTGTTTGCGGGGGTTGACTCTGGCTCTTTGGTCCCGCCTATCAACCGGTGTGTGTGTGTGGTGTGTGGTGTGTGTGTGTGTGTGTGTTGTGTGGTGTGTGTGTGTGTGTGTGTGTTGTGTGTGTGGTGTGTGTTGTGGTGTGTGGGAAAAAGAAGTAGTAACATCTGAGAGGGGGCCAAGAGCAAAGCTCAATCCCCGCAACACAACTAGGTAATACCACTCACACCCACACCTCGCACACACCCACACACACCTGTCAACATACACACCGTCTCTTCTCGTCGTGAAACATCCGACTCCGTTCACCATCCACACCTCCCTCCCCTGCCCCATCCTCCCCCGGGCTCAAGACAAACAGAATCAAGAATCTATCCTTTTCCCTAAAGTTCGATCGTCGTCCCTTTGTCCTGACTCGGGACGACTGACGATCCGTTGTATTTCGGGTACCGTTCCTCCCCGCCCCAGCCATCACGTCCACGTATTGTGCTGCCTGGCAGACTTCATCAGTCTAGGGCTGAGGGGGTGTGGAGGCGGAGATATTAGGGGGAGAACGCTGGCTCCAGATTAAGAGACACGGGACCCGGGTGAGAATTTGAAGGGGGTTGGACATTTTGATGGTGGCGTCTGGGAGTGGTTATTATTGGTGTAGTGAGTAATATGGTGGTGATGTGGTTGTGGTGATGACTTCGTTTGACTATGAAGCCTCTTAATTCCTTGTGAAACAAATTAATGTGTTAAAATAAAAACAAGCTGCTGAAATTCTTTCAGTACGAGCAGCGTTGATTTGTTTGGTGGCCGAGAGTGGCCCGTTAGTTTGTACACTGGGATGAGGCCAGTACCGGCCTCATCCGGTTACAGTTATCCAGTTACTCATCCAGTTACCGGCACGTTAAATTGAGACACTCAGTTTCCGTCACATACACCTCTATATTTATTAATCTATGCCAATCTTTGACACTATACGGACCCTATTAATACTAATAACAATCACCGAGTAAAGACAAAATTCATGGTTGACAATACTGGGGCCTCATAGCCTCATAAATTGCATGCGAGCTAGCAGCGTTGGATGGATTCCTTTGGGCACTGGACGTGGAGGCGTCTACCCTGATTATTGTGGTATGACAGTGTGACCTGGTGGACGTGACTGCCCAGGTGACTCACCTTTCTTCTTACGAACATCTCGACCTACAACTGGCGACGACACCGGGCCGCGGGGCGCTACTCCCCGGAAGCAAACCTCAAATAACCTCAAGTACATCACCAACCCCCGGGGGACAGTGTGCAAGACCTGACAAGCCCTCGGAGGAGAGTTGCTAAGCTCTCTTTGTTTCCCCTGTGCGCGGCGTGAGGAGAACAGAAGCGGTCATCACTTCCTATCCCCTCCGTACACCACGTATAAAATGTATACACACAACACCGGATAACGTAACAACATCAGCGAGCGAGGTGCTCTTCGCTGACCACCAAGCCATGACTATGAGGACGGTACTTGGAGAATAGTACTCCTCACCAAACGACGCCGTCCTCCCCAGAGCTCCTGACGGTGGCTCCGAACCACTGGTGGCTCTTGTTGTCCAGCTGCTGGCCCAACGGGTGGACGTTGTTGCCTGTGGTAAAGGTCCACACGATGGAGTCAGTGCTGAAGTGTATTGTGGGGCACGAGTTATTGGTACCGGGGAGTGGGGGCACTCCCCACCCCCGGTACATTTTATTCGAATCATCATAGTAAAGTTAAACGGGCAGTATTTTCAGGAATGTTTCTACGAGCTTTGAGGGTGTGCAGCCCTGAGTTTTTGATGAAGAGATTGCTATAATATATGAAATCGGGAAGAGTTTACAATATCCTAAGAGGTTTTTGGATTTCTCGTTTGAACAAGCCAAGCGTACGTTTTTAATCACATCCCTAAGGCGAAACCAGAAATTATTAACTCATTGGTTGTACCTTATGCGAGTGGACTTGAAAAATTGTCTTTGATTTTAAGAAACTTAATATAAATTTGGTGTTCACTAATAGTACGATCAAATCCAATTAATAAAAAACTCCCCTGATACAGCAGGTTGCGTGTATTCAATTCCCTGCAATGATTGTGATTCTGTGTACCTTGGACAAACAGGAAAGTCCTTACAATTGCGGTTGTCACAACATGCTATAGTATTAGAACTGCCCAAACGTCTAATGCATTGTATCTACATACGAATTTATGCGATCACAATATTAACTGGAATGGTGCAAAAAGCATTACCAATTGTGGGGATTTCGTGGAACGGAATTTGATTGAGTCTGCTCTAATCAGTCAGTGTCCAAATCTTCTTAATGTTAGTACTGGAATGTACAAACTTGATCCATTTTTAAGTTATAATATTGCACAACAGTTTAAGAAAAACTGTAATTGTTAAAGAGGCTTACAATGTCTCATTATAATTTTATATTTATATATTCATTTATTGCATGTTCATGAGGCTTTTCTTTAATCTTTCATCCTTTTTCTCTGACCGCTTAATCCTCTTTGACCATTCTAAGCTAAGCTTTACCTGTCTCTGGTTAATTCTTTCCCTAGGGTTGGGTTGGTCAGGTGTCGGCCTATATATCCTCCCAATTCCCTTCTCTTCTTGTCAGTCTGGTTTGACAAAGGCTTTAACTAAGTCGAAACGTTACCTCCTTTCATTTTCTCTGTGGATTTTCCGCATAAAATGATCAGTGTTTGTGATCGTCAATTGCATATATATATATATATATATATATATATATATATATATATTGTTAAAAGTATAAATATATATATATATATATGTATATATATATATATATATATATATATATATATATATATATATATATATCCCTGTTACTGGACAAGGTGGTGATCTACCACCACTTGGCGTCGTGTTAACCTCTCAGGCTGATTAACACCTCAAGAGCTATGTTTATATATTCTACAAGAGCACATTAGTATGCGGCGGGGCGGTCACCTCTCTTCCCCACCACCAGTGTGAGTGTTGGTGGGGTACTCCCCCACCACCAGTGTGAGTGTTGGTGGGGTACTCCCCCACCACCAGTGTGAGTGTTGGTGGGGTACTCCCCCACCACCAGTGTGAGTGTTGGTGGGGTACTCCCCCACCACCAGTGTGAGTGTTGGTGGGGTACTCCCCCACCACCAGTGTGAGTGTTGGTGGGGGTACTCCCCCACCACCAGTGTGAGTGGTGGTGGGGGTACTTCCCCACCACCTCATATGGGACCAGGAGACACGGCAGGATGTGCAGGATAGCTCCGTTAAATAGCAGAGGTGCAATAGTTGCAACGGTACACGCAAGGGGCATATCTTGAGGTTATCTTGAGATGATTTCGGGACTTTAGTGTCCCCGCGGCCCGGTCCTCGCCCAGGCCTCCACCCCCAAGAAGCAGCCCGTGACAGCTGACTAACACCCAGGTACCTATTTTACTGCTAGGTAACAGGGGCATAGGGTGAAAGAAACTGCCCATTGTTTCTCTCCGGCGCCCGGGATCGAACCCGGGACCATACGATCACAAGTCCAGTGTGCTGTCCGCTCGGCCGACCGGCTCCTTATATCTCCTCGACCTCTCACGGTCTTCAGAGGAGAACGATAGGCCGTGAACAGCCTCGTCCAACAGCCTGGTTGAACACACCACCAACCAGGAGGCTGGTCAGAGACCGGGCCGCGGGGACGTTCATCCTCGGAATCACGGCAAGGTAACTGCCAAGGAGATAAAACGTGGGCGGTCTCCTTGTGTGAGAGAGGGAGGGAGTGTCAAGGTGAGGGAGTGTCAAGGTGAGGGAGTGTCAAGGTGAGGGAGTGTCAAGGTGAGGGAGTGTCAAGGTGAGAGAGTGTCAAGGTGAGGGAGTGTCAAGGTGAGGGAGTGTCAAGGTGAGAGAGTGTCAAGGTGAGGGAGTGTCAAGGTGAGGGAGTGTCAAGGTGAGAGAGTGTCAAGGTGAGGGAGTGTCAAGGTGAGGGAGTGTCAAGATGAGAGAGTGTCAAGGTGAGGAAGTGTGAAGGTGAGGGAGTGTCAAGGTGAGGGAGTGTCAAGGTGAGGGAGTGTCAAGGTGAGGGAGTGTCAAGGTGAGGGAGTGTCAAGGTGAGGGAGTGTCAAGGTGAGAGAGTGTCAAGGTGAGGGAGTGTCAAGGTGAGGGAGTGTCAAGGTGAGGGAGTGTCAAGGTGAGGGAGTGTCAAGATGAGAGAGTGTCAAGGTGAGGAAGTGTGAAGGTGAGGGAGTGTCAAGGTGAGGGAGTGTCAAGGTGAGGGAGTGTCAAGGTGAGAGAGTGTCAAGGTGAGGGAGTGTCAAGGTGAGGGAGTGTCAAGGTGAGGTGTACGTGTGTTCTACACCCGGGATGTATTGACGTTATGTATTCTTCTGAGAGTATTCTTCTTATGTATTCTATTGCTTACAAAAAGTGACCAAATAGTAACTAAAAAGTCGGTGTGGGATAGGTTGTTGTAGGTAAGGCGGCCTCTGCGTTACCTACAGGTGTTGGAGGTAAGGCGGCCTCTGCGTTACCTACAGGTGTTGTAGGTAAGGCGGCCTCTGCGTTACCTACAGGTGTTGTAGGTAAGGCGGCCTCTGCGTTACCTACAGGTGTTGTAGGTAAGGCGGCCTCTGCGTTACCAACAGGTGTTGTAGGTAAGGCGGCCTCTGCGTTACCTACGGGTGTTGTAGGTAAGGCGGCCTCTGCGTTACCTACAGGTGTTGTAGGTAAGGCGGCCTCTGCATTACCTACAGGTGTTGTAGGTAAGGCGGCCTCTGCGTTACCTACAGGTGTTGTAGGTAAGGCGGCCTCTGCGTTACCAACAGGTGTTGTAGGTAAGGCGGCCTCTGCGTTACCTACGGGTGTTGTAGGTAAGGCGGCCTCTGCGTTACCAACAGGTGTTGTAGGTAAGGCGGCCTCTGCATTTGGGGCAAACACCCCAAGTGTTCGGGCCATCTAGCACCAAGTGCATCAACAGTTATGTAAATGTATGAGAATTAAGTCACTGGTGGGGGTGAGAGTGCGTTCCCACAGCTTAAAGTGAGAGTGTATCGAGCCACTCAAGTGTAAAAAGTGTGGCACCATAAGATGTAAGTGTGAGTGTGGACACAAACTCCTAATTAATTGAGTGTTCGCCTCCTATTCACTCAGCAGTAATTGGGCAGCTGGTTGGAAACTGATGAGCGTATTGTGTTCCAGGGAAACCTAAGATAACCTGGATAAGCCTTAAGATAACCAGTGAAAAAGGGCAGAAATCTAATCCTGTAAACGGATCGTTAATCTGCTTCTGCATTATCCATTAAAAAAAAGTAAAAACTTATCAAAAAGGCACTGAACAGCAAACAGATTTCTCCTAGCCACCCCTCCCTCCCCCAAGGGTAAGGGAACACCCCTCCATCTTACGCCACCTGGGTAAGGTAAGGTAAGGTAAGGTAACCCAGCGACCGCTAACAAAAACAGGTAAATAAATCACAGGGCAAACTACTCGGACGCATAAATTCCTATAATTGCAAATGAAAACTGGGGATACTCGTGTAAACCTGATGTAGAGTGTGTGTGTGTGTGTGCAAGGTAAACACTCTCGGTACTGAGGGGCACATGGGGGGTTTATGAAGGGGTGAGAGGGGGTATAGGGTGGACATGGAATGGGAGCGAGGGGAAGGGAGTGGCGGTGATGGGGAAGGGAAGCTGATTGAGAATTGTGGGGAGGACAATGGGAAAGATAATCAACAAGTAATAGGGAAGTAGGGAGGAGGGAGGGGGGGTAGGATGGAGGAGGGGGGGGAACTGGAAGGCAGCAAGGCCTAAAGGAAAGGAAGTGAGGGGGGGGGTGTAGGGGTGGGGTGAGGGAAGATATGGGAAGTGAGGTAATGGGGTGATGGAAGGTAGAAGGTGCTTGAAGGGGCTGAAAGGTAGCAATGTTGTAACCTATACAGGAAATGAATATATATATTTATAAGTACTCAAGTTAATGCTAGTATTTATTCTGGTTTATTCTACTCTTCATTACCAGAAGAGTACCTGGTTGATGGGGTTCGGGGAGTTCTTCTACTCCCCAAGCCCGGCCTAAGGCCAGGCTTGATTTGTTTGATTTGATTTGATTTTGAGAGTTTGGTCCATCAGGCTGTTGCTTGGAGCGGCCCGCAGGCCCACATATCCACCACAACCCGGTTGGTCCGGCACTTTTTTTTTATATAACAGTCTAGTTTTCTCTTGAAGATGTCCACGGTTGTTCCGGCAATATTTCTTATAGTCGCTGGGAGGACGTTGAACAACTACGGACCTCTGATGTTTATACAGTGTTATCTGATTATCCCTATGGCACCCCTATGGCAATGTACTGCAACGTACTCTTACGTACTGTCCACGTACGTGGCAGTGCCTTCAGGGTAGTTACTGCAAGATTCAGGGACTCTTAAAGCTCTTCTAAGGTCGTTGGTTGCTTCACATTCTTGGAGATACTGAAGTAGTGGCTTGTCTGTGATTGTTTGGCTGAAGATGTATTTAAGACAAAGCTTCATTTGCCAGCTTACAGGTAGACTATTATTGGAACCAAAATATTCTATCAGACCATCACAAATATGTAGATAACTATTCAGTTGGTGTGAGAATGGATGGTATCAAGAGCTAGACCTCGCTCTTCCGTGGTCACTGGCAGGTAAGCACTGATAGGAAAGCACCACCACCACATCTATTAGTTCCCCCACCAGTACCATCACAAACACCACCACCACCACTATTATCCCCACCAATACCACCACAAACACCACCACTACCAACGTTACCACTACCAGCTGTTGCTGCCTGTTCTTCTGCCGACACTGACAATATGTTGTGGGTCTTCCAGCAAGGCGCCCTTGTATGTAGCGAGGCGCGACTATCGGGGCGAAGATGGTGTGTGAGGAGGGGCGAGGGAGGGGGAGAGGAGAGTGAGAGCAAGTGAAGGTGATGGGAAGAGACAAGGGAGGGGTATGGGAGGGTATGGGAGCCTTGGCGCCAAGACTGACACACCCAACACAAGACCACAGTATGGGCAGGCGTGGGCACCACCTATGGCAGGGACGCGGCACATACCCCCTCCCTCTTTCCATAACCCCCTCACCCGCCCCCCAAAAGTCCCTCACCCGCTCTTCACAAACCTCTCACCCCCATACACCAAACCTCTCACCCCCATACACCCCACAACCCCCATACCCAGCCCCACCCGCCCCACTACTACACACTGAGGATACTTAGTACCCAAATGAGCCACAGAGACATTAGAATAACTATTTTTCAGTGTCAGAGTAGTTAACAAATGGAATGCATTAGCCAGTGATGTGGTGGAGGCTGACTCCATACACAGTTTCAAATGGAGATATGATAGAGTCCAGTAGACTCAGGAATCTGTACATCAGTTGATTGACGGTTGAGAGGCGGGACCAAAGAGCCAGAGCTGAACCCCCCGCAAGCACAACTAGGTGAGTACACTTCACTTTAGGATACGTGCCACCGAGGCGACCTCCCCCTGACCTCCTACGAGCTGTGCAACACAGAATCAACACGAGCCGCCGGCAAGTCTCCCGCTTCAGGTATTCGCCACAGCTATCAAGGCAGCTCCATATTTCCCAAGGCCATCACAAGCACCGCCCAGGACCTCGACCCTGCCCGCCCCCGCCCCGGGGTCGTAACTCCTCACTCTCAAGACTACCGACGAAAGGTCCGACCCCGAAGGTCGTCGCTGTGGGGGTCCAGGCACCACAGATCACCACTCTGCATTATTCATGCAGCGAGGCGTAGAGGTCATGCCGTGCTTTGAAGCATTAAACAGACATTTCATTGCTTCCGCAGTCAATTAGACCTTGACCCCTCCCCCGCGATCCCGTTCCCCAGGCAAGAGATAGCCACACTGATACCAGGAGAACGTGCAAGTCTTCCCCCCTCCACCCCATCCCCTATTCCCATGTCCAGCTAGCCTGTCGTGGACAGCAGATAGGGGGTGAGGGAGGGTACAGTGATGGGCGACTGTCGCCCCTACCGGGTCGAGGGGTAGAGATAGTGCAATCTTAATGTGGGGAGGGAGGAGTGCGTGGCGGGCCGACCCTACACCACTGGGCTCTGGGGCGCACCATCACTACACAACACTCTTACTTAATCTCAATATTGTCTCTTATATTATTCCCTCTCTCTTATTGGTGGTCCCAGAGATATGTGGATAACCAGTGCCCCCATATAGACCAGACCGACGCTTAGTATGGTGGCACAGTGCCCCATATAGCAGACCGACACTTAGTATAGTGGCACAGTGCCCCCATATAGACCAGACCAACACTTAGTATAGTGGCACAGTCCCGTACACTGACCAGGCGGTCCCTTGCTCCACAAACATAACAGGACCTATACAAGTCTCACATCTAATGACTGAATCAGTATAGACTAGACCGTTTCCACCGAGGGTACCTTGCGGTTACCTTGCCATGATTTCGGGGCTCAGCGTGCCCGCGGCCCGGTCCTCGACCAGGCCTAGCCTCTCTCGACTAGAGGCGAGGCAGAACTGTTGCAAGATAGTCTCAGGGTATCACTGTATTAAACTATCAGCACCAGAGGACGACCACCAAGAGCAGAGGACGACCACCAGGACCAGAGGACGACCACCAGGAGCAGAAGACCACCAAGACCAGAGGACGACCACCAGGACCTGAGGACGACCACCAGGAACAGGGATGCGGAAGGATTAGTGATGAATCGGACCAAAGGGTGGGTGGGGGGGGGGGGCACATGACCCCAGCCCCCCACCCCCCCCCCCCCCCAGGCGTCAGAGGCCAACAATAACCCACAATCAACAAGTACTCTTAGTCACCCCTGTTAGCTTCCTCTTATTCTTCTCTGTTTCTTTTAGATCTTTCTCTCTTTTAGTTCGTCTTTCTCTCAATTAGCGCCTTTTCACTCTTTGTATTTCCTCTTGCTCTCTGTAAACTCATTTCACTCTTTTAGTTCCTCTTTTCTTTCCTTAAGTTCCTCTTTTCTTTCTTTAAGCTCCTCTTTCTCTCTTTAAGTCATCTTTCTCTCTGTAAGCTTCCCTTTCTCTCTTTTAGTTCCACTTTCTTTTAGTTCCATTTTCTCTTGTTAGTTCCACTTTCTCTTTTAGTTCCTTCTTTCTCTTCTTAACTCCTCTTGCTCTCTCTCCTAACTCCTCATTCTCTCTTTAAACTGAGCCTATATCTCTGTTTTAGCACATCTTTATCTCATTTAGCTCGGGTTGTCTATCCTTCCTATCTCGGACCAGGCAATGTGATGCAGTTTGGCAGGTTAGTGAGGCTGAGCCACTACCAGAATACTCAGCTTGTAAACTCTGTGATAAACCTTTAATGCATTCACTAGAACACTATATTGTTGAATGTGAAACCGTAAAGGACTTTAGACCTCCTGGCCTCTTGTACCACCAACTGTGTAACTATTTTATTGACTCAGGTGTTCTGGACGACATCCTAACAATTTATCCAAAATTTGCTTGTCCATCGTAAAGAATGAAGAGCAATTTTTATTTATATTACTTCTAAGCTGCATCACTTATGAACCCATCCCTGCCCTTGTGTGGCAGTGCACAATAGAAAGTTGTTTTCACATATCCATACATTAAAACATTGATTGTAACCATGATATATATGTGCTTCCGCCTACAGTTTAGACCTATTGTCTTGTGTATGACCCTCTGTCCTGCGTGACAGTGAATACCAGCATTATCCTCACTTTAATAAGACTTAATCGAAATCCTCAGATTAGGCAAAATTGTAATTAATTTTGTCAATAAAGATGTTAATAATAATAATCTCAGCTTTCTATTTGATCTTTCTCAGTTCACAAGTTTTCTATGTGGATCGACTTACCTTTAGTCAAGAGCCAGATAATTCGCATGGTCGCCGACTCACCCCAAGTGAGTCTTGGGGTGAGTCAGTGAGTCAGTGACGGTGGTTATGATGGTGAGGGATGGTGAGTATGGTGGTAAGGCGAGGGATGGTGAGTATGGTGGTAAGGCGAGGCTGGTGTGGCATGCTGGCCATGATAGTGAGGATGGTGATGAAGCGGCGTATCAAAGACCGCCTTGTACGGTCACCATAATCACCATGAGACATGAGGCGGCTGACGACTGGCAATGAAACGAGACGGAGAGGAGGGAGGGGGAGGGGGGCTCAGACGACAGGAGGGGAGGGGGGCTCAGACGACAGGAGGGGAAGGGAGGGGGAGGGAAGTGACAGGGAAAAGAACAAAGGGGGGGGGAGGTGACCAGAAGGAAATGGGTGAGAAGATAAAACTTATGGGAAGGGGTGAGAACTGGGAGGGGTTGATGGAGCCAGGTGGTGTAGGTGGATGAACCAGCTGGGGGGGGGTTAGGCAACAGCTGGTGTCTGGGGTGCCTCTACCTTATAAGTGTGGGGGGGGGGGAGGGGAAGTGAAGGTGTCAAGAGACACCAGCTGATAAGTGTACTCTCCTATATGTACTATATGATACCTGATCAACCAGGATGTGATCAACTGATCAACCTGACCAACCAGTCCCCCACCGGGACGGACCCTCCGGACCCCTTCACTGTCCGGCCACAGCGACTACTCCGCAGCTTGTCCCACTGACAGGGACGACAGCAGCAGCCCCCAGGACGACGAGGCCGAAGAAGAACCCGATCGACGGACTTCGATGTTTCTGTCGATGTTACCGGCTCTCCCGCCCCTCATGCGGCCGCCCGGGCACCATCCCACCCGCCAGAACCCGCACCGGCACCAACCGGACAGACAGGCGCCCATATGCTGCCTCCTCCGGGTATATCCGACGTGGCCGCGCACTTTCCAAGGAGGACAGACAGCATGACACCATAATCCACAACGACTACTGGGTATACAAGTGCAGGGACGCAGGACGGATCCTTCGCATGGTCGTCCCTCAAGATCGCCTCGACCACCTCTGCGACTACGACACCTTCAAGAAGGAAATTCGACCAGACTACCAACTTCGGGGAACTGGGATAAGGGGGTGTTTCTGTTTGCAATGACCCAATTCTCTTGTTTATCTTATCATGTTTACATGTGTACGTACTGTGAGTTAGTACTTACATGTGTGACTTAGATTTATATCTGCATCTAACCCTGATGCATAACTTTTTGACAATTCTAATACCGAAAAAAGTTATTTCTGACAGCTAATGTTAATTGCTATCTTATATGTCGTAATCATGTCCTTCCTAGTGCTCCTTTCCTCTAGTGTGGCGACATCAAGCTTCCTCAGTCTCTCCTCGTGTGTGTGAGGAACTTGTAAGTTATAAGATGACCAAGAGAGTAGATTTAAGACTTTCATGTATATATAAAAAGTGACAGGGGGAGGGGGGTAATGAAAGCAGTTAAGATGCACAGAGTCCGAGAGGAAGAGCACTGAACACTCCTAGAGGCAGAGCTGTAGAGCCCAAGAGGCAGAGCACTAAACACTCCTAGAGGCAGAGCTGTAGAGTCCAAGAGGCAGAGCGCTGAACACTCCTAGAGGCAGAGCTGTAGAGTCCAAGAGGCAGAGCACTGAACACTCCTAGAGGCAGAGCTGTAGAGCCCAAGAGGCAGAGCACTGAACACTCCTAGAGGCAGAGCTGTAGAGCCCAAGAGGCAGAGCACTGAACACTCCTAGAGGCAGAGCTGTAGAGTCCAAGAGGCAGAGCACTGAACACTCCTAGAGGCAGAACTGTAGAGTCCAAGAGGCAGAACACTGAACACTCCTAGAGGCAGAGCTGTAGAGCCCAAGAGGCAGAGCACTGAACACTCCTAGAGGCAGAGCTGTAGAGTCCAAGAGGCAGAGCACTGAACACTCCTAGAGGCAGAACTGTAGAGTCCAAGAGGCAGAACACTGAACACTCCTAGAGGCAGAGCTGTAGAGCCCAAGAGGCAGAGCACTGAACACTCCTAGAGGCAGAGCTGTAGAGTCCAAGAGGCAGAGCACTGAACACTCCTAGAGGCAGAACTGTAGAGTCCAAGAGGCAGAACACTGAACACTCCTAGAGGCAGAGCTGTAGAGCCCAAGAGGCAGAGCACTGAACACTCCTAGAGGCAGAGCTGTAGAGTCCAAGAGGCAGAGCACTGAACACTCCTAGAGGCAGAACTGTAGAGTCCAAGAGGCAGAACACTGAACACTCCTAGAGGCAGAGCTGTAGAGCCCAAGAGGCAGAGCACTGAACACTCCTAGAGGCAGAGCTGTAGAGCCCAAGAGGCAGAGCACTGAACACTCCTAGAGGCAGAGCTGTAGAGTCCAAGAGGCAGCTCGCCATGTCATCAAAAAGAGGAAATAAAAGGAACAAGCGACGATTACCCAAGTTACAAATAAATGGTCAAATTGAAAGAGATTCGTGTTAGTTCAATTGTGGTTTACCTCTGAGTTTCCTGCGGTTTACATTCGTGACAAATCTATACGAAAACGCTAAAGTTATGATGATATAATTGTAGACCAATAACTAGTGAGGTGGGTTGGTGGAGAAGGTGGTGGTTAGGTTAGTGGATGGTGGTGGTTAGGTTAGGGGATGGTGGTGGCTGTATATCAATGGGGGGGGGGGAGGGAGGGAAGGAAGGAACGAACTATCAGGGGAAAGCGCCAAGCCATTACGACTATATAGCACTTGGAAGGGGTCAGGATAAGGATTTAAGGATGGGACGGGAGGCAGGAATGGTGTACAACCACTTGGACGGTCGGGGATTGAACGCCGACCTGCATGAAGCGAGACCGTCGCTCTACCGTCCAGCCCAAGTGGTTGGACATGGGGGGGGGGGGAAGGGGCAGTTTTGATGGCATGAGTAGTGATTATTCTCGACCCTTCCTCTTCCCTCCCCCAACTCCCCAAAGAATATCAATAAATTTTAAATTTTGCCCCGAGGGGCGAGTTTATTGGGCAGCGCCACTCATCTTGTGAGTGGACACACCGCCATAGCAGCATGTACAACACTCCCCAATAGGAAGAAAACCCGCTGGGTTGTTCAACTGCCTGTGCTCAATGCCTGACTGTCGCCAGAGGTGGAGAAGAAGAGCCCGGCTGGCAGTGGTGGCGGGGGTGCTCAATAACCGCGCCCCTTTCACCCACCTATCTAAATGGACTACTGTGATTTACACCCCGCCCCCCTCCGCCCCCACTGCCCCCCCCCCCACTGGAGACCAAAATAGCCCCCAGCACACACTCGCAGATCTCACCACGGGCTCAATATTAAATGTGTTGAAAATGCAACAGTACGTGACAAAAACATTGAATGCATGCGGTGGGCTCATCGTGGTGTCCTCGGCAGTGCCGTGTGCCGGGGGGGGGGGGTGGTGGTCCAGTAACGCAGATTCGATCCCACTGAATGGCCTCAATATTTTCTCATAGATACATCAGGTTATCGTGGGTGCCATGGCACACTGTAAGGTCGAGTTACCTCCCGCCTGACAAATGTCAGCTTCTCTCTCACCAAACTCTTGGTATACTTAACCGTGACCAGAACTTAAGACCTTGAGAGTGAGCGGAACTTAAGAGCTTGAGAGTGACTGGAACTTAAGAGCTTGAGAGTGACTGGAACTTAAGAGCTTGAGAGTGACTGGAACTTAAGAGCTTGAGAGTGACTGGAACTTAAGAGCTTGAGAGTGACTGGAACTTAAGAGCTTGAGAGTGACCGGAACTTAAGAGCTTGAGAGTGACCGGAACTTAAGAGCTTGAGAGTGAGCGGAACTTAAGAGCTTGAGAGTGAGCGGAACTTAAGAGCTTGAGTGACTGGAACTTAAGAGCTTGAGAGTGACCGGAACTTAAGAGCTTGAGAGTGACCGGAACTTAAGAGCTTGAGTGACTGTAACTTAATAGCTTGAGAGTGACCGGAACTTAAGAGCTTGAGAGTGACCGGAACTTAATACCCTAGACAAGCAATCTCCGGAACAGTCACACAACAAGGGGGTACGAGGGCTTCTTTATAATGTGCCAGCACACCTAGGTCAGTACAACACCCCTTCCATCCCCCCCCACACACACGGAGCGGTCATGGGGGGCCTGATAGCTGAGTGGACAGCACTCTGGACTCGTAATCATAGGGTCCAGGGGTTCGATCCCCGCTGATGGCACAAATAAAATGGGAAGTTTCTTTCACCCTGATGCTCCTGTTGCCTAGCAGTAAATAGGTACCTGGGAGTTAGACAGCTGCTACGGACTGCTTCCTGGGGTGTGTGTTCACCTAGTTGTGCTTGCGGGGGTTGAGCTCTGCTCTTTCGGGTCGCCTCTCAACTGGCAATTAACTGTTACTAACTACTGCTTTTTTCCACACACTATTTTATTTTGTGTGTGAGTGTGTGTTAGAAAGAAATATATGTATTAGACATTATAGAGGAAAAATAGATTGGTTAAACAGGTGGGGTCCAAGAACTTATAGCTTGATTCTGCAGGCACAAATGGTAAATACAGGGCGGGCTCACCATAGCCCGTGCTACTTGGAACTTTATGTTGCAAGTAGTTGAATCTACAACAACATGGTAAATACAAAATAGTAAACACAGACACACACAAAACCATCCCCCATTCCCTTTTGCACCCCCCCCCCCATAATCCTTACAAGAACACAACCCCGACATAAACACCTCCATCTTCAACATTTAGAGGAAAAAAAAAAACGAATAAAAAACCGGCTCCCTCACAACCCACCATACGCGCGCACACACACACACACACACACACACACACACACACACACACACACACACACACACACACACACACACACAGGGGGCCTCGTAGCCTGGTGGATCGCGCGTAGGACTCGTAATTCTGTGGCGCGGGTTCGATTCCCGCACGAGGCAGAAACAAATGGGCAAAGTTGTCAGCTGTCACGGGCTGCTTTCTGGGGTGGGTGTGTGTGTGGGTGTGTGTGGTGTGTGTGTGTGTGTGTGTGTGTGTGTGTGTGGGTGTGTGTGTGTGGGTGTGTGTGTGTGTGTGTGTGTGTGTGTGTGTGTGTGTGTGTGTGTGTGTGTGTGTGTGTGTGTGTGTGTGTGTGTGTGTGTGTGTGTGTGTGTGTGTGTGTGTGTGTGTGTGTGGTGTGGGGAAAAAAAGTAGTTAGTAAACAGTTGAGAGGCGGGCCGAAAGAGCAAAGCTCAATCCCCGCAAACACAACTAGGTGATTACAACTAGGTGAATACCCACACACCCGCACACACACACACCGTCTGCGTCTCCGTCGTGAGACACCGACTCCTTCACCATCCACACCTCTCCCTCCCATCCCCCGGGCTCAAGACAAACATGAATCAAGAATCTATCCTTCCCTAAAGTCGCTCGTCGGTGCCTTTATCCTACGCGGGACGACTGACATCCGTGGATGTGGGTAGCGTGTCCTCCCGCCCCTCCACGCTGTCCACTGGCTGCCTGGCAGACTTCAGTCTTGTAGCTGAGAGAGTGGAGGGGGAGTTATCTAGGAACTGCTGGCCTCCATATTAAGACCCGGGACACGGGTGAGAATTGAAGGGGGTTGGACAGTTGATGGTGGCTCTGGGAGTGGTTAGTAGTGGTGGTAGTGAGTAATAGTGGTGGTGAGTGGTGGTTGTGGTGAGTGGACTTCGTTTGACTATGAAGCCTCTTAATTCCTCGTGAAACAAATTAATGTGTTAAAGTAATATCATAGCTGCCTGAATTCTTCCAGTAGAGCAACGTTGATTTGTTGGTGGCCGAGAGTGGCCGGTTAGTTTGTACACTGGATGAGGCCAGTACCGGCCTCATCCGGTTACAGTTATCCAGTTACTCATCCAGTTACCGGCACGTTAAATTGAGACACTCAGTTTCCGTTATGCCTCTATTTATTAATCTATGCCATGCTTTGACCTATACGGAAGCCCTTTATACTAATACACTAATCACCGAGTAAAGAAAATTCATGGTTGACAATACTGGGGCCTCATAGCCTCATAAATTGCATGCGAGCTAGCAGCGTTGGATGGATTCCTTTGGGCACTGGACGTGGAGGCGTCTACCCTGATTATTGTGGTATGACAGTGTGACCTGGTGGACGTGACTGCCCAGGGTACTCACCTTTCTTACAACATCTCGTCCTACCTGGTCGACGACCGGGCCGCGGGGGCGCTAAGCCCCGGAAGCACCTCAAGGTAACCTCAAGGTACCTCACCACCCTGGGAGGACAGTGTGAAGACCTGACAAGCCCTCGGAGGAGAGTTGCTAAGCTCTCTTTGTTTCCCTTGGCGCGTGAGGAGAACAGAAGCGCTCTCCTTCCTTTCCTCCGTAACCACGTATAATGTATACACACACACTGATCACGTAACAACATCAGCGAGCGAGGTGCTCTTTGCTGACCACCAAGCCATGACTATGAGGAATGTACTTGGAGAAGAGTACTCACCACCACGACGCCGTCCTCCCCAGAGCTCCTGACGGTGGCTCCGAACCACTGGTGGCTCTTGTTGTCCAGCTGCTGGCCCAACGGGTGGACGTTGTTGCCTGTGGGAAGGTCCACACGAGGGAGTCAGTGCTGAAGTGTATTGTGGGGCACGAGTTATTGGAACCGGGGAGTGGGGGCACTGCTTGTTGGTACCGGGGAGTGGGGGCACTGCTTGTTGGTACCGGGGAGTGGGGGCACTGCTTGTTGGTACCGGGTAGTGGGGGGCACTGTATGTCAGTACCGGGTAGTGGGGGGCACTGCTTGTTGGTACCGGGTAGTGGGGGGCACTGCTTGTTGGTACCGGGTAGTGGGGGCACTGTATGTTGGTACCGGGTAGTGGGGGGCACTTTATGTCAGTACCGGGTAGTGGGGGGCACTGAATGTTGATCATGACTTAGGGAGGAAGGTCACACTGGGTCAACACCGAGGGAGGGAGAGGACACACTGGGTCAACAATGAGAACATTGGTACATATATTAGTACATATATGACACTGGTGCTGGCAGAACACACAATAACTGAAGACATTGAGGCTGTTGGTGCTGGCAGAACATTTAAGAAAAATATTAATTATAATTATTATGAATTATATTATAACATTCACAATGGTTTAAGACTATCAGACTGTTGGTGCTTGTATGATACACAATTACAGAATCCAATCAGACGATTGACTGTTATATAAAAAACAGTTTCCGGTAGAGCCGTCCCTAGACGCCCCAGGCACACGCATTAACAACTGAACCACGATGAGCCCGAGCGTGTGCATGAGGGGGAGGGGGGGAGTCCAGGAACGCAAGTTCGAGCCCATCGTATGGCCTCAATATTGTCCAACAGACACACCACACTACTGTGATTTCGCTGTATGCCAACGTGATCATACAAACACTATACTTCCCAGCCATTTAAAGCGTCGGTGCATACACGGAAAGCGTTGATTACTGACTCATGTTACACTTGTGCAGGTCATGCAACACTGACCGCTGCGAGGGTGCTCAGGAGGCAACACTGCACACTCACATGCCTCTGGCAGCGCTCAAGATAGCGAGAGGGTGAGGGATTCGAGAGTGAGTGAGGGGGAGCGAGGGGGAGGGAGGGAGGGGGAAGCTACACCGGCAGGAGATGGGGGAGAGAGAGTGAGAGACGAGATAGTAAAGAGATACACAGTAAAAAATAAAATGGAACATTGAAAGGTACGGAGAAGCGAATATATATATATATATATATATATATATATATATATATATATATATATATATATATAATATATATATATATGTATATATATATATATATATATATATATATATATATATATAAAATAATGAATGATATTATAAATGATAATTATGATAATGAATCACATCCACAGCAGCCCGGCTGGTAATACATAAACAATATGAATTGCAAACTGTAATACATATAATTTATGTATTACATCAACACAAAAAAAATAGGAGAGGCAAAAAAGACAAAGAATAGAAATAAGAGAGAAAGACGATAAAACGAGAAGAGGAAGAAGGCCAGACGGGAAGGAGGGAGGGGGGGGGGAGCCCATGGTGGGGGGTAGTAATTATCTTGGACAAGGATGATGTTCCATGTAAATCTTCCAATTAGGAGCACAGCTTGTAAGCCTGTCTCATCTATCTGTCTTTAGTACATTGTGTACACCTGTCTCAAACAACTCCCTTTATTACAGTCAGCACACCTGTTTCATCTGTCCACCCTCCCGCCCCCCCCCCATTAACGCAGAACACCTGTCCACTATAATTACCGCCCCACGGGCCAAGCTCACACACAAATACATAGCCACAGACACAAAATTGTTAAGACATGATCTTACTCTTATTGAAGGGCTCGAATATCATGGTGGGTATGCCCGTGTTGCCTGGAGGAGGTCGCGTTGATACACACGTGTTAGTACACAGTCCCTCTCGGGTTAACAAGGGCATATAAGGGGGGTCCTTAATTAAACACGCAACACAAACGCGTGAAAATATATAAGTTCATACAAAGCATTACTATGAACTGTTTACCATACAGAAAATACAAGTTAAACGAGGTGAGGTTAGTGGACCCCGAGGCTGACTCACTACCAATTATCTCCCACCCTCTCACGCTGTCTGGCCGGGGTGACCACTGTGTGTCTTACCCCTGTACACGTATATACATGTTATATATGTTATATATGTTATATATATATATATATATAATATATATATATATATATATATATATATATATATATATTATATATATATATATATATATATATATTTCTCAGTGCTACTCTCATAATTCCTTCTTTGTCTCCATGTGCCTCATTATTCAGTCCTTCTCTTCATGTGCCTCATGAAGAGAGGCACATAAATAGTTTCTCATCCTTGCTTTTATATACAGCGATTTTGCTTTTTCCCCATTATTTGTGTTTTTTATATTTATATTTTTTCTTTAAAGATGCTTGCGGTTTCATTTGGTGTATGGCCTCGTTAGCTCCCCTTCCTCCTCTCACACCTTCGCTCTCCTGCTCCCCAAAGTCCCTTCTCCTGTTGTAAATAATCCGCCATGGGGCGAGAAGGTGGCGTGCCGGTACTAAGCTGTGACCCCTCGTGTCTCCCCCAACAGGTTGTTGATCGGGGCGCCCAAGTTCGACACGGAGCAGAGCCAGCGGGACGTCACTGAGGCCGGGGCGGTGCTGCAGTGTTCCTCAGAGATCGCCAGCTACTGCGAGTACATCCCCTTCGACAGGACCGGTGGAGGCTCGCCCTTCTGCTCCTGCTGGTGGCGGTGGGGGCCGGGGCGGGGGCGGGTGGGATTTTCTGGGCTGGGTTTCAGGGCAGGTAGGGAGAGTTAAGTTAAGAGTTAAGTTAAGTTAAGAGAGTTAAGTTAAGATACAGAAACTTAAATGGAGTCTTAGGGGGAAAGGTTAGGGGGCAGGAAGGGAAGGAAGTTTTAAGGAAAAATATATTTTTGTTTTAAGAAGCTTTGATAAATAATTGGGGATCTAGGGGATAATCAGAATCATTAAGGAAGGTTTAGAGAAGACTGGCTAGGAATTTATGATAAGAATTTTCTTTGATTAAAATATAAATATTTGTTTGTTCTGAGGATTTATAATTAGCTATTGAATTGGCTTGTGCATCGAAGCCGCAGCTCTGCTTTGTCAATTACAGGTTTCTTTAAACCGATTTTATAATATCATTATAGATTTATCTCAATATATCACGTATTAGGATCAGTCAGGTCTAGTATTAAGTATCTGTAATTGATTATTGATCCATATTGTAATATATTGTATTTTAATACATTTTTTTTAGCGAGACAGACTGGTGTTTGTTTATTTTGTTGTTCTTCGTTGTATTTTTTTGTGGAATTGTGTTTGTTATTGGAATAAGTGTGTTAGTGTGTATTGTTAGTCAAATATTGTTAGTGTTAGTTGTGTGCGCCTGACAGCTGAGTGGACAGCGCTTGGAATTCAAAGTCCTGAGGTTCCGGGTTCGATCCCCGTGGAGACGGAAACAAATGTGCAGTTTCTTTCAACCCCGGATTCCCCTGTTCACCTAGCAGTAAATAGACAACTGGGAGTTAGACAGCTGCTACGGGCTGCTTCTTGAGGTTTCAAGAGATTATCTGAGATTGATTTCGGGGCTTAAGCGTCCCCGCGGCCGGTCCTCGACCAGGCCTCCTTTTTGTACTCCCCCCCCCCCCAGGAAGCAGCCCGTAACGGCTGTCTAACTCCCAGGTACCTATTTACTGCTAGGTGAACAGTAGCATTAGGGGTGAAAGAAATGATGCCCATCTGTTCCCGCCTCCACCGGGATCGAACCCGGAACCTCCTGACTACGAATCTGAAGCGCTGTCCACTCAGCTATCAGGGCCCCAGGTGTGGCCCCACCCCGGGGCCACACCTGGGTGTGTAAAAAAAAAAGGCCTGGTCGAGGACCGGGCCGCGGGACGCTAAGCCTTGAAATCATTTCAAGTTAGCCCATTCTTACACGGCGAAGGTGGGTGTGTGTACTCTTCCCCTGGTTGTACTCAACTAGTTGTGCTTGCAGGGGTTTGATCTTTAGCTCTTTTGATCCCGCCTCTCAACTGTCAATCAACCGTCTGTATTTTGTACCGATTCCTGAGCCTATTGGGCTCTACATTATCTACATTTGAAACTGTGTATGGAGTCAGCCTCCCACACATCCTCCTAATGCATTCCTCTTTCTACTACTCTGACACTGAAAAAGTTTCTTCTAACGTCTCTGTGGCTCATTTGGATATTAAGTTACCACATGTGGTCCCCTTGTTCGTGTTCCACCCGTGCTAAAGGTTTGTCTTTGTCAACCCTGTCAATTCTCTTAGAATTTTGTAGGTGGTGATCATGTCTCCCCTTACTCCTTGTCTTCCGGTCTCGTCAGGTGCATTTCATGCTGCCTGTCCTGTATCTCTGCCTCTTAGTTCTGGACTGAGCCTAGTGGCATACCTCTGAACTTTTTCCAGCTTCGTCTTGTGCTTGTCACGGTACGGACTCCATGCTGGGGCCGCATACTCCAGGATTGGTCTTACATATGTGGTAACAACTTCTGAATGATTCCTTACACAGGTTCCTGAAGGCAGTTCTGATGTTAGCCAGCCTTGCATTGCCGCAGATGTTATTCTTTTGATGTGGGCTTCAGGAGACAGAGTTGGTGTGATATCACCTCCTAGATCTTTCTCTCTGTCCGTTTCATGAAGGATTTCATCTCGCATTCTGTATCCTGTGTCTGACCCCCTGTTTCCACTGCCTAGTTTCATTGCCTTCCATTTACTCGGTTGAACTTTAGTAGCCATTTGTGGACCACTCATTCAATCTGTCTAGGTCATCCTGTAGCCTCATACTATCTTCCTCCGTCTTAATCCTCCTCATAATTTTTGCATCATCAGCAAACAATGAGAGGAATGATCTATACCCTCTGGGAGATCATTTACATAATCAGAACAGTATGGGTCCAAGGACGACCCCTGCGGGACTCCACTGGTGACGTCTGGACAGTCTGAGACTCACCCCTCACACCTCACTCGCTGTCTTCTGTTACTTAGGTACTCCCTCACCCAATGTGTGTGTGTGTGTTAAACCCGTGTTTGGCGTTGTGTCTGTGAGACTGCGTTTGAACATGTTCATTCTTTATGGTAAATATATATAAGACATCGTATATTTATTTAGGCCTGTGTTAAATATACTTCTATACAAACAGGAAGTTTCTATTAATGTAAATTAGGCCCTAGGTTGAGTGTATGGCTTATACTTGCAATATTTTGGGATGTGTTGAAGTATATAGTAGGCCTATGTTATATATGTATATATGTGTATAGGATGTTCTTTTCAGATATACTGCATGTACATAGAGCATACAGTATATGTAAGGATTATGTATT
>WNGS01001312.1:17316329-17327932 GCA_020271785.1 Procambarus virginalis | reverse complement strand
TAATCAGATTTAAAAATTCTTCAATGTTATTCCTATTTACTTATCACTCTTACTCCACAATACGCTAATGGCAGCTATGATACTCCTTTTGGTATAATCTCATAGAAGTGTGCTCCATAGTCTCTCGTAGCCGTGAGTGTGGGTCTGACAGCAACCCGTCCTCTTAAAAATACCGTCGCTTTTCGCTTGTATGCGCGCTATGGCCAAAAATAGACGTAATTTGAAATTAAATCAGCTCACGCAAGTGATGTACTGTCCCGTTTTTCTGTTTGTCCTCTGGCTTACTCGGTTAGGTTAGGAGAGGAAACTTTCAATTAACGTTTTTCACGATGTTTTGAAACCTTAGGAGAATTTCCTGCCTTCTTCATCTGTCAGAGGATCCTCAACTTGCGGTTGTAGAAAAAAAATCCCAAATTTATTTTAATTTTTAATTTTCAAATTACGTCCATTTTCGGCCATACTGGCAAACGGCCAAATTCAGACGTAATCTGTAAGAGGACAGGTTACAACATGTGTGGGGTCAAGAGAAGTGTGTGGGGTCAAGAGAAGTGTGTGGGGTCAAGAGAAGTCTGCGCGGTCAAGAGCAGTGTGTGAGGTCAAGAGCAGTGTGTGCGGTCAAGAGGAGTGTGTGCGGTCAAGAGGAGTGTGTGAGGTCAAGAGAAGTGTGCGCGGTCAAGAGCAGTGTGTGCGGTCAAGAGGAGTGTGTGGGGTCAAGAGAAGTGTGTGAGGTCAAGAGCAGTGTGTGCGGTCAAGAGGAGTGTGTGCGGTCAAGAGGAGTGTGTGCGGTCAAGAGAAGTGTGTGAGGTCAAGAGCAGTGTGTGCGGTCAAGAGGAGTGTGTGCGGTCAAGAGGAGTGTGTGAGGTCAAGAGAAGTGTGTGGGGTCAAGAGGAGTGTGTGAGGTCAAGAGGAGTGTGTGAGGTCAAGAGAAGTGTGTGGGGTCAAGAGGAGTGTGTGAGGTCAAGAGAAGTGTGTGAGGTCAAGAGCAGTGTGTGCGGTCAAGAGGAGTGTGTGGGGTCAAGAGGAGTGTGTGCGGTCAAGAGAAGTGTGTGAGGTCAAGAGCAGTGTGTGCGGTCAAGAGGAGTGTGTGGGGTCAAGAGAAGTGTGTGAGGTCAAGAGAAGTGTGCGCGGTCAAGAGAAGTGTGTGCGGTCAAGAGCAGTGTGTGCGGTCAAGAGCACTGTGTGCGGTCAAGAGCAGTGTGTGCGGTCAAGAGGAGTGTGTGGGGTTAAGAGAAGTGTGTGAGGTCAAGAGAGGTCTGTATGCAGTCAAGGGAAGTGTGTGACTAAGACTAAGACCAGTCTTAGATAATGCCGCTCCATCGTGGAGCCATCTAAAAGGAGTCATTAAAACAAAAAAGAGTTTATGGAGGAGTCATGATTAAGACGTATAAAATACTTAACGTGAATTGACAGTGAGGAAAAAAAAAGATGTTCACAATAAATAGTAATAGAACAAGAGGGCATGGATGAAATCTTGAGAAACAGATGAGCCGTAGAGACGTGAGAAATGTTTTCTTTTGGCGTGAGAGTGGAAAATGAGAATGATCTGAAAAACGGGCTGTACTCTATTCGTGATTTCAAAAGTAGATATGATAGAAAAATAGGAGAGGAGGCATTGTAAGCCAGGAAATCACCCAAAGACAGCGCTGTCATGATGAATCAGAGAGAATCAGAGTGAATCTGGGTGAATGAGGTGAATCAGCAGGGAAGGTGAGCCAAACGCCGGGACACGAAGACTGTATGTATTGATGTGTCATATAAGATGTCCATAATAGTGTAGATAGTAACTTTTAGTTCACACCTCACCTTCCCCCTCTACCCCTCACCTCCCCCCCCCCCCTCTACCCCTCACCTCCCCCCCCCCTCCCTCTACCCTCACCTCCCTCTACCCCTCACCTTCCTACACCTCTACCCCTCACCTCCCCCCCCCTCTACCCCTCACTTTCCTCCCCCACTATCTTGAGGTTATCTTGAGATGATTTCGGGGCTTTAGTGTCCCCGCGGCCCGGTCCTCAACCAGGCCTCCACCCCCAGGAAGGAGCCCGTGACAGCTGACTAACACCCAGGTACCTATTTTACTGCTAGGTAACAGGGGCATAGGGTGAAAGAAACTCTGCCCATTGTTTCTCTCCAGCGCCTGGGATCGAACCCAGGACCACAGGATCACAAGTCCAGTGTGCTGTCCGCTCGGCCGACCGGCTCCGACCTGTACTCCATTAACCCACATAACTTCTCAACCCCCCCCCCCCCCCTCCCCACACCATCCATCTTAAAAACTGGAGTCGCCGCTCGACGGAACAATGACTCTTGATTTACAAATAATGCCCAGTATGGACGGGTCACAGCCTAGGCCTATCGCCGCTCGGTAAGACCCTTCACGGAACATTAAGGACAATGGTTTACCCCTTAAACGGCCTACCACATGGCCCCAGCCTAGCATGGCGCCATTTTAGTTTTTACTTGTGTTTACGCGCCTCAATCGGCGGTGTTATGTAGGCCTATATTCCCCCCTTTTAACCTATGGAGTATAGACCTACTGGATTTCACTAGCCTAACCTAGGAATGCCGATGTTTATTTTCATTTCTCGGTAGCTGAAAATAATTTTTTTCTCTGCTGAATTTCGGATTAAAAATATATATAGTAAAAGTTATTGCAATTTTAAGCGGTGAAACAGATATATACATTGAAATCTGATCATACTAAGATTAAATTAATAAAATACTAAAGCAATGCCTGCTTGATACCTGGTTGATGGGGTTCTGGGAGTTCTACTCCCCAAGCCCGGCCCGAGGCCAGGCTCGACTTGCGACAGTTTGGCCCACCAGGCTGTTGCTTAGAGCGGCGGCCCAGAGGCCCACATGCCCACTCAGACCATTTCCAATGTTCCGACATGTAACATAAGTCTCAAAAAATACACCACAAAGAAAAAATTATTGAATAATGTTAAAAGGATCTCATCGGAAGCAGTTTGTTTATGGTTTACTAACGACACCTGGTGGCAGCCAAGAGAAACACTGGCAGCGCGGCGGGCCCACAAGTGGGTCTCAAGTCTTTCCCGCCCCCCCAAGTGGGTCTCAAGTCTTTCCCGCCCCCACAAGTGGGTCTCAAGTCTTTCCCACCCCCCACAAGTGGGTCTCAAGTCTTTCCCACCCTCACAAGTGGGTCTCAAGTCTTTCCCACCCCCCACAAGTGGGTCTCAAGTCTTTCCCACCCCCCACAAGTGGGTCTCAAGTCTTTCCCACCCCCCACAAGTGGGTCTCAAGTCTTTCCCGCCCCCACAAGTGGGTCTCAAGTCTTTCCCACCCCCCACAAGTGGGTCTCAAGTCTTTCCCACCCCCACAAGTGGGTCTCAAGTCTTTCCACCCCCACAAGTGGGTCTCAAGTCTTTCCCACCCTCACAAGTGGGTCTCAAGTCTTTCCCACCCCCCACAAGTGGGTCTCAAGTCTTTCCCACCCCCCCACAAGTGGGTCTCAAGTCTTTCCCACCCCCCACAAGTGGGTCTCAAGTCTTTCCCGCCCCCACAAGTGGGTCTCAAGTCTTTCCCACCCCCACAAGTGGGTCTCAAGTCTTTCCACCCCCCACAAGTGGGTCTCAAGTCTTTCCCACCCCCCACAAGTGGGTCTCAAGTCTTTCCCACCCCCCACAAGTGGGTCTCAAGTCTTTCCCACCCCCACAAGTGGGTCTCAAGTCTTTCCCACCCCCACAAGTGGGTCTCAAGTCTTTCCCACCCCCACAAGTGGGTCTCAAGTCTTTCCCGCACCCACAAGTGGGTCTCAAGTCTTTCCCACCCCCACAAGTGGGTCTCAAGTCTTTCCCGCCCCACAAGTGGGTCTCAAGTCTTTCTCACCCCCACAAGTGGGTCTCAAGTCTTTCCCACCCCCACAAGTGGGTCTCAAGTCTTTCCCACCCCCCACAAGTGGGTCTCAAGTCTTTCCCGCACCCACAAGTGGGTCTCAAGTCTTTCCCGCCCCCACAAGTGGGTCTCAAGTCTTTCCCACCCCCACAAGTGGGTCTCAAGTCTTTCCCGCCCCCACAAGTGGGTCTCAAGTCTTTCCCGCCCCCACAAGTGGGTCTCAAGTCTTTCCCGCCCCCCACAAGTGGGTCTCAAGTCTTTCCCGCACCCACAAGTGGGTCTCAAGTCTTTCCCACCCCCACAAGTGGGTCTCAAGTCTTTCCACCCCCCACAAGTGGGTCTCAAGAGCCACCTTTCCTACACCACCGCGCCTCAATCCATCACTTTTTGCCCCACACGCTCGGGAACAGGTGAAAAAATCTTAGCATTAAAGGAAGGAAAACAAGAATAAAAAACGTAGATGGGTATTTACCCAACCCATGATGAAGGAGTCTCACCAACCAGGGCCAGATTCACGAAAGCACTACGAGCATGTACATCTTTCCTCAATCTTTGACGGCTTTGGTACTTTTATTAAACAGTTTACAAGCATGAAAACTTCCCATTCAACTGTTGTATTGGTATAAACAGCCTCCTGGTGCTTCCGAGCTCATTAACTGTTTAATAATTGGAAACAAAGCCGCCAAAGTTTGAGAAAAGATGTACAGGTTCGTGTTTGCGTAAGTGCTTTCGTGAATCTGGTCCCTGTCCTCTACAAAGAACGTCGCCTCTCCGGTCGTATGCGTTACATAAGATCAAAATTGTCGTACTAGAAATGGAAGCGGGTGGCGAAAGTGACGTACTGTCCGTTTTCTGTTTGGGTCCTCTGGTAGGTTAGGAGACGACACTGTAAACTGGCCGTCGTCTTGACGTTGGGAAACCTTAGGAATCTCGGCTTCATTGAGCGGAGAGTGGGGGAGGGGGGACAACCAGTTACGAAACCTGTAGATCTTCCCTTAATCATGGCGACTTTGAATGTATATGAAACAGTTATAACAATAATAACCTCGGTTATGGAGTGTTCAACTTTGTAAACTGTTTATTAAATGTAAACAAGGTTCCCATGGTAGTGGATACCTGGTTGATAACCTGGTTGATGGGGTTCTGGGAGTTCTTCTACTCCACAAGCCCGGCCCGAGGCCAGGCTTGACTTGTGAGAGTTTGGTCCACTAGGCTGTTGCTTCGAGGCGGCCGCAGGCCCACATACCCACCACAGCCCGGTTGGTCTGGCACTCTTTGGAGGAATAAATCTAGTTTCCTCTTGAAGATTACCACGGTTGTTCCGGCAATATTCTTATGCTTGCTGGGAGGACGTTCAACAACCGCGGAAAATGTACTTTCTAGTGAGTACATTTGGAGAGCTTTGAGAGACGACCCTAATAATTTAATAATTTAGGTGCTTTACCTCGTCTATGTGTGCCGTGTAAATAGATAGATGTAAAGGTTTCGTACATGGTTCCTAAATGCTAAATAAATCCTGGTCGTGGGTTGAGGCCTTCCAACCTAAGTAGGCTTATTAAGGTCATCACAACACTTACTGACCAGACTATCCACCAAGTTTACCTTTGTCCCCAACATAGTTCAGGTGTAAACTGTGAATACACACCATCAGCAGTATACCTATCGGTATATATATATATATATATATATATAGATATATATATATATATATATACTATATATATATAATATATATATATATATATATATATACCCTGTTACTGGACAAGGTGGTGATCTACCACCACTTGGCGTCGTGTTAACCTCTCAGGCTGATTAACACCTCAAGAGGTATGTTATATATTCTACAAGAGCACATTAGTATGCGGCGGGGCGGTCACCTCTCTTCCCCCACCACCAGTGTGAGTGGTGGTGGGGTACTCCCCCACCACCAGTGTGAGTGTTGGTGGGGTAGTGTTGTTGTTGTTTGTGATGGTGTTGGTGGGGTACTCCCCCACCACCAGTGTGAGTGTTGGTGGGGTACTCCCCCACCACCAGTGTGAGTGTTGGTGGGGTACTCCCCCACCACCAGTGTGAGTGGTGGTGGGGTACTCCCCCACCCACCACCAGTGTGAGTGTTGGTGGGGTACTCCCCCACCACCAGTGTGAGTGTTGGTGGGGTACTCCCCCATCACCAGTGTGAGTGTTGGTGGGGTACTCCCCCACCACCAGTGTGAGTGTTGGTGGGGGTACTTCCCCACCACCAGTGTGAGTGTTGGTGGGGTACTCCCCCACCACCAGTGTGAGTGTTGGTGGGGTACTCCCCCACCCACCACCAGTGTGAGTGTTGGTGGGGTACTCCCCCACCACCAGTGTGAGTGTTGGTGGGGTACTTCCCCACCACCAGTGTGAGTGTTGGTGGGGTACTCCCCCACCTCCAGTGTGAGTGTTGGTGGGGTACTCCCCCACCCACCAGTGTGAGTGTTGGTGTGGGGTACTCCCCCACTCCCACCAGTGGAGTGTTGGGTGTGGTACTCCCCCACCTCCAGTGTGAGTGTTGGTGGGGGTACTCCCCCACCACCAGTGTGAGTGTTGGTGGGGTACTCCCCCACCACCAGTGTGAGTGTTGGTGGGTTACTCCCCCACCTCCAGTGTGAGTGTTGGTGGGGGGTACTTCCCACCACCAGTGTGATGTGGGTGGGTACTTCCCCACCACAGTGTGAGTGTTTGGTGTGGTACTCCCCCACCAGCCAGTGTGAGTGTTGGTGGGGGTACTCCCCCACCACCAGTGTGAGTGTTGGTGGGGTACTCCCCCACCACCAGTGTGAGTGTTGGTGTGGTACTCCCCCACCACCAGTGTGAGTGTTGGTGTGGTACTCCCCCACCACCAGGTGAGTGATGGTGGGGGTACTTCCCCACCACCAGTGTGAGTGTTGGTGGGGGTACTTCCCCACCACCAGTGTGAGTGTTGGTGGGGGGTACTTCCCCACCACCAGTGTGAGTGTTGGTGGGGTACTCCCCCACCACCAGTGTGAGTGTTGGTGTGGTACTCCCCCAGCCACCAGTGTGAGTGTTGGTGGGGGTACTTCCCCACCACCTCATATGGGACCAGGAGACACGGCAGGATGTGCAGGATAGCCCGTTAAATAGCAGAGGTGCAATAGTTGCAACGGTACACGCAGGGGCATATCTTGAGGTTATCTTGAGATGATTTCGGGACTTTAGTGTCCCCGCGGCCCGGTCCTCGCCCAGGCCTCCACCCCCAAGAAGCAGCCCGTGACAGCTGACTAACACCTAGGTACCTATTTTACTGCTAGGTAACAGGGGCATAGGGTGAAAGAAAACTGCCCATTGTTTCTCTCCGGCGCCCGGGATCGAACCGGGACCATAAGATCACAAGTCCAGTGTGCTGTCCGCTAGGCCGACCGGCTCCTTATATCTCCCCGACCTCTCACGGTCTTCAGAGGAGAACGATAGGCCCGTGAACAGCCTCGTCCAACAGCCTGGTTGAACACACCACCAACCAGGAGGCTGGTCAGAGACCGGGCCGCGGGGACGTTCATCCTCGGAATCACGGCAAGGTAACTGCCAAGGAGATAAAACGTGGGCGGTCTCCTTGTGTGAGAGAGGGAGGGAGTGTCAAGGTGAGGGAGTGTCAAGGTGTGGGAGTGTCAAGGTGAGGGAGTGTCAAGGTGAGGGAGTGTCAAAGTGAGGGAGTGTCAAGGTGAGAGAGTGTCAAGGTGAGGGAGTGTCAAGGTGAGAGAGTGTCAAGGTTGAGGGAGGCGTCAAGGTGAGGAAGTGTCAAGGTGAGGGAGTGTCAAGGTTAGGGAGTGTCAAAGTGAGGGAGTGTCAAGGTGAGGGAGTGTCAAGGTGAGGGAAGTGTCAAAGTGAGGGAAGTGTCAAGGTGAGGGAGTGTCAAGGTGCGGGAGTGTCAAGGTGAGGGAGTGTCAAGGTGAGGGAGTGTCAAGGTGAGGGAGTGTCAAGGTGAGGGAGTGTCAAGGTGAGAGAGTGTCAAGGTGATGAGAGTGTCAAGGTGAGGAAGTGTCAAAGTGAGGGAGTGTCAAGGTGAGGGAGTGTCAAGGTGAGAGAGTGTCAAGGTGAGGGAGTGTCAAGGTGAGGGAGTGTCAAGGTGAGGGAGAGTCATGGTGAGGGAGTGTCCAGGTGAGGGAGTGTCAAGGTGAGGGAGTGTCAAAGTGAGGGAGTGTCAAGGTGAGGGTAGTGTCAAGGTGAGGAGAGTGTCAAGGTGAGGGAGTGTCAAGGTGAGAGAGTGTCAAGGTGAGGAGTGTCAAGGTGAGGAAGTGTCAAAGTGAGGGAGTGTCAAGGTGAGGGAGTGTCAAGGTGTGGGAGTGTCAAGGTGAGGGAGTGTCAAGGTGAGGGAGTGTCAAGGTGAGGGAGTGTCAAGGTGAGGGAGTGTCAAGGTGAGGGAGTGTCAAGGTGAGGGAGTGTCAAGGGAGGGAGTGTCAAGGTGAGGAAGTGTCAAAGTGAGGGAGTGTCAAGGTGAGGGGAGTGTCAAGGTGAGAGAGTGTCAAGGTGAGGGAGTGTCAAGGTGAGGGAGTGGCAAGGTGAGGGAGTGTCAAGGTGTGGGAGTGTCAAGGTGAGGGAGTGTCAAGGTGAGGGAGTGTCAAGGTGGAGGAGTGTCAAGGTGAGGTGTACGTGTGTTCTACACCCGGGATGTATTGACGTTATGTATTCTTCTGAGAGTATTCTTCTTATGTATTCTATTGCTTACAAAAAGTGACCAAATAGTAACTAAAAAGTCGGTGTAGGTAAGGCGGCCTCTGCGTTACCTACGGGTGTTGTAGGTAAGGCGGCCACTGCGTTACCTACGGGTGTTGTAGGTAAGGCGGCCACTGCGTTACCTACAGGTTGTTGTAGGCAAGGCGGCCTCTGCGTTACCTACAGGTGTTGTAGGTAAGGCGGCCTCTGCGTTACCTACAGGTGTTGTAGGTAAGGCGGCCTCTGCGTTACCTACAGTGTTGTAGGTAAGGCGGCCTCTGCGTTACCTACAGGTTGTTGTAGGTAAGGCGGCCTCTGCGTTACCTACAGGTGTTGTAGGTAAGGCGGCCTCTGCGTTACCTACAGGTTGTTGTAGGTAAGGCGGCCTCTGCGTTACCTACGGGTGTTGTAGGTAAGGCGGCCTCTGCGTTACCTACAGGTTGTTGTAGGTAAGGCGGCCTCTGCGTTACCTACGGGTGTTGTAGGTAAGGCGGGCCTCTGCGTTACCTAAAGGTTGTTGTAGGTAAGGCGGCCTCTGCGTTACCTACAGGTTGTTGTAGGTAAGGCGGCCTCTGCGTTACCTTACGGTTGTTGTAGGTAAGGCGGCCTCTGCGTTACCTACAGGTTGTTGTAGGTAAGGCGGCCTCTGCGTTACCTACAGGTTGTTGTAGGCAAGGCGGCCTCTGCGTTACCTACAGGTTGTTGTAGGCAAGGCGGCCTCTGCGTTACCTACAGGTTGTTGTAGGTAAGGCGGCCTCTGCGTTACCTACAGGTTGTTGTAGGTAAGGCGGCCTCTACGTTACCTACAGGTGTTGTAGGTAAGGCGGCCTCTGCGTTACCTACAGGTGTTGTAGGTAAGGCGGCCTCTGCGTTACCTACAGGTGTTGTAGGTAAGGCGGCCCTCTGCGTTACCTACAGGTTGTTGTAGGCAAGGCGGCCTCTGCGTTACCTACAGGTGTTGTAGGTAAGGCGGCCTCTGCATTGGGGCAAACACCCCAAGTGTTCGGGGCCATCTAGCACCAAGTGCATCAACAGTTATGTAAATGTATGAGAATTAAGTCACTGGTGGGGTGAGAGTGCGTTCCCACAGCTTAAAGTGAGAGTGTATCGAGCCAGGCAGTTCCCGCAGTGGGGGGTGGTTGCACCTCCTGTGGTTGGTGAAGAGGGTGCTGGTGCAAGTCGGGCCCTCGTGTTGGTTCTGAGGAAGGATTTTCGGGGTGAGGAGCCCCCACGAGTGTCCCGTCCGGTGGTTGCTGAGCAGCACTGTGAGGCTGCCGCGGGTACGGGTGCGCTGCCCGTCGTGTGCACACCGCAGGAGGTCCCGTTCATATTAGCCGACGGCACGCCGTATGGTGCGCAGTCCCAACCCTATAAGTTTTACCTATACTGACCGGGTGGAGCCCGTTCCGTGGCGCCCCGCGTCTGTCTGGGTTCCCGCATATAGGATTTTTCTGTCGGGTGTGCCGATTTCGATGCCCGATCCTCGGACGGCCCTTAGTCCCCCTATTCCGGAGAATATTATGGCGATATGGGAGGCGTATTGCGCTCTTTTTCCGGCTGCAGAGTGGCCGGAAAAGTATGCGCAGTCCTGATAATGTGATGTGGATATCGGGTGTGTTTTGGATTTTAATCTGTTATGTGGGGGTTGGTTTTGTGATGTATATTGTCTGCCCTTCCGGCCGATGTTTTCTAAATACCCAGTTATTAAGCTCTGCCTTTTCCTGATCTATGTTTGTTTTCATTATTATGTGTGCTCTTTTGATGTGCCTTTGCATGATCTATGCTCTTGTCATTTGAGTGTTTCTGTGCCCTTCTGGCTATGGTGTTCGCTCTCTGTTTCTTCAATTATTGTGTTTATAATTTATTGTTATTCTCTGCTTAATTTGTGTATTGAGTATTTTGGGTCTCGGTCCTTCAGGCCGGTGTTTGTTTGTTGTTGTTGTCCCGTTTAGTGCAATTGTAATGTTTGTTTATGTTTTTCTCCTGCACGTGTTTACCGTTCGGCCTGTATTTTCCATACACCTTTGAGTTTGTTATGCTGTGCTGTCAGCTCTTCTGGCTGATGGGTTTTGTTTTCCTCTGTTCTATGTGTTTTTTGTGCTGTGTATATTGTTTTATTGTATTTAAATTGCATGTTTGCATGTAAAAATAAAAAATAAAAAAAAAAAGTGCATCAACAGTTATGTAAATGTATGAGAATTAAGTCACTGGTGGGGTGAGAGTGCGTTCCCACAGCTTAAAGTGAGAGTGTATCGAGCCACTCAAGTGTAAAAAGTGTGGCACCATAAGATGTAAGTGTGAGTGTGGACACAAACTCTTAATTAATAGAGTGTTCGCCTCCTATTCACTCAGCAGTAATTGGGCAGCTGGTTGGAAACTGATGAGCGGATTGTGTTCCAGGGAAACCTAAGATAACCTGGCTAAGCCTTAAGATAACCAATGAAAAAGGGCAGAAATCTAATCCTGTAAACGGGATCGTTAATCTGCTTCTGCATTATCCATTAAAAAAAACGTAAAAACTTATCAAAAAGGCACTGACAGCAAACAGATTTCTCCTAGCCACCCCCCCCCAAGGGTAAGGGAACACCCCCTCCATCTTACGCCACCTGGGTAAGGTAAGGTAGGTAAGGGTAAGGTAAGGTAAACCCAGCGACCGCTAACAAAAACAGGTAAATAAATCACAGGGCAAACTACTCGGACGCATAAATTCCTATAATTGCAAATGAAAACTGGGGATACTCGTGTAAACCTGATGTAGAGTGTGTGTGTGTGCAAAGTAAACACCCTCGGTACTGAGGGGCACATGGGGGGTTTATGAAGGGGTGAGAGGGGGTATAGGGTGGACATGGAATGGGAGCGAGGGGGAAGGGGAGTGGCGGTGGTGGGAAAGGGGAAGCTGATTGAGAATTGTGGGGAGGACAATGGAAAAGATAATCAACAAGTAATAGGGAAGTAGGGAGGAGGGGGTGGGGGGGTAGGATGGAGGAGGGGGGGGGAACTGGAAGGCAGCAAGGCCTAAAGGAAAGGAAGTGAGGGGGGGGGGTGTAGGGGTTGGG
>WNGS01001312.1:17230597-17249020 GCA_020271785.1 Procambarus virginalis | reverse complement strand
GTTACGCGCGTGTTTAACGATTGCTAGAGTACTGTATACCAATCTAGATCATAACAAGTTTTCATAACGACTCATAACATGCGTAAAAGCAATTCGTGAAATGGAAACTAGTGCTGGTAATAATTGTAAGAGCGAAACAATGTTACAATGTTAGCCAAAGAATGCTACTCATGATGGGTTCTAAAGTGTCCAAAATATTATTACCGAAAAGTGTGTTACCCTAAACAGCATTACCAGTATATTCCGTGGTTCACTTCCGTCTCCCCAGCCGGTTTCCCACTCCTGGTTGGAGAAAACTTAAAAAAACAGGGAGGAAGGACATATGTATTAAAAACAATAACAAGCCATTATATTCCTGTAACAGTAATAGAAAGAATATACATACAAATATGGCAGCAGAGCAACGATGTATACATGCATATTATACCAACTCCAGACGTTGACCTCTGAGATGACCTCTGAACACTGTTGTGTGTTGAAGACGTCAGACACAATGGCACTCACTGAAACATAGTTGAGTCTCGACTCGACCAACCTACTTACTGGTCGAGTACCAGATCAAGAGATATAAGCTGACAGAACAGATAGAAAAGGAGGTGAAGGTATTATCACCCCTCACCCCTGCCTTCCACCTCCTTTCCCTTCCAGCCTTGCCTTCCCCTCCCAGTCATTCTCCCCTAACTCTTCCTCCCCCTGATCTTACAAGGTCACCTGACCTGACTCCTCTTACTCTGGCACCTGTTGCTGAGGGTACACACGCCGGAAACACGACGAAAGCCATTCGATATGTGGGGTCATGAGACTTTGTGTGCTGAAATGTGAAACATTGGACTCCAGTACTCTGCCCAGTACTCACTTCCCCATTCAGAGCGGGAGAGATCTCTGAATTAGAGGAAATACAGAGGACATATACGGCACACATAGAAGCGATAAAACATCTAAATTGTTGGGACAGTCTCAAAGCTCTCAAAATTTACTCTTTGGATAGGAGACGAGAAAGGTATCAAATGAGTAGAGGTGCCATAGGCACAATCAGAGAGAACTGTCTGAACATCAAAGATCCACAGCTGTTCAAGACCCTCCCAGCAAGCATTAGAAATATTGCCGGAACAACCGTGGACATTTTCAAGAGAAACTAGATAGTTGGACCAAGTTATCCAACAGCTGTTGGACATAACCAAGTTATCACATGTCAAGCCTGGCCTCAGGCCGGGCTCGGGGAGTAGAAGAACTCCCAGAACCCTGTCCAGGTATGATCCAGGTATGCTCCAGTCAGTAGGGCCTATACAACATATACGTGACCGGAACAAAGTATAGTGTTAGGTATGAGGCACACTTGTCCTATAAGTAATTGGTAAACAGTTACAAAGTGATTGACATAATTCCTCATTTGCATAATGAAACAATGATAATCAGTACCTGGAGATCTACCTGTCTGTCTCTATCTTCCCTGTCACAATCGTCTAGCATCATGTTCCTGTCTCTTTCCGTCCAGTCCTGTCAGTTTGCTGCATCACTTGGTCGTTCACGTTTCACAAGTCAGCATGTTTCCTTTATTTTGTCAACACGACGACGTCTGCACTCTGCACGCTTCCCTCATCTTCATTCATCTATTTACTATTCTGCCAGTCTCTTGCCTCCGATGGTGTTGAGGTTGGTGTGTGGTGGTGGTGGTAGGCTGGTGGTAGTGAGGTGGTGGTAGGGTGATGGTTGTGGTGGTGAAGGTGGTAGGGTAGTGAGGTGACCAGAGCGGAAGTGTGGTTGACTGAGAGAGGTCACCACAAGTCACCCTATACCCTATTGACCTGAGGACACTTGACACACACACACACACACACACACACACACACACCACACCCACACACACACACACACACACACACACACACACACACACACACACACACACACACACACACACACACACACACACACACACACACACACACACGCGCGCGCGCACGCACGCACACACACACACACACACACACACACACACACACACTTACACACATTAGATATGATAGAGCCCAATAAGCTCAGGAATCTACATCAGTTGATGTAGATGGTCCCGCCATCTCCCGATCTCTTCCCGACCATCAACCGTCAATGAACTAGTCTAAAGATTCCTGAATATATGTGTTGGGATAGCGAGTGTAGTCAAGACATCCTGAAGAGCCGACATATCCTAGAGGCATGCAAGTAGCTACTCCTGCAGATGGATCATATATGACTGCATCATATCTTGCTGGTTCTGGCTACCACCACAAGAATAAATGAAGCATGAGTCATGGCCCAATAGCATGAAGCTATTGGGCTATATAAGACAGCTCCTATTTATATCGCTACACTTCGTATTGACACAGTATGACAGTGACTGATGAAGATGAGTCTCTAGATGAGGTGTCCTAAATGTTCCACTCTCGGGTAAACTTTCTTAACTAAACCTAACATTTTCTTCTTCTGAAAAGTGAGTGAGAGGTAACGCGGTAAAGGGGGGGGGGGAAGAAGCATAGTAGCTACCGCAAAGTTGTAAATTATGCAACACCTTTTTACTCTAACGTGAAAGATATTACGACATCGTAGGATATATTTTACGACGTGCACGGACCCCTTGACTACATGACACGGCAATCTCTATCATATTACCGTCCCGCCCTGTGTTTACTGCCAGAGAGAGGGATACGGAGGAGAGAGAGAGAGAGACAGACAGACAGACATGTTGTTGTTGTTAAAGATTCGCTACCTGGAACAAGAAGTTCCAAGTAGCACGGGCTATGGTGAGCCCGTACTGGTGGAGAAAGAGAGTTTTACTGTTATGTATAAGGCCAAGTTTCTCAAGATTCCTCACTTAAGGGGAGTGCCTCTAAACCTTTTATCGGTTTGTGTAGTTTAGTTCAGTCACCCTTAAATGCTATCAAAGGTGTCTTTACCCCCCCCCCCCTGTGTGGGGTCTACACAGATGTGATGTAAGCCAACAAAGCAACAAAGTTAAAGGACGTTAATAAACTATAGAAATGACAGGACACGTGAGAGCAGAGAAAGATACTAGAGTACCAGGAATGACTATGCCACGGTACGAAGAGAGGCAGAGCGACAATATGAAAATGACATAGCATGCGAGGCAAAGACTTAACCTAAATCGCTGTACAGCCACATCAGGAGGAAAACAACAGTGAAGGAACTGGTAATGAAACTGAGGACAGGAGTAAACAGATTCACTACAAACGAATACTTCGATAATATGCATACTTATATACTTGGACATTGCACGTATTGCTCACAGGATTAATTGAATTCTATGACCAGGCAACACAAATCAGGCAAGATAGAGAGCGGTTGGCAGACTGTATATTTTTGGATTGCCAGAAAGCCTTTGGCACAGTACCACATAAGAGACTAGTGCACAAGCTAGAGATGCAGGCTGGAGTGAAAGGGAAGGCACTCCACCAGATAAGGGAGTACCTAAGCAACAGAAGGCAGCGAGTCACTGTGAGGGGTGAGGTCTCGGAGGGGCGAGGCGTCAGCAGTGGAGTCCCACGGGGATCAGTCCTTCGACCTATACTGTTTCTGATGTATGTAAATGATCTCCCAGAGAGAATAGACTTGTTCCTCTCAATGTATGCTGATGATGCAAATAGTATGAGGAGGATTATGACAAAAGAAGGTAGTATAAGGCTACAAGATGACCTAGACAAACTGAAGGAATGGTTCAACAAATGGCGACTAAAGTTCAACCCAAGTAAATGTAAGGTGATGAAACTAGGCGGATGAAATAGTAGGCCAGACACTGGATACCGAATGGGAGATGAAGTCCTTCACGAAACGAACAAAGAGTAAGTTTTAGGAGTTGATATCACGCCAAACATATCTCCTGTAGCCCACATCAATAGAATAACATCGGCGGCGCATGCGATGCTGGCTAACATCAGAACTGCCTTCAGAAACTTGTGTAAGGATTCTTTCAGAACCTTGTATACCACATGTATAAAATCAATCCTGGAGTATGCGGCCCCAGCATGGAGCCCGCACCTTGTAAAGCACAAGACGAAACTGGAGAAAGTACAGATGTATGCCACTAGGCTAGCCCCAGAACTAAGAGGCATGAGTTACGAAGAAAGGCTGAGGGAACTGCACCTCAAGTCGCTGGAAGACAGCAGAGCTCGGAGAAACATGATCACCACATAGAAGATACTCAGGGGAATTGACAGGGTGCACAAGGATGGATTATTGAACAAAGGTAATACACGCACAAGGGGACACAGGTGGAAGCTGAGTACCCAAGTGAGCCACAGAGACATTAGAAAGTACTTTTCAGTGTCAGAGTAGTTAGTAGATGGAATGCATTAGGCAGTGATGTGGTGGAGGCTGACTCCATACACAGTTTCAAATGTAGATATGATAGAGCTTGAGAAGCTCAGGAATCTGTACACCAGTTGATTGACGGTTGAGAGGCGGGACCAAAGAGCCAAGACTCAACCCCCGCAAGCACAACTAGGTGAGTACACACCACCACCTACACCCAGCGAACAAAGCAATAAGAACACACCTGTGAATTACCATGCAGGGTTGCCCCGGAAGTGGCGGCAGGTTTTCTTTGCGGGCGCCGAGAAGAAAACAAACATGGCGGGTTGTGTTAGGGGAGGAGGCAGGAGGGCGGGGCTTGTGGCCCCCAGATGTCCAGGAGGGCGGGGCTTGTGGCCCCCAGATGTCCAGGAGGGCGGGGCTTGTGGCCCCCAGATGTCCAGAGGGCGGGGCTTGTGGCCCCAGATGTCCAGGAGGGCGGGGCATGTGGCCCCCAGATGTCCAGGAGGGCGGGGCATGTGGTCCCCAGATGTCCAGGAGGGCGGGGCTTGTGGCCCCCAGATGTCCAAGAGGGCGGGGCATGTGGCCCCAGATGTCCAGGAGGGCGGGGCATGTGGCCCACAGATGTCCAGGAGGGCGGGGCTTGTGGTCCCCAGATGTCCAGGAGGGCGGGGCTTGTGGCCCCCAGATGTCCAGGAGGGCGGGGCTTGTGGCCCCCAGATGTCCAGGAGGAGGGCGGGGCTTGTGGCCCCCCAGATGTCCAGGAGGGCGGGGCTTGTGGCCCCCAGATGTCCAGGAGGAGGGCGGGGCTTGTGGCCCCAGATGTCCAGGAGGGCGGGGCTTGTGGCCCCCAGATGTCCAGGAGGGCGGGGCATGTGGCCCCCAGATGTCCAGGAGGGCGGGGCATGTGGTCCCCAGATGTCCAGGAGGGCGGGGCATGTGGTCCCCCAGATGTCCAGGAGGGCGGGGCATGTGGCCCCCTGATGTCCAGGAGGGCGGGGCATGTGGCCCCCAGATGTCCAGGAGGGGGGGGGGGGGGGCTTGCACCACCCAGCTTCAGCTGGTGGCTCCGGCCAAATACAAAAAAATCCATTCAGTACCAAGCCCACACCTGCGCCTGACAGCTGAGTGGACAGCACTTCGGATTCGTAGTGCTGAGGTTCCGGGTTCGATCCCCGGTGGAGACGGAGACAAATGGGCAAAATGTTTCTTTCACCCTGATGGTCTGTTCACCTAGCAGTAAATAGGTACCTGGGAGTTAGACGGCTGCTACGGGCTGCTTCCTGGGGGTGTGTAACAAAAAAGGAGGCCTTGTCGAGGACCGGGCCGCGGGGACGCTAAGCCCCGAAAATCATCTCAAGATAACACCTCCCCAAGCACAGGAAACGAACAGTCGACTGGAGGAGACCGAGATGACGCGAGTGGAAACACCATGAACCAGGGGGGAAACATAAGGAAGTGTATATATATATATATATATATATATATATATATATATATATATATATATATATATATATATTGGCGGTTGAGAAGCGGAGGGAGCTAGAGAAAATGAGGAGTGGAAGCTGATCCACGGCTTTGAGGGTGGGTGCGGTTACCTTGCCTTGAGGTGTTTTCGGGGGTATTCTGCACATCCTGCCATGCCTTCTGGTCTCATGTCTCATTTTCTGTGTGCAGGTTTGGGACCAGCCCCTCTACTATTTTCCACGTGTAAATTATTATGTATCTCTCTCGCCTGCGTTCAAGGGAGTACAGATTTAGGCTCTTTGGTCGGTCCCAGTAGTTTAGATGTTTTACTGAGTGGATTCTAGCAGTAAAGGATCTCTGCACGCTCTCTAGGTCAGCAATTTCTCCAGCTTTGAAAGGGGCTGTCATTGTGCAGCAGTACTCCACTCTTGAGAGCAGGAATAGCGGTGCGACAAAGTTCACTAATGTTCAGCACTCTTGCACTAGACAACCGATAAGTAAGAGGGACGAGCCAAGAACTTTCACAAACGGATAAGTATATACAGCAGAGAGAGAGAGAGAGAGAGAGAGAGAGAGAGAGAAGAGAGAGAGAGAGAGAGAGAGAGAGAGAGAGCCTGGACGCCATACTTGAAAGCAGTGGTTGGTGGTGAAAGGGGGTGGACCATCTTATCCAAGATCCTTCGATAAGGATCCAAGGTCCTTATTATCCAAGACATCCTTGCGTATATCCGGCAATGGTTGCGAGGATCATTAACGTCCCCGCGGCCGGGTCTCTGACCCGGCCGCGGGGGACCTCCTCGCTGTTGGTCTGTCAAGCAGGGTCAGAGGTCGGAAAGTTACATGTCCCTGCGGGGTAGACTCAGAGGGGAAGCGTTGACACGTCTTGGACCGTTGGCGTTGACACGTCTTGGACCGTTGGCGTTAACACGTCTTGGACCGTTGGCGTTGACACGTCTTGGACCGTTGGCGTTGACACGTCTTGGACCGTTGGCGTTGACACGTCTTGGACCGTTGGCGTTGACACGTCTAAGACAAAGACACACGGAACACCACTGCCGTGGAAGACTTTCATTATCAAGAGGAAATGACACAGAAATCATATTTGTTTTTGGAAGTTAATTGCTAAGAACATACACGAAATTAAACCCCCCAAAAAGGCGTCCCGTCTCGTATATAATAACCCCAGAAGTGTTCAAAAAATAAATTAACAAATAAACTCGTAAATTAGTAAACAAAAGAAACAAATTTATTGTAAATTGACAGAGATGTGAACTGATTACTTAACATTTGCAAAAGTTAAACATCCCACGATGTTTGTCATCACCTGAAACTGAACATCATCTGAACCCCTTCCATCTGAGTCTCAGAACAGCTGAACCCCTTCCATCCTAGTCTCAGAAACAGCTCAACCCCTTCCATCTGAGTCTCAGAAACAGCTGAACCTCTTCCATCTGAGTCTCAGAAACAGCTCAACCCCTTCCATCTGAGTCTCAGAAACAGCTGAACCTCTTCCATCTGAGTCTCAGAAAACAGCTCAACCCCTTCCATCTGAGTCTCAGAAACAGCTGAACCTCTTCCATCTGAGTCTCAGAAACAGCTCAACCCCTTCCATCTGAGTCTCAGAAACAGCTGAACCTCTTCCATCTGAGTCACAGAAACAGCTGAACCTCTTCCATCCTAGTCTCAGAAACAGCTGAACCTCTTCCATCTGAGTCTCAGAAACAGCTGAACCTCTTCCATCTGAGTCTCAGAAACAGCTGAACCTCTTCCATCTGAGTCTCAGAAACAGCTGAACCCCTTCCATCTGAGTCTCAGAAACAGCTGAACCTCTTCCATCTGAGTCACAGAAACAGCTGAACCTCTTCCATCCTAGTCACAGAAACAGCTGAACCCCTTCCATCCTAGTCTCAGAAACAGCTGAACCCTTCCATCTGAGTCACAGAAACAGCTGAACCCCTTCCATCTGAGTCTCAGAAACAGCTGAACCCTTCCATCTGAGTCTCAGAAACAGCTGAACCCCTCCATCTGAGTCTCAGAAACAGCTGAACCCTTCCATCTGAGTCTCAGAAACAGCTGAACCCCTTCCATCCGAGTCTCAGAAACAGCTGAACCCCTTCCATCCGAGTCTCAGAAACAGCTGAACCCCTTCCATCTGAGTCTCAGAAAAGCTGAACCCCTTCCATCCAATCTCAAAAAGGAAATTACTTGNGCCGACCGGCTCCCTGTCGTAAACATTCTCAAGAATCATTTAGTGTATTTGGATGTATTTCTAAGATCAAGTTTCTAAGATTTCTAATAATGCAAGATTTCTAAGATCTAATAATGCAAGATTTCTAACATCTAATAATGCAAGTATTATGAATAACCGTTAATTATGACCACGCTATTAAGAGTACCTAGAGGGTTGCTGATTGATTGATGAAGATAAGGTACCCAAGAGGTGACACGGGCATGAATAGCCCTAAAGAGTGTTGCTGTAGGGAAGAGAGTTTTATACGGCCGAGGGGAATGAACACGTGGGATGGGCCCTTATTTTTGGCAGAGCCAACCACCACGGCTAGGAGGTAGGGGGGGGGTGGCAATGGGGAGGGGGGGGCCGAGCGCCGAGTTATAGAGGAAGAAGAGAATAGAGGATTGAACATGGGATCAGTGTGTAATACGGAAAGGGAACAGGGTTGGAGAAAGTGTAGTTTAGGAAGGGAATTGGGGGTTGTAGTAGAATGGAAGGGAGAGGTTGTATGGGAAGGAGGGAAGAGTAGTAGCGAAGGCGGGGGGGGGGGGGGGGAGGAAATGAGGGTTAGGGGGAATTGTGTTGTAAACCTTTGGAGAGCAAGGTGGGATGGGGGAGTGAGGGGAAGGGGGTGATGGAGGTGCCAAGTGCCATAGTGTACCGTAGCCTCATTCACCACAAGAAAGCTTGGCACTAATGTTCCTCCTCCACATTACTGTGTCTATACACGCTGAAAAAAAATGTAGCCTTTCCAGTTGATGGTGGTATCAATATTTACCCAAGTTAAATAGTAGCGTCAAGGGAGGGAGTGGGGAGGGAGGTGGAGCCCCATAGCCGGTTGTCATAAAGTGTGGTGGTGGCCGGGAAGACCTTCCTGTCCCACACACTCTTCCTCTCTCAAGGCCTCACTCATTACCTTTTGTATTTTATTCAGCTGGTTTTGTGCCTTCTGGAACTGCTTCCCGAAACGTACCTCATTTGGCAGCAAATACAATGATAGCGGTATTCTTAAAGGATTGTGATCGCAGATGGTATTTTTAATTCATTTATTATACCACTAGGATCAGTGAAACGTTTGTATTCAAACTGGCATCTCTGACACGTCTCAGTAACTGGCAACTACATGCACCCGCCAACTGCTAAGACATCCAATATATATAAGTGATCTCATTTAAGTGATCTACCCACAATATTTTGTAATAGTTATTTCCCCCATAAGAAACATTTATAAGAAGAAAAGTGTGTATCTGGAGCCGGCACACGGCCAGCCAGCTCGACGGACCAAAATGGCCCTAAAGAGTGTCCGCCGCTCAGTGTTCCTTGGACCGCCCGTGAGAGCAGGCTGTACTCACTGCGCGCGCCGGGTGACTTTAACACGCGTTCCCGGACCTTTTTTTTTATACGTGGATATTCTAACGTAAAACGAGATAACTGATGACGATCCTGATTCAAGTGACTGTATTCTTCTCTTGTGTGTGTGTCATGCTTCAAGGTGCCGTATTGTAGTAGCTTTTTGCGAGGGGTTTTGTATCTAGGGCGTTAAGTTAGGAAAATAAGATATAACAAGTGCTCACGATGGCGACTGATATGTTGCTAGTATTTCTGCTGGGGTTAGCGAGATGCTCCTCAGGCTTCAACATCGACATTGGCAACCATGTTACACTTTCGGAACGCAGAAGGGATCCATGTTCGGCTTTGCCGTTGCTCAACATAAGGACAGAGGACAGAGTCGGTAAGTATGCTTCAATACTCCTTAGTTCATGATACTTACCACCAAATTTCCGTGTCATTATTCCTCACCGTTCTGGAATGCAATTCATTGCGTTTCTGCAACAAAATTAAGTTATTCCCCACGTGTAAATGAATGTTTTTATATATAAAATAATGAGGATAATGTGGGATTTAAGCTCGATGTGTTAAATATACTCGCTATACCCCATCTGGCTATCTTTAAGGCGCCCCTCTCCACCTTCTTGAGACAGGGTACTAAATCAGTAGCGTTTTTATTATGTGGTGTTAAGCCCCCACAGACTTGAGGGTCAAGTTGCCAGTGTGGGTGGAGCGTGAGACAGGAGCCGTCAGTAGCAAACAGTAGCGGCTTAAGGAACGCTGGGGCGACCTCTGTCAGGCAGACAGTAAGGTTGCCGGCTGGTAGGAAGCATAGCAGTCAGGTTGACAGATAGACAGGTAAGATGGTTTACTGTAGGCAGATGGTAGATAGACTGGCAATACCTCCAGCTAGAAGACAGGCAGGATAGCCAGCTAGCAAGCAGACTGACCGGATGGCAGACTGACGGGCAGGATAGCCAGCTAGCAAGCTGACTGACCGGATGGCAGACTGGCAGGCAGGCAGGCAGGATAGCCAGCTAGCAAGCTTACAGACCGGATGGCAGACTGGCAGGCAGATAGGATGGGAAACAAGGTAACAGGTTGGCCAGCTAGCAAGCTGGCAGGCAGGCAGGCAGGCAGGCAGGCAGGGAGTGGGAGCAGTCCCACAAGGTTATACCCAGGACACGGGTTCCATTGTGCCCGATCACTCCACCCGCAACTCTGCCTTCCGGTTGAATGACACCTTTTTTGTTATCTTAACAGTTGATTTGTAATACACCGATTGTATATTTCATGCTAGTGGTGAAATAAGTTATTATTGAAATATCAATCGATTATTAGGCACAGATAACCTGAAAGACTCCCGGTGAGCCATGCGTTAAGCTTGAATACGTTAAGCTGTAACGTATTGTTGAGTATGTTGAGCCATACGTTAAGCTGTAATGTATCAAGTATGTTGAACCGTACGTTAAGCTGTAACGTATTGTTGAGTATGTTGAGCCATACGTTAAGCTGTAATGTATCAAGTATGTTGAACCGTACGTTAAGCTGTAACGTATTGTTGAATATGTTGAGCCATACGTTAAGCTGTAATGTATCAAGTATGTTGAACCGAACGTTAAGCTGTAACGTATTGTTGAATATGTTGAGCCATACGTTAAGCTGTAATGTATCAAGTATGTTGAACCGAACGTTAAGCTGTAACGTATTGTTGAATATGTTGAGCCATACGTTAAGCTGTAAGTCATAAGAGTTTAGACCCAATCTTTTAAGTCATGTTTTGGCCCTTCATTGTGAGTCTTGAGTCAGCTATGCGATGTAAGTGTTGATTAGCGAGAGGCTTGCCAGATGTCCTACCGAATACCACGTGCGTAGCCTGATGGCTGGGACTCGCGTGCGTTCTCAGAGTATAAAAGGTTTAGGTCGTTCACGTTTTATTGTATAACGTGTCTTTAAGATGTATTTTCATTTAGAACCTTTTATTTAGGCACACTTTAATGCAGAACGTACCATCAAAAATACAGTTTAAATTGACACCATTTCATTATGAGACTTTTAGCGTAGAATGTTTCATTACGAAACGTTTTACCTTAGAATGTTTTTAATTTAGTATATTATGGTTCTTCTAGTTTTATGGTGTTAATATCGATTTATTGGCACGTTTTGTCTTTGACAAATATATAGTAATTCACGTTCTTCCTGACGTATCATTCTACTATGTTCTAGTCCCTGAAGCTGTATAGCCAGTACTCTTTGATCCTTTAGTCCGAAGACAACCTATGCGCGACTAGGCTAAGTCTAACATTGCCAGAGTAGAGTGAACTGTGTGTAGCCAAAGTTGTTTTGCTCGGCCCTTTGTCTTGGTAGCTCCTGTTATAGGCGCCAGCGAGGCGGTTGAGTGTGTGTGAGAGTGTGTTTGTGAGAGCTTGCGTCACGGCAGCAGCACCTAGTGAGACAGGAGGCTATTATCGAAGCCCTCACCCCCTCCGGCAACTCGTTTACATGGGTATCATCACTACTTCCTGAGGTGGTCTCCCAGAGATGCAATCAGCTGGTTTGGGACAGGTGGTCAGTGGTCGAATGCTTCCTCTTTGAAGTAGGTTCCTTATATCTCGCTCAACGCTTGCACGCACGCACGCATCTCTCTCCCTGATGCTTCTGTTCACCTAGCAGTAAATAGGCACCTCGAATTTAGTCAGCTGTTGTGGACTTCATCTTGGAGATGTGTGCATATTTACTATTTGTATGTACTATTTGTGCCTGCAAGATCGAGCTGTTAGTTCTTGGACCTTGTCTTTCTAACCGTCTGTTGTCTAATTTCTAATGTACTGACTTTCGACTTATTTTGTTTTCTTCTATCATATCTCCTTCACATTTCCCTCTCACACACACACCTTGAGGTTACCTTGAGGTGCTTCCGGGGCTTAGCGTCCCTGCGGCCCGGTCATCGACCAGGTCTCCACATCCCTCCAGGCCTCTACACACACACAACCCTAGGATGCAGCCTGTAGCAGCTATCAAACTCCCAGGTACCTATTTACAACTAGGTGATCACGTTAAGGTGTTGTTGTTGTTGTTGTTTAAGATTCGCTACCTGAAACAAAAAGGTCCAAGTAGCACGGGCTATGGTGAGCCCGTAGTGGACTTATGTTAATGTGTACGACCGCCAAGGTAATAGACTAAATGGCAGGCGCGGTTGTCCCTGCTTGCATATGCTCCTCTTACCCGGGTCATCTGATATGCTTTAGGGGTCAGTCCATGCTGTCGCCTTTATTATAAAATTGTATTGATGTTTTAGTATGTAGTTTAATATTATCATGTGTACAATCATTTATAGTTGATTAATTTTATTTTTATAATTAATTGATAATGATTATTATAGCAAATTAATAATGGTTATTATAATGAATTAATAATAATTATTGATAAATAATTAATATAATTTATTCAAAAATTAATACTAGTATTATTGTTATAATTATTATTACTATTGTTTTATTATTGATAGAGTGTTTAGGAAGCAGCTTTACAGTAAAACACACATACTATTATTATAGCAGTAGTAAGGCAGTCATTATTATCATTAATGTTGTCATTGTTTATAATATAATTGTATTATTGTATGAATATTATTATTATTATTATTATTATTATTATTATTATTATTTAATTTTTTTATTGATTTTTTTATTAAGTAGTTAGGGTATAATAATAATAAAATAAATAATGGATGGAATGAGGTTGAAGGGATACAGTGTGACCGCTGGAGGCCTCCTTCCCCTCCCCCATCCCCCTCTAATCCTCCCTTCTCCCTCTTGACCCCTCGAGTCTGTTTGTTGGAGACAATAACAGTGCCAGAGCCAACATACGAGTGTGCTGGACCCACCTCGGTGCTGGGGGCACAGGAAGAAGAGGAGACAAAATGAAAAGGGTGGGGGGGGGGATATAGTCGCGAGAATAGCCAGGGAGAAGAAGAAAGGGAGTAGGTGTTAAGGAAAGAAGATGAATGAACAAATCCACAAGGGCCATGATGAGGGGGTTCGAACCTAGCCCTCATCTATATTAGGCTACCCTCATCCCGACCCTGGTGGATTTGTTCACTTGATATATCACGTTATTGTAATTTCTGTGTGTAGTGTTAGGTGAATGAGAGTTCAAATTGAAATAAGCTTATTGCGGTATAAATACACACAAAGGGATAAGGTAGCTCAAGCTATTCTCACCCCGTTCAGTATAAGAGTTCATATATATATACTGCATATATAAAATAAACAACAATAAGCATATTACCGAACATTCTGAATGATAAACATATACATTTCTTAATGAAAGTTGTATTTCCGTGTTACCAAGTTAGTGTTATCATATCAGGATATTAAAAAAAAAATGTTTGGATGCAGCTAACATCCTAGTTGACCAGACTACCAGGGAGGGTACGTTGACCCATGGAACACAACGTAGGTATGGTTGCCATTTGAGTAGCTTAGGCTACTTTATATTATATATATATATATATATATATATATATATATATATATATATATATATATATATATATCGTACCTAGTAGCCAGAATGCACTTCTTGGCCTACTATGCAAGGCCCGATTTGCCTAATAGCCCGAGTGATTTTCTTTATTTTCAATAAATTGTTTCCAATTAGTTTATTTTAATTATTATTATTATATTATATTAGGAACATAAATTATTGACAGTTGTGTTAGTTTAGGATAGGTTTAGATAGGTTAGGTTAGGTAAGGTTGGTTAAGTTCGGTCATATATCTACATCAGTTTTAACTCAAATTTAAAGAAATAAGCTTATACAACTTATTTCATTATGCTTATACCATAATGAATTGGACACATTTATCATTTCATAAGAAAAAAATAGAAAAATATATAAATTCAGGAAAACTTGGCTTATTAGGCAAATCGGGCCTTGCATTAGTAGGCCAAGAACTGCGTTCTGGCTACTAGGTACAACATATATATATATATATATATATATATATATATATATATATATATATATATATATATATATATATATGCGTATTTTGTTAGAACATAGTGCATATACAGGTTATGATTATAATGTTGGGCGACCTTGGACAGCGGGCGTGGTTGTCTGGCAATCAGGTTAATGTCGGGGTGTGATATGATTTTTAGAATGGTGCAATATTTGTTAATGAGATTCATAGCAATGTAAAACGTAGTGCGCCGTACGGCTCTTCCTGGTGTGTACGCTCCACACAACCACCATGTAGGGAACATTCAGTTGATATATTATATATTACGATACGATGTAAATAAGTTCAATAAACGCTGCGATTAGGGCGAAAAGTATTACGATACCCCTGTGTCGAAAACATGAAAATGGAATACTCTGACGATAATATTCCTCATAGAAAGGCGCAAATCCTCTGGAGGTATTTATCGAGTTCTCTATTGAACACTGTGAGGGGGTCGGCCTGTTATGCTCCTTATATGTAGTGGAAGCGCGTTGAACAGTCTCGGGCCTCTGATGTTCATAGAGTTCTCTCTCAGAGTACCTGTTGTGACCTCTGCTTTTCAACGGGGGTATTCTGCACATCCTGCCATGCCTTCTAGTCTCATATGTTATTTCTGTGTGCAGGTTTGGGACCAGCCCCTTTATTATTTTCCACGTGTAAATTATTATGTATTTCTCCCGCCTGCGCTCAGAGAAACAGATTTAGGCATTTTAGTCGGTCCCAATAGTAGATGTTTTACTGAGTGGATTCTAGCAGTAAAGGATCTCCCCACGCTCTCCTGCTACAGTACAGACGTGAATTATTTCAGAAATGAGAATCAACCTTATGAAACACACCATGAATGGACAGGGGGGGGGGGGAAATGAAGGTTGTAGACAGGAAGATAAGTGGTAAATGGGTGAGAGAAGATGAGGGAGCAAGGTGGTTGGTGTCAGGGTCATTGCCAGGGTGAAGGAGTGTGTGGCTAGGCTACGCTTCCTAATATGGCAACTAACCCGACTGACTAGCTTCACTTCCTTCTCCCACGCTTGTAATGCAAGTGTAATTTACTGTGTGTGTGTGTAAGTGTGTGTGTGTGTGTATATCTCACCTATTTGTGTCTGCAGGATTGGGCACTAACTCTTGGATCCCGCCTTTCGAGCCATCGGTTGTTTACAGCAATGACTCCGGTCCTATTTCCCTTTCATATCTAGTTTTAAAATTATGCATAGAATTTGCTTCCACAACCTGCTCCTTAAGTGCATTCCATTTTTCCACTACTCTCACATTAAAGAAAACTTCCTAACATCTCTGTGCCTAGGCTTTACAGAGCCTAAATCTGTATTCTCTTGAGCGCAGGCGGGAGAGATACATACTAATTTACACATGGAAAATAGTAGAGGGGCTGGTCCCAAACCTGCACACAGAAATAAAAGCACATGAGACCAGAAGGCATGTTGAAGAGCAGAGGTGCAACAGGTACTCTGAGAGAGAACTCTATCAACATCAAAGGCCCGAGACTGTTCAACACTCTTCCACTACACATAAGGGCCATAACTGGCTGACCCCTTGATCCTTGATCCTTATGAGGATCCTCCTCATAATTTTTTTGCATCATCAGCAAACATCTAGAGGAACGAGTCAATTCCTTCTGGGGGGATCATTTACGTATATCAGAAACAGTATAGGTCCAAGGACTGATCCCTATGGGACTCCATATGGTGACTTCCCCTCCACTCCGAGACCTCACCCCTCACTGTGACTCGCTGTGTCGTTACTTAGGTACTCTCATATCCAGCGGAGTACCTTCCCTTTCACTGCCGCCTGCATCTCCAGTTTGTGCACTAGTCTCATATGTAGTATTGTGTCAAAAGCTTTCTGGCAGTCCAGGAATATGCAGTCTGCCCAGCCCTCTCCTTGCCTGATTTTTGTTGCTTGGTCATAGAACTCAATTAATCCTGTTAGGCATGATTTGCCATCTCTGAACCCATGCTGATGTTGTTTTACAAAGTTCTTCCGCTCCAGATGTCCCACTAGCTTTTTTCGCACAATCTTTTCCATCATGCCTTGCATGTATATGGAATGCAAGCTAGGGACACTGGCCCTGTGTGTGTGTGGTGTGGTGTGTGTGTGTGTGTTACTCACCTAATTGTACTCACCATAATTGTGGTTGCGGGGGTTGAGCTTTGGCCTTTGGTCCCGCCACTCAACTGTCAATCAACGGTGTACAGTTCCTGAGCCTACTGGCTCTATCATATCTACCTTGAAACTGTGTATGGAGTCAGCCTCCCCACATCACTTCCTAGTGCATTCCATTTATAACTACTCTGACACTAAAAAAATTTTCTAAGTCTTGTGGCTCATTTGGGTACTCAGTCTTCCACCTGTGTCCCTTGTTCTTGTCCCCCTGCGTAAAAATTTCTCTTGTCCCTGTCAATTCCCCTAGAATTTTGTAGGTGGTATCATGTCTCCCCTGACTCGTCTCTGTTTCAGATGTGAGTTAGCACTAGCAACCTTTCCTCGTAACTCATGCTCTCAGTTCGGGACATCTGTGGCATACACTGACTTTTATCTCACTTCGTCTTGTGCTTACAGGTAGGCTCCAGCTGGGGCGCATACTCCAGGATTGGTTACATATGGGTATCAAATTCTGAAGGATTCCTTACACAGGTTCCTAAAGGCAGTTCTTATGTTAGCCAGTCTGATATGCCGCTGATGTATTCTTTTGATGTGGGCTTCGGAGGACAGGTGGGTGTGATATCAACCCCAGATCTTTCTCTCTTTTGCTCTGTCAGATTTCATCCCCTCATGTATCCTGTGTCTGGCCTCCTGCTACCTTCTCCTAATTTCATACCTACTTTCCGGGTTGAACTGTAGCAGCCATTTGTTGGACCATTCCTTCAGTTATCAGGTCATCTGTAGTACTCTATCTTCATCCTCTGATTCTCTCCTCATAATTTTGCATCATCAGCAAAGCATTAGAGGATGAGATCTATACCCTCGGAGATCATTTCACATATACAGAAACAGGGTAAGGTCCAAGTAGCTGAACCCTGCGGGACTCCGCTGGTGACCATCTCGCACTCTGATTGTCTCCCCCCTCACCGTTACTTGCGCTGTTCCTGGGGCTTTAAAGATACTTCCCTTATCCACTGGAGCCCCATACCTGTTACTCCCGCCGGTTGCTCCAACTTTTTTAAACAGCCTTTTATGAGGTACTGTGTCCAAAGGCTTTTTGGCAATCCAGGGAAAATGCAGTCGGCCCACCCTTCTCTTCCTGCCAAATTTTTGTTGCCTGGTCATAAAATTCTATTAAACCTGTGAGGCACGATTACCCATCCCTGAACCCATGTTGGTGGTGCGGTTACAAAGTATTTTCCCTCCATCAGATGCTCTACGAGCCTTTTCCCTCACGATCTTCTCCATTACCTTGCATTGTATACAGTTAAGGAAACTGGCCGGTATTCAGTGCCTCTTGCCTGTCCACCCTTCTTGTATATTGGGACCGACGTTAGCTGTCTTCCAAACTTCTGGTAAGTCTCCTGTTGCCAGTGACCTGTTATACACCATAGAGAGTGGCGCACTTAGTGCTCCTGCACCTTCCTTTACTATCCATGGTGAGATTCTGTCAGGGCCCAACGCCTTTGTCACATCCAGCTCCAGCAGGACACCTTTTGACACTCATCACTGGTGAGGTCCAAATTTCCCCAAGGTTGCTTGGTTTGCCACCTCCCCATTTAGTGCAGGGGCTTCTCCTTGTTCTATTGTGAAGACCTACTGGAAACTCTCTTTTGGAGTTCTTCACACACCTCCTTGTCATTCCTGTGTATCTGTTCTCCCCTTATCGCAGCTTCATCACTTGTTCTTTCACCTGCTGTGTTCCTCCTGATGTGGCTTTGGGCGCAGCCTTGGTTGGGTCTTGGCTTTACTCGCTGATGTCATTTGTCAAAACTGTCTCTCTGCTTCCATCTCCTCACTCTGAGGTACTCAATTCTGGCCCTCTGGTATCTCCCCCTCCTCTCTGGTGTTACTGTTATTTCTGTAATTTCTCCATGTTCTTATACTCAGTTGCCTTCGCTACCCTGCGGAGTCTGGTTGT
>WNGS01001312.1:17217062-17230572 GCA_020271785.1 Procambarus virginalis | reverse complement strand
ACAGTATCGAGAGATGATACTGGAGATCTGTGGAGGTGCGTGCGACTGCACCCTGCGTGACGGGAGATGTCTCCCGGACCAAATGGTGATTTACAAGTCAAGTATTGGACATATATATAGGCAGGAGAGAGAGGTGAAGTGAGATGAGGTACAGTGAAAAATGAATGGGAATTGGGTGGATACAAATAAGAGTCACATAAGAACTGCTAGAAGGCCTATTGGCCCATGCTGAGGCAGCTCCTATTTATACCCACCAATAGGCCCACACATGGAAATAATAGCATAAGATAGTAAAATATTTACAATGAATTAGTGAGACAAATGTGTTCCAATGATCCTACTCAAATCGCCCTTTAATTGATCTATCAACAATGGATCTAAGTTATATAAAACCACTGCTAATGTTCAAATTACATTCTTTTGTAATCTGCATCAAAGCAGATTCAATTATGGTCCTGTTGAAAGTGCTTTTACAATTCGTTATTGAAGAAGCCATCTCCCAATCAATTTGATGAGCATCTCCTGACAAATGAACAAACAAAGCATTAGACAATTGGCCATGTCTTACAGAGTATTTATGTTGCGAAATTCTACATTTCAAATCTTTAGATGTTTGCCCAACAAAGAACTTATTACAGTCTTTACAAGGTATTTTATAAATGACACAATTATCACTACGATGGCTGTTCCTAACTAATAGCTTACCAACAGTATTTTCGTAGCTAAACATTACATGTATATCAAAAAGTTTTAAGGCCTTCACCATATTTTCAAACCCAGAGAAATATGGTAAACATAACACATTCTTTGGGCGAATTTTTTCACTTCATATATTATTATAATATGTACGACGTGCTTTGCTACGGCAAACTTCCAAAAAAACTCAGAGGGTAACAAAGCTTAGACGAATAGAATCAATATTTTTAACTCTCATCTAAGAATTCTGGACTCACAACTCGAATAATACTTAGATACATAGAGGAAAAAATTGATTTTTTTCATATTGTATTATGCCCTGAGAAAAAATGAACATAAGATAAATTATTCGTAGGTTTTCTGTAGACACTAAACTTTAGTGAAAAATCTTCCCTATGAATAAATATATCTAGGAATGGCAAACATCTATCAATTTCAGTCTCCATAGTAAATTTTATAGAGGTGACCTGATCATTAAGTTTGGCTACAAATTCGTCTGTGTTTATATCTGTAGGCCATATACACAAAATATCATCAACATATCTAAACCATGGAATGATTCCAGGGTAATTTTTGAAACAAATTTCTTATCGAAGAATTACAGGTTTGAAAGGAAAGGCGATAAAGGATTCATGTACAGGTTGAAAGCAGTGGCGATAAAGGATTCCCCATTGTCATTCCAAAAGTCTGTAAATAATACTCATTATTAAGGTAAATTTACATTCTTTAATGCACAACTTAACAAGATTGACAATAATATCAGCAGAAAGAGGTAAAACATGATCCATTAGTTCACGAGCAAGATAACCAAGAATATCATCAAGATAACCAAGAATATCCTTTGTAAACAAGGAACAAACGTCAAAACTGATTAACTTACATCAGGAGTGACAGGAACACTATTCAATTTGTTAACTAATTCAAGAAAATTGGTCAATGAGAAGAGGAATAGTTCCTAACAATGGGGACAAGATTTTGGTAAGCCATTTGGAAAGCTTGTAAGAAATGGATCCCACAGAACTGATGATAGGCCTCATGGGATTATTAGGTTTATGCGTCTTGACAAGTCCATATAGGTAATGAAGGTGATGAGGTAGTAAATTAATTAAGAAGATCTTTATGTTTACTTAACAACTTCCTCAAGCTGCTATTGAAGAGCTTGATGATGTCCTCAAGAGGATTTTTCCTGAGTTTAGTGTATGTTGAAGAATCTAGGAGATCATTCATTTTCGAAATATATTCCTCCTTGTTTAGAATAACAATAGTGCTGGATTTATCAGCCTTTGTTATATGGATGGAAGGGTCGGCTCTTAACTCCTGTAAGCTTCGTCTGAACCTTTCAGGGAAATTGTTTGTCTGAGGCGTCAACATTGAACCATAAACAATACCTTTAACCAGGTTTAGGTTTTGTGGAGAAAGAGTTTTGTTTTTCAAACTGTAACAATGAACTAGCAATCTTAACTGCGGAAGGTTGATTTGAAATGGCAAATGACATACCATAACCCAAAGCAGTAACCACATTTTCACATATCGTCTTGGATGACAAATTCAACACGTTGTTTGGATTGTATTTCTTTGTCCAATCACTATTTTTAATCAGGCTTTCAAACTTGCGCTTTAGAATTTTCTGTAACTGATTAATTTTTCTGCGTTAGTCACTGTGTATTTCATCCATCAGAAGATTTTTCCAGTCCAAAGGTATTGCGTGATGAAAGTTTCTTTTTGCTGCATCCAGGCTTTTGAAAACAAAACGTTCACTTGATTTTGTAATTTCAATGTGTTTTTTCAAAATGGCAGCACAGAAATCACTGAAAGGCTGATCACCTAATTTGAGGAGACGGGCAGGTAGCAGAGACTTGGGTACAACTTGCTCACTAAAACATTTGTTGTTGTTTAAGATTCGCTACCTGGAACAAAAAGTTCCAAGTAGCACGGGCTATGGTGAGCCCGCAGTATTACTAAGACATTGTTTCAGGAATTTGAGGCGGGTGCGCCTCATATTTGAAAACTCATCACGTGTTAATTTTTTTTATTACACACACACACACACACACACACACACACACACACACACACACACACACACACACACACACACACACACACACACACACACACACACACACACACACACACATATATATATATATATATATATATATATGCAATTGACGATCACAAAACACTGATCATTTTATGCGGAAAATCCACAGAGAAAAATGAAAGGAGGTAACGTTTCGACTTTGTTAAAGCCTTTGTCAAACCAGACATGGTTTGTCTGGTTTGACAAAGGCTTTAACAAAGTCGAAACGTTACCTCCTTTCATTTTTCTCTGTGGATTTTCCGCATATATATATATATATATAATATATATATATATATATATATATATATATATACATATATATGTGGTGCCACACAAGTATTGGGACCTTAGCGAGGGACCACACAAGTGTTGGGACCTTAGCGAGGAACCACACAATGGTAGGACCTTAGCGAGGGGGCCCACACAATGGTAGGACCTTAGCGAGGGGGCCCACACAATGGTAGGACCTTAGCGAGGGGGCCCACACAATGGTAGGACCTTAGCGAGGGGGCCCACACAATGGTAGGACCTTAGCGAGGGGCCCACACAATGGGTGCAACGAAGACATCGAGTAACAAAAAATGTATGCGATCAAAACAATGAACTCCTAAATGAACCAGAGATATCAGGAGAAACTGAGTCAGTGTAAAGGACAGTAAGTAGGCTATAGAATGAGAGGATCAAAGACCAATTCTACACAGGAGTTCAAATATAAATACAAATAGATTATTAACAACCAAAGGGCTGGAAGATTTCTTGCATTTTAATAATATGCACCAAGACAGACGGATAAAGGGACCTAAAGAACAAGTCGGTGTTCCTTTAATGAACGGGTGATGGAAAATATATTACCATTCAGAAAACAGTGGAGCGTCTGGGAAGACGAGTCTCACGGCCCTGACAGTTCCATGAGAGGCGATGGAGATCAAACAAGACCGAGAATAGTATCGTCATAGTGCATAATTGTTTGACCGGCCAGATGGTCTTTTGCCGTTGCATCCTACAGGAAAGGAGTCTACTAGTTGGAGAAACAGGTGGAATGACAGAGAGCTTCAGAAGATAAGGAATTGCCTTAAACAATAGAAAACAAGGAGTCGCAGTGAGGGATGTCATAAATGGGGTGGTAGATCACCAGCGGGGTCCCACAAGGGCTAGTGTTTGGACCCATCTTATTGCTGCCATATGTGGACGGTCACCCAGGGGGGAGGGGGGGGCTAGGCTCCTTATTGATGTTTGCAGATGTTGCCAAACTGGCGAGGGTACACCCGGTGCAAGCACAATGAGTGATCGTTATGGTGGTTACAAGAGTTCGATTCCAACAAACTTTGCTTTAAATTTATAATTGTTAATATTCACTATCTTCTCCATGTTGCGGAAATTTTATTGTAAGACTGAAGACATCACTTCACACCCACAAAGCTTATAGGTATTACCCTAACTGTAAAGTAGGCAATAAAATTACACTATTAGTCTCTCTGTGAAGGTTACTCATAAGGTCCATGGGTAGTTTCAGAATCATTATCATGCCTGCCTTTTGGGGCGCTGTTTTATGATGCCTTCTCTGTACAGGATGTGTGTACTTACCTAGTTATACTCACCTAGTTGTACTTGCGGGGGTTGAGCTTTGGGTCTTTGGTCCCGCCTCTCAACTGTCAATCAACTAGTGTACAGATTCTGGAGCCTGTTGAGCTCATTCTACCTTTGAAACTGTGTATGGAGTTAGCCTCCACCACATCACTGTCTAATGCATTGAAAAAATTCTTTCTAATGTCCTAGTGGCTCATCTGGGTAATAAGTTTCCACCAGTGTCCCCTCGTTCGTGTTCCACCCGTGCTAAATTGTTTGTCTTTGTCTACCCTGTCAATTCCTATAAGAATGTTTTGTTTTGTGTGTGTGTGCTCGCCTAGATGTACTAATAGTGCTGAACTAGGCTCCAAGCCCCGCCTTCCGAACATTCTTAGAGAAATGCAGTGATTTGGTTTGTGTGGGTGTGTGTTAGTTTAGTCATTTATTATGCACCCCATACCCATCCCGGGGACGGTGGTTGTAAGGGTTATGCAACCCGTTCTCGCACTTTCGTATAGTCAATATTGACTTATTAAATATGTGCATAGGTGACATACTAAACATACTTGTTTACCTTGAAAAGCTTCATAGAAAACACCGACCTTACCTAACCTTCTTAGTATGTTAAGATAAGCATCTTATTGCTTCGTAATTACAATTATTACTTAACCTATACCTATAATAGGTTAAGTAATAATTGTAATTATTACTTAACCCTTATAGGTTAAGTAATAATTGTAATTACGAAGCAATAAGATGCTTATCTTAACATACTAAGAAGGTTAGGTAAGGTCGGTGTTTTCTATGAAGCTTTTCAAGGTAAACTAGTATGTTTAGTATGTCGCATATGCCGTATTTAATAAGTCAATATTGACTGTAAGAAAGTGTGAGAACGGGTTGGGTTATAGAGGCACACAATGGGTTCAAGAACTGAACCCTACATGCATTTAATTTAGCTAAGCAAGTAAAAAATTAGTGAAACTAGTTACATAACTTTCTTTTACATGGATATCATTTGTACATATATTAATAGTAAATTACACTATCTTCTTAAGGTTATCTTGAGGTGATTTCGGAGCTTTTTAGTGTCCCCGCGGCCCGGTCCTCAACCAGGCCTCCACCCCCAGGAAGCAGCCCGTGACAGCTAACTAACTCCCAGGTACCAATTTACTGCTAGGTAACAAGGTGAAAGAAAATCTGCCCATTGTGTCTCGTCGGAGCCCGGGATCGAACCTGGGACCACAGGATCACGCGTCCAGTGTTCTGTCCGCTCAGCCGCCGGCTCCTGACTCCACTATATCACAAATGATTCAAGAAGTAGTGTACAGCTGTGTCAATACAGGGAGTCACCTCCGCGCTGAGCCTTGTTACACAGTTACTAATAATTAACCCCTACGGGCTCACCATAGCCCGTGCTACTTGGAACTTTGTTCCAGGTAGCGAATCTTTAACAACAACAACACAGCCCGTCCTCCAAACAAAGATCCAAAAGTGATTCCATCCACCCGCCAAACCCCCTGTTTATGAATGAAAAACGGTTTACACACGACTCGCAACTGATTTCGTTCGAACACTTCCGGAACAAGTGCTTCACTGACGAGTTTCGTTCGAACCACATCGCTATAAATGCTTCACCCACGTACTACAAATGCAAATATTCGCCAACCGAACCTAAACACCTAACCTAACCTAACCTATGCCTATATGTGCATAATATGCTAATATATTATAATATTAATATATATTTGAGAAAATCTTGTTTTGAATGAACAGCATGTTAAAATTTATGAATGCGTCTGTGGGGGCGACGGCTGGATGTAATGGACTTGAGTCGAGGACGGGTTGAACAACAACAGTTACTAATCCTGCTCCACACTCACCCAACTGGACGGCAGCTTTACAGTCATCCATGTAATGCGTGCACATGACTGTGTGTGTGGCAAACATGTGTGACACATTCCCAGGAAGCAGCTGTCTAACTCCCAGGTACCTATTTACTGCTAGGTGAACAGAAGCACCAGGATGAAAGAAACTTTGCCCATTTGTTTCTGCTTCGGCCGGGAATCGAATATGGGTCATTAGGACTACGACCCCCAAAGCGTTGTTCACTCAGCCGCGAGGCCCCTATGTATTCACCTCGTTGTGCTTGTGGGGTTGAGCTTCGGCTCTTTGATCCCACCACTCAACAGTCAATCTACTGGTGTACAGGTTCCTCAGATTCTCGAGTTCTTTCATATCTACATTTGAAACAGTGTATGGAGTCAGCCTCCACCACATCACTTCCTAGTGCATTTCATTTACTAACTACTCTGACACTAAAAAAAATATTTCTAATGTCTCTGTGGCTCATTTGGGTACTCAGCTTCCACCTGTGTCCGCTTGTGTGTGTACCTCCTGCGTTAAATAATCCATCCTTGTCTACCTTGTCAACTCCCCTAAGTATTTTGTATGTGGTGATCATGTCTCCCTGAGCTCGTCTCTCTTATAACAATGTGAGTTGCAGTTCACGCAACCTTTCCTCGTAACTCATGCTTCTTAGTCCTGGGACTAGTCTTGTGGCATACCTCTGAACTTTTTCCAGCTTCGTCTTTTGCTTGACAAGGTACGGTGCTCCATGCTGGGGCCGCATACTCCAGGATTGGTTTTACATATGTGGTATCAAGATTCTGAAGGATTCCTTACACCGGTTCCTAAAGGCAGTTCTGATGTTAGCCAGCCTTGTATACGCCGCTGATGTTATTCTTTTGATGTGGGCTTCAGGAGACAGGTTTGGCATGATATCAGTTCCTAGATCTTTCTTTTCCTTTGTCAGTTTCATGAAGAACTTCATCTCCCATTCGATATCCTGTGTCTGGCCTCCTATTTTCTCTGCCTAATTTCATTACCTTACATAATTGGGTTGAACTTTAGTAGCCATTTGTTGGACCATTCCTTCAGTTTGTCTAGGTCATCTTGTAGACTCATACAATCTTTTTCTATCTTACTCCTCCTTATAATTTTTGCATCATCAGCAAACACACACCAACAAAGTTCCTAAATGAGCAAAATTATTAAATTTGTTTTGGCAATAAGCTCTGGCCACTAAAGCAAGCAACAGCGGGTACATTGTCAGTTGAAATAACGTCTAGAACTCTAGATTAAGGGTTTTTAGTACAAAATACGATTTAATAAATTTCAAGTACTTAATACAAAACTTAAACTCGTGAAAATAAGCAACAGACAAAATCAATTTAAGATCCCAACTGAGGAGAAAAAAAAGGTAGTTTTAGCGTGCAACAACCTAAAGTGACTAGGCTAACATAACTAATGTGTAAACATAGATTTATAATAATACCAGTAAATCTGAATTTGAGGTTCAGTCTCTGAGACCACTGTGGGTCTTTGTAACCTTCCCATCACCACTTAAGGGAAAATAATAATAATAATAATAATAATTCATTGTGTTGGGGGACAGGCAGCCAGTGTATATATACATGCTAGGCTTTTATCGAGGTCCCCCTTCCCTAAGCTCGAACTACGGCACACACACACACACAGTTACAGCCCCGCTCCTATGCCAGGTAAGTCTACTACAGGCTCACCATAACCCGTGCTGCTTGGAACTTTTTGTTCCGAGTAGCTAAATCTAAACAACAACAGCAATCGAACTACAGACCTCGGACCAGGATGTAACCTCACAAGCTAACTCCTGAGAACCTATTTACTCCTTGGTGAACAAGAGGATGAAGGTATGTGGTGTATAATAAATTAAACTATATTAACGCTCAAACTTGACAAATTAAGGTCAATATTCCATCTGTTATTAGATCCCTCATGACTGTGGCTATTTATGAAGCTACAATATCAACTTAGTGAATACTCTTGTGTCTTATCTTGAGGTGATTTCGGGGCTTTTAGTGTCCCCGCGGCCCGGTCCTCGACCAGGCCTCCACCCCCAGGAAGCAGCCCGTGACAGCTGACTAACACCCAGGTACCTATTTTACTGCTACGTAACAGGGGCATAGGGTGAAAGAAATTCTGCCCATTGTTTCTCGCCGGCGCCTGGGATCGAACCCAAGACCACAGGATCACAAGTCCCGCGTGCTGTCCGCTCGGCCGACCGGCTCCCTGTCGTAAACATTCTCAAGAATCATTTAGTGTATTTGGATGTATTTCTAAGATCAAGTTTCTAAGATTTCTAATAATGCAAGATTTCTAAGATCTAATAATGCAAGATTTCTAACATCTAATAATGCAAGTATTATGAATAACCGTTAATTATGACCACGCTATTAAGAGTACCTAGAGGGTTGCTGATTGATTGATGAAGATTAAGGTACCCAAGAGGTGACACGGGCATGAATAGCCCCTAAAGAGTGTTGCTGTAGGGAAGAGAGTTTTATACGGCCGAGGAGGAATGAACACGTGGGATGGGCCCTTATTTTTGGCAGAGGCCAACCCACCACGGCTAGGAGGTAGGGGGGGGGTGGCAATGGGGAGGGGGGCCGAGTTATAGAGGAGAAGAGAATAGAGGATTGAACATGGGATCAGTGTGTAATACGGAAAGGGAACAGGGTTGGAGAAAGTGTAGTTGGGGAAGGGAATTGGGAATTGTAGTAGAATGGAAGGTGAGAGTTGTATGGGAAGGAGGGAAGAGTAGTAGCGAAGGGGGGGGGGAGGAAATGAGGGTTAGGGGGAAATTGTGTTGTAAAACCTTTGGAGAGCAAGGTGGGATGGGGGAGAGAGGGGAAGGGGGGTGATGGAGGTGCCAAGTGCCATAGTGTACCGTAGCCTCACTCACCACAAGAAAGCTTGGCACTAATGTTCCTCCTCCACATTACTGTGTCTATACACGCTTGAAAAAAAATGTAGCCTTTCCAGTTGATGGTGGTATCAATATTTACCCAAGTTAAATAGTAGCGTCAAGGGAGGGAGTGAGGGAGGGAGGTGGAGCCCCATAGCCCGGTTGTCATAAAGTGTGGTGGTGGCCGGGAAGACCTTCCTGTCCCACACACTCTTCCTCTCTCAAGGCCTCACTCATTACCTTTTGTATTTTTATTCAGCTGGTTTTGTGCCTTCTGGAACTGCTTCCCGAAACGTACCTCATTTGGCAGCAAATACAATGATAGCGGTATTCTTAAAGGATTGTGATCGCAGATGGTATTTTTAATTCATTTATTATACCACTAGGATCAGTGAAACGTTTGTATTCAAACTGGCATCTCTGACACGTCTCAGTAACTGGCAACTACATGCACCCGCCAACTGCTAAGACATCCAATATATATTAAGTGATCTCATTTAAGTGATCTACCCACAATATTTTGTAATAGTTATTTCCCCCATAAGAAACATTTATAAGAAGAAAAGTGTGTATCTGGAGCCGGCACACGGCCAGCCAGCTCGACGGACCAAAATGGCCCTGAAGAGTGTCCGCCGCTCAGTGTTCCTTGGACCGCCCGTGAGAGCAGGCTGTACTCACTGCGCGCGCCGGGTGACTTTAACACGCGTTCCCGGACCTTTTTTTTTATACGTGGATATTCTAACGTAAAACGAGATAACTGATGACGATCCTGATTCAAGTGACTGTATTCTTCTCTTGTGTGTGTGTCATGCTTCAAGGTGCCGTATTGTAGTAGCTTTTTGCGAGGGTTTTGTATCTAGGGCGTTAAGTTAGGAAAATAGGATATAACAAGTGCTCACGATGGCGACTGATATGTTGCTAGTATTTCTGCTGGGGTTAGCGAGATGCTCCTCAGGCTTCAACATCGACATTGGCAACCATGTTACACATTTCGGAACGCAGAAGGGATCCATGTTCGGCTTTGCCGTTGCTCAACATAAGGACAGAGGACAGAGTCGGTAAGTATGCTTCAATACTCCTTAGTTCATGATACTTACCACCAAATTTCCGTGTCATTATTCCTCACCGTTCTGGAATGCAATTCATTGCGTTTCTGCAACAAAATTAAGTTATTCCCCACGTGTAAATGAATGTTTTTTATATATAAAATAATGAGGATAATGTGGGATTTAAGCTCGATGTGTTAAATATATTCGCTATACCCCATCTGGCTATCTTTAAGGCGCCCCTCTCCACCTTCTTGAGACAGGGTACTAAATCAGTAGCGTTTTTATTATGTGGTGTTAAGCCCCCACAGACTTGAGGGTCAAGTTGCCAGTGTGGGTGGAGCGTGAGACAGGAGCCGTCAGTAGCAAACAGTAGCGGCTTAAGGAACGCTGGGGCGACCTCTGTCAGGCAGACAGTAAGGTTGCCGGCTGGTAGGAAGCATAGCAGTCAGGTTGACAGATAGACAGGTAAGATGGTTTACTGTAGGCAGATGGTAGATAGACTGGCAATACCTCCAGCTAGAAGACAGGCAGGATAGCCAGCTAGCAAGCAGACTGACCGGATGGCAGACTGACGGGCAGGATAGCCAGCTAGCAAGCTGACTGACCGGATGGCAGACTGGCAGGCAGGCAGGCAGGATAGCCAGCTAGCAAGCTTACAGACCGGATGGCAGACTGGCAGGCAGATAGGATGGGAAACAAGGTAACAGGTTGGCCAGCTAGCAAGCTGGCAGGCAGGCAGGCAGGCAGGCAGGCAGGGAGTGGGAGCAGTCCCACAAGGTTATACCCAGGACACGGGTTCCATTGTGCCCGATCACTCCACCCGCAACTCTGCCTTCCGGTTGAATGACACCTTTTTTGTTATCTTAACAGTTGATTTGTAATACACCGATTGTATATTTCATGCTAGTGGTGAAATAAGTTATTATTGAAATATCAATCGATTATTAGGCACAGATAACCTGAAAGACTCCCGGTGAGCCATGCGTTAAGCTTGAATACGTTAAGCTGTAACGTATTGTTGAGTATGTTGAGCCATACGTTAAGCTGTAATGTATCAAGTATGTTGAACCGTACGTTAAGCTGTAACGTATTGTTGAATATGTTGAGCCATACGTTAAGCTGTAATGTATCAAGTATGTTGAACCGAACGTTAAGCTGTAACGTATTGTTGAATATGTTGAGCCATACGTTAAGCTGTAAGTCATAAGAGTTTAGACCCAATCTTTTAAGTCATGTTTTGGCCCTTCATTGTGAGTCTTGAGTCGGATATGCGATGTAAGTGTTGATTAGCGAGAGGCTTGCCAGATGTCCTACCGAATACCACGTGCGTAGCCTGATGGCTGGGACTCGCGTGCGTTCTCAGAGTATAAAAGGTTTAGGTTCACGTTTTATTGTATAACGTGTCTTTAAGATGTATTTTCATTTAGAACCTTTTATTTAGGCACACTTTAATGCAGAACGTACCATCAAAAATACAGTTTAAATTGACACCATTTCATTATGAGACTTTTAGCGTAGAATGTTTCATTACGAAACGTTTTACCTTAGAATGTTTTTAATTTAGTATATTATGGTTCTTCTAGTTTTATGGTGTTAATATCGGTTTATTGGCACGTTTTGTCTTTGACAAATATATAGTAATTCACGTTCTTCCTGACGTATCATTCTACTATGTTCTAGTCCCTGAAGCTGTATAGCCAGTACTCTTTGATCCTTTAGTCCGAAGACAACCTATGCGCGACTAGGCTAAGTCTAACATTGCCAGAGTAGAGTGAACTGTGTGTAGCCAAAGTTGTTTTGCTCGGCCCTTTGTCTTGGTAGCTCCTGTTATAGGCGCCAGCGAGGCGGTTGAGTGTGTGTGAGAGTGTGTTTGTGAGAGCTTGCGTCACGGCAGCAGCACCTAGTGAGACAGGAGGCTATTATCGAAGCCCTCACCCCCTCCGGCAACTCGTTTACATGGGTATCATCACTACTTCCTGAGGTGGTCTCCCAGAGATGCAATCAGCTGGTTTGGGACAGGTGGTCAGTGGTCGAATGTTTCCTCTTTGAAGTAGGTTCCTTATATCTCGCTCAACGCTTGCACGCACGCATGCATCTCTCTCCCTGATGCTTCTGTTCACCTAGCAGTAAATAGGCACCTCGAATTTAGTCAGCTGTTGTGGACTTCATCTTGGAGATGTGTGCATATTTACTATTTGTATGTATTATTTGTGCCTGCAAGATCGAGCTGTTAGTTCTTGGACCTTGCTCTTCTAACCGTCTGTTGTCTAATCTCTAATGTACTGACTTTCGACTTATTTTGTTTTCTTCTATCATATCTACTTCACATTTCCCTCTCACACACACACCTTGAGGTTCCCTTGAGGTGCTTCCGGGGCTTAGCGTCCCCGCGGCCCGGTCGTCGACCAGGTTTCCACATCCCTCCAGGCCTCCACACACACATATTCCTAGGATGCAGCCTGTAGGAGCTATCAAACTCCCAGGTACCTATTTACAACTAGGTGATCACGTTAAGGTGTTGTTGTTGTTGTTGTTTAAGATTCGCTACCTGAAACAAAAAGGTCCAAGTAGCACGGGCTATGGTGAGCCCGTTAATGTGTACGACCGCCAAGGTAATAGACTAAATGGCAGGCGCGGTTGTCCCTGCTTGCATATGCTCCTCTTACCCGGGTCATCTGATATGCTTTAGGGGTCAGTCCATGCTGTCGCCTTTATTATAAAATTGTATTGATGTTTTAGTATGTAGTTTAATATTATCATGTGTACAATCATTTATAGTTGATTAATTTATTTTTATAATTAATTGATAATGATTATTATAGCAAATTAATAATGGTTATTATAATGAATTAATAATAATTATTGATAAATAATTAATATAATTTATTCAAAAATTAATACTAGTATTATTGTTATAATTATTATTACTATTGTTTTATTATTGATAGAGTGTTTAGGAAGCAGCTTTACAGTAAAACACACATACTATTATTATAGCAGTAGTAAGGCAGTCATTATTATCATTAATGTTGTCATTGTTTATAATATAATTGTATTATTGTATGAATATTATTATTATTATTATTATTATTATTATTATTATTTAATTTTTTATTTATTTTTATATTAAGTAGTTAGGGTATAATAATAATAAAATAAATAATGGTTGGAATGAGGTTGAAGGGATACAATGTGACCGCTGGAGGCCTCCTTCCCCTCCCCCATCCCCCTCTACCTCCCTTCTCCCTCTTGACCCCTCGAGTCTGTTTGTTGGAGACAATAACAGTGCCAGAGCCAACATACGAGTGTGCTGGACCCACCTCGGTGCTG
>WNGS01001312.1:17162390-17213245 GCA_020271785.1 Procambarus virginalis | reverse complement strand
TTTTTTTAATTTTTGAGACAAGCTTGAAGATCATCTGTGGTGAGTTGGGCCTAAAGTACATTTATTTCATAAGCAGGGGAAATAATTGCTTCATGGAATAAAATGAGTCTTATGTTTTAAGAATGGGTTGCAAACAGTCCCACTACTTACCAGTAACTATATTACAATACTGTATGATGAAATATTACCAATTACAAAATGCCTCCATTCAGTTATCTTCATGCTGCTAGCTTGACTTGCAACTCATGATATAAGCTCAAGATTTTCAGAGAGTAATTCACTCCTCAAAATGACATGCATACTGAATCAAAACAGTAAGTAGGTGAACAATGCATTGTAAGCACTGCATTGTGGATATGTCAACTGTTGCAGCCAAAGGGTAAGGTAAGATAAGAAACCTGTTGAAGTGGACCAACTTGTAATATGAAAGCAGTATGATTTACAGTATGGTTGGGAAGAAGTTATTAATTTGTAATGCTATGGATTAATGATACTTAGGAAACTCAAAAAGGGTAAAATTCAAGTTTAGCACATAAAATACAAAGTTATGTCTTATTTGATAGTTGCTCACGTTCCTGCTAAATACAACTCGCATGCTTGGTATGTGTACATGACAAGTATATAAAGACAATTATATTAGAGAAATGTAATCATAGTACCAACCTGCTGCTTTATTAAACCAAACTGTATACTATTCTTATCTATATATGGAAATATGTGAAATGTAATTTTATAGATTACTACACAAACCATCTCTATAAACATTGACTCTGTATTACAAAGAATTGTAAAGCACAATTGAAGAATTCTTGTAATGTGGATTTTTTAGAAAGTATTTATCTCAGTATTATTCAGTAACTTTTCTTTTGTCATTTTTATGCATGATATATAACTCCATGCATCTAGTGCAAAACCTTTCACATTCATTCATTGTTGACATATACTGTACTGCATATAAAACTTTTACTGTGTAGATGCAAAATCTCTTATTCAATTGGATGTTCATTGACTTCTTGAAGTTAATGATTATTATTTCCTATTAAGTAAATAACAAAATTATATAAATATTACAATATGTCATCCAAGAAATGATAGTACCTGTATCATTAATGCTCTGGATGGAAAAATAGAAAGTATGGATTGTTGTACCCAAAAAAGATACCAACATTTTACATGATTAATTTTGTAGCAGGCCAGAGAAGGAAGGAAACAACCTAATCTAAACTTTCTTAGGCTACTGTATATACTGAACATACTGTACATATTTGTACTAAATTAGGGAAACGATGACATATATTAGAGCTAAGATTGTTTTTCCAGACCCAGTGACAGGTCAGGGTTGGTTTATAGTTACTGAAATACTTTTTGGCATGCCTTTTGGAGTACTCCAGTACAGTAGTACATTACTGGAGTACAGTGAACTTTGTGAAGCAACTTTGTGAACTTTGAGGATGCACCAGTCCAATTTTGTACATTCCATCTATAGCAGCTATAGGTACTATCAGTTTTAGAGGATGGGTTGAAGTATAAGTACGTCTTGAGAAAGCTTTCATGAGAGTAGGACACAAGGAGGAAAGTAAATTGAAGCAGAGAGAAAAAGAGTGAAAAATAATATTCATATACTGTGTATATATTACTAGTACTGTATTGTTCAGGGGCAAACACATGGATGATGAACAAATATAATTTGTTAGGAAAGTTGAATTTAGTATGTAAGGACATGTGATGTTTTAAACATCAATGTGGTCACAAGAAGCAGACCATCAACAGGAGAGAGGCTGGCCCTTTATCTCCTGTATAGTTGATACCTGCTTGATGGGGTTCTGGGAGTTCTTCTACTCCTCAAGCCCGGCCCGAGGCCAGACTTGACTTGTGAGAGTTTGGTCCACCAGGCTGTTGCTTGGAGCGGCCCGCAGGCCCACATACCTACCACAGCCCGGTTGGTTCGGCACTCCTTGAAGGAAACAATCTAGTTTCCTCTTGATTAATGGGTTACCAAGGCTAGCTCTTGGATGAAATGGCTGTCATTTTCCCTCCCAAAGAGTTATTATACATCTATTCCCATTTTCTAAAGTGTGCAGTTTTCATAAATGTTAATTTTATACAAAAAATTTTATGTATGCAGCAGTAAAAAAAAAAAAGCTAATCATACCTTAGGGATAATCAAGCATACCTTTGTTTTTAAGGAATAGAAGGTAGTTATTCAACTGTATGTGGATGCCCCCCACTTGGATTATTTACCTGAAGACCACTAACACTAGTGGCCTCAACAAAGACAGGAAGCCGGTGGCTTGTTGAAGGTTCCCCCCCCCCCCATTTGTCTTGATGATCTTTTCCAGTTGGACTTTAAAATCTAACATAGTTTTGGCATTAACAGCTTTGGCAGGTAGGTAGTTCCATGGGTTTATAATTTATGTATATTAATTATACATTAATAATTGAAAGAGTGAAAAAAGTATTCTGTGCTTTTGAATTCAAAATTAAGCATTTTTCACTCACCCTGTGAGTGAAAAAGCATCACCTGTTCTCAGTCCTACATTGTGCCTTGTTGAGCTTGAAACCATCACTCCTTGTTTGTGTTACATCTGACGTTTTGAAGAAATTGTCCGGATCAACATCCTCTAAATTGTTTAGTAGTGTATTATAAAAGTTTCATTGAGATCCGAGCTGTCATGCCTGGTTTGCAGTGTTGTTAGCCCTTTGACCCTCAACTGTTCCTGATACGCGAGTTGACTTAGCACCGGAATGATTTTTGTTTCCTGGTGTTGCACTTTCTCCAAACAATCATGTCCTTCTGAAGATGTACTCTCCATGCTTGGATACAGTAATTCAAATGTGGGCATACCAGAGAATTATACAATTGGATCACTACCTTCTTTTCTTTAAAGTCAAAGGTACGCTTGATTATTCCAAGGGTTTGGTTAGCTTTTTTGACTGCTGCTCCTACCTATTGTGCAACTTTCAGTGAGTGATGGGTTTTGACTCCAAGGTTGATTATATTCAACTCTGGTGTGCCCCACTTGGTTTATTGTATCCAAGCATGGAGACCTCAACTTCAGAAAGACAGTTGGATTGGAGAAAGTTCAACACCAGGAAAACCAAATCATTCCAGAACTAAACCTTACATGTAATGGTTGAGGGTCACAGGGCCAACAACACTGCAAACCAGGCATGACAGGGTGGTTCTCAGAAACTTTCAGAATACTGAACAAATTGGAGGATGTTGATCCGGACAATTTCTTTGAAAGGTCAGATGTAACACAAACAAGAAAAAACCATTTCAAGCTCAACAAGTCACAATGTAGGACTGAAAAGAAGAGATCCTTTTCACCACTGGGTTATAAACCCATGGAACTGTCTATCCACAGAACCTGTAAATGCCAAAACAGTTGAATTCTAAAATCCAACTAGAAAAATCATCAATACAAATAGGGGGACCTTGACAAGCCTCCAGCTTGTCAAGCTTCCTGTCCTCGTCAAGGCCACTAGTGTGTTAGTGGCCTTCTGGTCAATTTAGTATTTATTTTTGAATGATAAGAAACTCTACTCTTGTTATGCAATGTATTGATTGATTTGCACTGTAGGTAAAACAAAAGTATTGACAAACTTTGTGACAGGTGTTTCCATCTACCTGATATGCCTTCTTAAGGCTAACCAAAACTAACAGTTAAATATAAATCTTGTACATATTCTTAGAATTTCTTCATTCCTGGTCTTAATGCTTTTAATAGCCTGTGGTATAACTATTGTACATTTGGCCTTTTTTAAGTGTGAATAATTTCATTCTGTGCTCATTTGGGGTTTCAGTAAAAGCTACAGAATTTCTTGCTATGTACAGTAATAGTTAATCTTGATATACACATTCTACAGCCGCTACCAGTGTAGATGTTGTGTGCTCAGAATTCTGTAATTAAAAAAAGAATAGCTTTGTTTATTTAAAATGGATGTTTCAAATAGCCTAGCATTATTAAAAAAAATATTCTTTATGAATTACCAGCTAGGAAGGATACAATAACTGTATAATGCTGTTAGCCAAGTTTAATTAAAGGAATACTGTATGCTAAAATATTAAATTAGGGTAAAGCAGTCTCAAATGAAAATCTTACAGTACTGTCTCGGTTTGATGTTCTTTTACCCATTAAACTGCTAAGCTTTTCAAAATACCACATCTAGGTGTTGCATGGAAAAATATTGAAACCTATAGGATCAATCACATTGCAATTCAGCACAGGAATAATAGCATATGGAGTCAATTGAGCAGTGTATGGATCAACCATCTCTTGTCTGCATACATACAAACATCCCTTCTATTCAGGAAATTCAGAAGGAATGTATACATTATACCTCATTATAATAAAATTGGATGATATGAGGTTTAACAAAATTATTTNCAGGCTGTAGTGATAAAGGACTCACTGCTAGCATCTGAAGATACCACATTATCATTACCTAGAACATCATATACTTTTACACCTGAGGAACTAATGTTCAAGCCATCTGTAAAGCTTGCCCAAATTTGGAGTGCATAACTATACAACATTGCAGTGTAGGGGATATCAGGTCTTATTTTGAAAAACTGGCAACTTGCAGCATTTAAAAAGGTCACTCTATGTGGCCTTGAATGGGACCTCCTCCGCTCACATATAGCCATCAATGAAGACCCCATGCCTATCAGCAATCACGTGACAGAAGTGACACTGACTGAACCATGTCAAGCTGATGCATATCATTTAGGTGCTCTCTCAATATGCTTTCCTCAAATAACTCACCTGTGGGTAATTGGGCCACGGCAAGACAATAATAATGACGCATGGGATGGTGGCCGAGTTTTCAGCAATCTGATGCATCTCTACTTCCAAGGAGAAGTCTTTACTGATGATTTTGGTAGAATTGAGGTAATTTGAATAGCAAAACAATCAGTAATTTGATGTGTAATATATTTCTTGTTTTTTGTTTTTTTTGTCTTTGTACAGTATGAAGTTTTCTCTAACATTTTTAACCCATTCGCTGCAAAACAAAAAACAAAATCTTTGGTTACCTAAAGATCAGAAGCTGTTCAGTGCAATAAACAAATTTCCATGCCCTGTAATATTCAATCAGATTTTTTAGTCTTTAAAGCTGGCACCTGCACACAAGGTACATGATATTATCTGTTGATTGAATCAAATGTCATCCTAAGTGGTAGTACAGAAACTACCAAAACTGACTTCAAACCCCCACATTGACAATTTAATTATTCCTTTGAATGTTTCTACTTAATTAAACTAAATGTTTTGTTCATTGTGACATGTGCAATAGTGATATACAGCACTGTACTGATATATATTATACTGTATATATGGTAATTAAGCATATTAAAGTTGATTTACAAGCTTAGTTATATCGTCTTTCTAGAAGGAAGCTCTCAGTAGCTCCCCAAGCTTAGTTCCAGTACCACCAAGCCTTACCTAAACACATCAGGCCTCTTGAGACTCATCCATCACATACCTGAAGCCAGGGGCTAGAATCTGGCTCTCACTGTAGTGTGAGTGAAGCTCAGGGATCAGAGATCAACTCAAAAGTGAGAACGAATTTTGTTTAAGTTTTTTTATGGAGGGAGAAGAGAAGGCATTTGTGTTCACCATAGCGAACCACTAAGCTGGTATGGTGAGTGCAGTCAATAAAAGGTGGCCACATACAGTCAGAAAATGACCCCACCACCCTCCCTCCCACAGCCTTACTCCTCCCTCCATGGAGCACAGTGCTAAATATCACCACAATCCCACTATTATCAGAATCCTGGTCAGTTTTATCAGTCAGGGCTCTTCTGTAATACTATCATCACTAAATAATAGCATGAACATATATATTATGACATTTGTAGGCAATGCTGTGGTCACAAGCTGAACAGCGGTGCTGTGAGCTCATGCTGCGTGCGTCAGCCTTGATGGCTCGCTGAGTACTGAAGCTCTCACACCCAGGAATGTTGGCCTGGATTTTTTTTCTAGGTGGCATCTGGTAACTATCGGTTGTGGCTGCACTATAGCTGCCCTTATCCCAGGCGGGGCGTTTAATTATAGCGCTAGACATGAAATCATATATATATACAATAGGGCCTCGATTTACGATGCTAATCCGTTCCCAGAGACGGATCGTATGTCGAAATATCGGAAGTCGAAGCGAATTTTCCCATAAGAAATAAAGGGATTTGAATTAATCCGTTCCCCACCCTCCAAAATATTAACATAAAAATACATTTTATACTGAATACAATGTTTTTTCTAACTACAATACAGTACCAAAACTTCACTTACCTTTATGGAGGGATTTTGATGGCGTATGGAAGATGGTGATGAGGGGGGTGGAGGAGAGTTGTTACTGTTTGGAAGGGGAGTCCCCTTCCATTATCACATCAGGCAGTGATGTTTTCTCTGGGGTACTCTCTCTCTTACGTTTTGCCTGAATACCACTAGGACCTGGTTGTGGTTCAGTGCTTGTTTGTCTCACTACAAATTTGTCAAGACACATTTGTTTTTCCATTCGATTTAACATTTGTCTGTAATGATGCATCACTTTAGCACCCATAATGTCCTTTTTCTTAACCAGTATGGTGGATATCGTTGACTGAGATTAAGTTGTACTGCCTAGCCAGTTCACCGACCTGCACACCGTCTTCATATTTACGAATGATCTCTTGTTTCTGCTCTATGGTCATTCTTACATGGGATCTCATATGTTGAGCCTTACCACTGACTTTCTTGAGACTCATGGCGCGATAGAAAATAATTAATGTTCAAAATGCAAAAAATCACCACAAAAGCGGAATTTCTTATAGGCGCGATCGTCACTAAGTGGGTAGCTGTAGTAAACTGAGGCAGGTCGGACCGCGTGACCGGGAGCCACGCGCTCGGCCGACCCGAACGTGTACCAACAAATATCGGATGTCGAGTCTCATTTTTTTATGAAACTTATATCGGAACTCGAATTTATCGTAAGTAGGGGCAATCGTATGTCGAGGTGCCACTGTATATGACTTGCGCGGTTTCGGTTTTGTCACTGAAATCATATACAGTGGCACCTCGACATACGATTGCCCCTACTTACGATAAATTCGAGTTCCGATATAAATTTCATCAAAAAATGCGACTCAACATCCGATGGTGTCGTCGACATCCGATATTTGTTGGTACACGTTCGGGTCGGCCGAGCGCGTGGTTCCCGGTCACGCGGTCCGACCTGCCTCAGTTTACTACAGCTACCCGCTTAGTGACGATCGCGCCTATAAGATATTCCGCTTTTGTGGTGATATTTTGCATTTTGAACATTAAAGGAATTATTTTCTATCGCGCCATGAGTCCCAAGAAAGTCAGTGGTAAGGCTCAACATATGAGATCCCATGTAAGAATGACCATAGAGCAGAAACAAGAGATCGTTCGTAAATATGAAGACGGTGTGCGGGTCGGTGAACTGGCTAGGCAGTACAACTTAATCTCAGTCAACGATATCCACCATACTGGTTAAGAAAAAGGACATTATGGGTGCTAAAGTGATGCATCATTACAGACAAATGTTAAATCGAATGGAAAAACAAATGTCTCTTGACAAAATTTGTAGGGAGACAAACAAGCACTGAACCACAACCAGGTCCTAGTGGTATTCAGGCAAAACGTAGGAGAGAGAGTACCCCAGAGAAAACATCACTGCCTGATGTGATAATGAAAGGGGACTCCCCTTCCAAACAGTAACAACTCTCCTCCTCCCCCCTCATCACCATCTTCCATATGCCATCGAAATCCCTCCATAAAGGTAAGTGAAGTTTTGGTACTGTATTGTAGTTAGAAAAAAAAACATTGTATTCAGTATAAAATGTATTTTTATGTTAATATTTTGGAGGGTGGGGAACGGATTAATTCAAATCCCTTTATTTCTTATGGGAAAATTCGTTTCGACTTCCGATATTTCGACATACGATCCGTCTCTGGGAATGGATTAGCATCGTAAATCGAGGCCCCATTGTATATATGATTTGCACGGTTTGCCTCTATTTTCAGTTTTTATTTGTAAGTTTCTTACCATGTGGGGTTTGTTTTGTTATGCCTACCTTTCTGAGTGCCTAACCCCAGTCAATGGCAGATAAGAAAAAAAACTCACAGGGAGGTTTTCCAGGGCCATTGCTCCCTGCACCTCTCTGAGGGGGCCAGGTTCTGGCTTGTGGTCCCCAGTAGGCTGAACTCCATAGACTAATGCCCTGGTCTAATGTATCATATATTAGCCCGATAGCTCCAGGCAGCCTTCGGTGCTCACCCAAAAAATGGCAATTCATTACATTCAATACTGGTTTTTTACTTGAAATCTAATAAAAATAAGAAAAAAATATACAGTATTGTGTATATTTCCTGCAGCGAAAGGGCTAAATAGCATACTGTATTTGCATTTTGTCTCTGAAATATTGTACTATATGTATGTAAAAGTAAATATTACTGTATTTCTGGATTACAGTACTTAGAATATGTGTACCGTATGTTCTCTCCTTCCTGTATAATGTACATGGGTTTATTTTTTTTACTTCAGAGAGAACAAGGATTACAAAATATGTTTGATGTGTTGCTTACGTGGTGTAGAAATCTGAGGAGCCTTACCCTATACACAAATTCTATTGAAAGTGACAAGGTATGCTATATATTTATAATCATACAGTACTTGTGCACATTGAGTGCAGATTCTGTTGTGTGTATTTTTTGAGACTAAAAGATATGATGAAATTTATGATTGTTAGACAATATGACATGGCAAAAGAGAATATGGCCGAGTAAAAGACAATACAGTAATGTATTGGGATGAGTGAAAGACGGTAATGTATCAGGCTGAGTAACAGATAGTAATGTAACGTACGATTATGTTACGTTGTTGAGTAGATTAGATACACGGTCTTTAGTGGGTTTTCATATTTATTTAGGACTCTTGGATACAGCAGTGTCGTAGACGTTGAGACGGAGCTGGAGCAAAGCAGAGAGCTGAGTGAGGCCGGAGTCGTGGAGCTCAATGTGGGAGAGCGTTGTAGCTCAATGCAGTCCTAGTCTGCTGTCTGTTCTGTGTCAAAGCTGTAGCATCTTGGGGTCGATTAGAACTGCATACGCCGAGTGCGACATTCTTGACTGTGGAAATTGTACTGTTGGCTATTCGCAATTCACTTGCTTATATTCGGTGACTACACCTCAGCTTCCTCCAACCAGGATGGAAAGAATGTTACCTGTAAATAGGGATAGGATTGTAGCTTGTGTAGTTAGTGCTAATTAGTTATGCCATTAAGATAATGAGAGACTGTAGTGAGTACTGTATATTGTTTACTCGCTACAGTAATATATGCAGCCGAGTGACAGAGAGTACTGGTAATATACAGTACAGTATGTAGCGTAGTACTGTAGAGTGAAAGACGGTAATTTATGTACCCGAGTGAAAGACAGTAATGTATCTAGCCAACTGAAAGAGTAATACAGTATATCCAGCCGGGTGAAAGACTGTAATGAATACACCTTAGTGAAAGACAGTAATGTATCAGACTGAGTGAAAGGTGGTAATGTATTCAGTTGAGTGAAAGATGGTAATATATCTGGCCAAATGAAAGAAGGTAATGTATCCTGCCAAATGAAAGATGGTAATAAATCCCCACATTATTTCTTTTATATGCTTTGACTGTCTTTACTCTTATCCTGCACATTCACAGTTGTTACTTCCAGTTTTGAGGTACTGTGCAATACAGCTTAATATTGTGTGTTTCAGTTCATCTGATTTACTTGATTTACTTGAGGACTACTAATCCTAGTGGCTTTGACGAGGATAGGAAGCCTGCAGATTGTCGAAGGTCCCCCGCATTTGCCTTGATGATCTTTTCCAGGTAGATTTGAAAACTTAACATAGTTTTGGCATTTACAGTTTTGGCAGGTAGGCCATGGATTTATAACCCTGTGAGTGAAAAAGTATCGCCTGTTCTCAGTTCTACATTATGGCTTGTTGAGCTTGAAACTGTTGCTCTTTGTTTGTGTTACATCCGACCTTTTGAAGAAAATTGTCCAGATCAGCATCCTCTAACTTGTTCAGTACTTTAAAAGTTTCTATGAGATCTGGCCTGTCATACCAGGTTTGCAGTGTTGTAAGCCCTGTGGCCTTCATCCATTCCTGATTCGAGACGTGACTTACCTCTGGAATGACTTTTGTTACCCAGTGTTGCACTTTCTCCAGAAAAGTTATGTCCTTTTGAAAATTCTGATTCTGAAAATGAAGTCTCCATGCTTGAATACAGTACTATAATCCAAATGGGGGCACACCCGAGATTTATACAGTTGAATAATACCTTCTTTTCCTTAATTAAAGTCAAAAGTATGCTTGATTATTCCAAGGGTTTGGTTAGTTTTTCTGACTACTGTTCTACCCTATTGTGCAACTTTTAGTGAGTGGTGGATTTTGACTTCAAGGTCCTTCATCAATCTGCTGTAATGTAATGTTATTAATTTGGCAGTTGTTATGTGGGTTGTTATGCCCCACATGCATATTCTTGCATTTGATATTAACCCTCAAACCGCTAGGGGTCCAAATGGCTTTAACACCCACAGGCGCAACAAAAAAAAAATCCAAAAAATTCTTTCGTCTTATAAAAGTCTTCAATTTTGTTCCCTGATCACGGAAAAAAATAATAAAAAAATCATAGGCGGCATATTTTAGCCGCAATAGGGTAGGGAATTCTGGCAAAAAAGGGGCGTTGACAGAGCCTTCGCCAGACGAGGTCTACTCCACTCGAGCTGTCAGGCAGTAGTTGCCACAAATATATTATTACCTAATTATTTCAATGTCTCTGATTGATTTTTTCTTAGTTTTTTTGCAGTAATATTATTCAATACAGTGAATTGTGATATATTTATATAATGTGTGAACCATTGCTGTACTCAAAATTATGGTGTGCATATTAGTGATTCAATTATTATGTTCATAAAACAGTAAACAAATAATTTTGCTGTTATTACACTATATACACAGGTTATATATAAGTATCTGCATGTTTTGTTCACCAGTCTCACCAGAAAATGGGGTTTTCATTACATTCAATGCTGGTTTTTTTTTGCCTTTGGCTTGCTCATGCACCGCTTGAGCCATCTTGGTCTTTGGACCAGGTGTTCTATTTTCTTTCCTCTCCTAGGTTTGTTGTGGCCCCTTCGGTCTGGGATTGTTTTTGAAAGGTTTGTTTTTTATGGCTTTAGCCTCTGGTGGATAGGGTTGGAGAGCTTCATGCTCTTTTCTGACACAAGGGGTCCTGCTCCTTTGGATCTGAGGGTCGATTTGTTCATTTGCAGCCCTTTCCTTCTTTTCTGGCAAAGAATGTGAGGGCTGACTTCCAGTGGGGTCCGTTGATTGTGATACTTGGTTGGTTAGGTCAGGATGCATCATGTCTTATGTTCGGTGATGGCTTTCCGTTGCTACCTGTGGGACACTGGTTCAGTGTCCGTGGATGTACTCTGGGTAAATCTGGTTCCTCTGGTTCCCTGTTCCTAGGCTTGTGTTTCTTTGGTTGTCCGCAGTTTCCTACAGTCTAGCCAGCCTGCGGTCTACCTTCGTGCCCAGGAGGTGCGTAAGTATGTTGCTCTGGCCGCTGTCGTTGGTCATGGATTTTGGGTTGGTAATTGTGCACATGGGTTTCGGAGGTTAAACAGGGTTTTTGGCCGCCTGGTATCTTGTGAACGTTCCGGGGCCCTCTCCGGCCTTGTGTTGTTGCGGCCTGATATGTCTGTTGCGGCCTGATATCTCATCTTTGTGGTGAGACCTGTGGTGCTGCTGCCTCCCGGGTAAGTCCCTGTGTTTATTTATCTGTTGATATTTAGCTTCAGGGAGACAACGGGGCTCCCCACAGAAAACCAGTCTTGAATGTAATGAAACGCCATTTTCTGGGCGAGTCTTGGGGGCTCCCTGATATCCTCCCTCCCTCCAGTTGGCGGTTTTTCATCATTCTATAAACTGAGGGGTGGAGCAGCTGATTCTCCTGATTGGGCTCTCCATAGGAAGGGTGGGTGCTAGCGTTTGGGCACGCTAGTTGCATGACAATTGGCTTGTTCCATTGTTTTCTTTTTTTGGGGCCATTCTTTGGCTCTGTTCAGACATAGGTTGCAATTTTAACCAGTTGAGGTTTGTATTGTTTCACCTACCTTTCTGGTGGTATTCCCAGTCGATGGCAGAAATGACAAACTCTAAATGTAGAGTGCTCATATGGCCATTGCTCTCTGTGCCTCTCTGAGTGGACCAAGTTCTGGCTCTGGTCTCTGGTAGGCACACAGAACTCCAGGGACTGATGACACCAAACTAATATGGCACATGTCACTTTGAATAGCTTCAGGGATCCTCCGGGGCTAGCCCAGAAAATGGCATTTCATTACTTTCAATGCTGGTTTTTCATTAGGCATTATCATGCATTATTTCAGTTATATTTTGCCGTGAAAAGAAATGGTTTCCGGAGACTGGAAGAATTAAGAATTGGATTGCAACACGATCTAGATGTGGATGTTATCTTCGCTATACTTCATAGAACCAATGATCTCAGAATTCTTGGTCGAACAGATTGGTGGACCTCGATAAATGAAGAATCAAAACTATTTCTCATTGATACATTTAAAGCAAGGTAAAGAGCATTATATGTAATAAAGTTAAGATTTTTGTGGTCATTAATTATATGACTCATGAATTTGCAGTTTATATAATTTATCTTTAAATTTTTATTGTTTTTCTGTCATGTCTGTTTATTTTGCCAAGTACAAATAATTCTTCTTTCATGAGTAATAATCTGAAAAGCTAAGTATTGAATATGTTATCTCCACATGGCCTAACCATATGTACATTCTGCACCTCTCGCCTCACAACACTTTCGAGCTATCTTACTTCTGTGAGTTCCATTATGTTCATTAGAACTGCACTGGTGGCATAGGAATCCTTTCACATTGTCCTTCCAGGGGGACAGGAATGTGCTGGAGGGGGGGGGGCTCTGCTGGAAAAATTCCTTTCTGCACAGAATGAAAGACTCATTCATCAAAATTAAAGTCCTACAGAAATATTTTGATACAGTAATAGCAGAGGATACCTGGTGTTGCCCAGTGGCTCTTTAAGTACCTGGTCTATGACTGAGCTAAGAATATTGGTTATACCCTGCACACTGGGGGCAGTTAGGAAACTCCAGGACTAAAATTGTATAAGTTTTGTGTGTCATCAATGACCCCTAGGGCTGTGTGAACCCACTTATCACTTGTGACTATTTTCTGGAGGCTCCTACTATCATATGGAGTTTGAGTGAATTTCAGTCAGTAGTATCCAAATGTATACCAGACACATATGCACATGAAGATACTATTCAAATTTATTGGTATAAATGTCAAAGGTTGATTGACTAACCAGTTATGAATACTGTAGTTAATTTCGTTCATAACATCGGCTTGATATTTCCATAGGAAATATCAAGCAGTGAACAGTATTTTATTCTAGTAAAACGTAGGTCTGTAACATAAAACAGCACAGTAGTAATTTAGATAATAGGGGTAGGTAATAGAGAAGATAGAGAATTATCAGGAGAAAGTGCCAAGCCATTACGACTATATAGCACTTGGAAGGGCGGTCAGGATAAGGACAAGGATGGGAACCGGGGAGTTGGGGGGATAAGGAATGTTGCCCAACCACTTGGATGGTCGGGGATTGAACAGGTGGCAAGCAATACTGTATATGTTGCGAATAAGTTGAAGGAAGTGTCTCATAAAGTTACAAGATCATTTATTGAACTGGTGTGTTGAGAGAGTGCTAGTTAGTGTAGAGAGTATGCAGAGCAAGAGCATAACATATATAGTACCTGGAATTAATACAATTAGATCAACAGGATGATAAGGGATTTAGTTTAAAGTTACATTAGATAAGCATAAATTTTGTGCAAAGGAATTGTTAGATAAGAATGTAGTGGGAAGGAGATATTAAATGAAGCCCTCAACTTTATAAAATGTCTTTAGAATAGAGATACAGTATTTTGATTATTGATCATTAGAAAACAGCATCTTGTCATAAAATAAAATTCTTAGTTTTGCTCTTTATTTCTTAGCTACTGATTACTGTGTATGACATTAGAACCAGAAAATGTTCACCTTAATCGGAGGTATTAAAACGCCATTGATATGCATATACAGTACAGTAATGAACACAAATTATTTCAGATATAGGAATCTTGAGGTGTATGGACTGGATGATTACTGTGATGTTGCTCATGACCCACGGCCTCTGAAGAATAACTCCAGTAATGTTCCATGGTAGCTGTGCTATTCATCATTCAAAGGCCGTTTATTGCTATGCAGTGTATAACAGCGTATTGTATGTTTCCATCGCGTGCTCATATTTTTATATACGTTTTCACTGTTGTCAGTTGAAGATATACTGTATAATGAAGGGCCATGTTGATCTATCACAAGAATAGCATCTGGGTTGATATGTTTAAAGTCTAATGTAACTCACTGTTCATGTACTGTATGGCCATTTGGAAGAAAATTTTAGATTTGGTAAGTAGGTGCCAAATAACTAAATCTTCATAATTTAACTCTTTTTTTTTTTTGTATTGCATAATTCAATTTGTTGAAATGTATAAATGCTTATGTACTTATGTATTTATTTATTTATGCTTATGTTTTATTTTGAAGTATGATGACACATAAGTCCAAGACCAAGTAAGTCAATTTTCAGTTAAATGATCATCCCTTAAGCTGAGCAGCATGGCCTGGCCAGGCTACAGGACTTATGACTACTCTAAGACCAATCATTATAACACAGTAAGAGTCAGCTGAATAAAGAGTTGGATTNTATATATATATATATATATAATATATATATATATATATATATATATATATATATATATATATATATATATATATATATATATATATATATATATATATATATATATATATATATATATATAATATGTCGTACCTAGTAGCCAGAACGCACTTCTCAGCCTACTATGCAAGGCCCGATTTGCCTAATAAGCCAAGTTTTCATGAATTAATTGTTTTTCGACTACCTAACCTAACTTTTTTGGATACCTAACCTAACCTAACCTCTAACGATAGGTTAGGTTAGGTTAGGTTAGGTAGGGTTGGTTAGGTTCGGTCATATAACTACGTTAATTTTAACCCCAATAAATAAAAATTTACCTCATACATAATGAAATGGGTAGCTTTATCATTTCATAAGAAAAAAATTAGAGAAAATATATTAATTCATGAAAACTTGGCTTATTAGGCAAATCGGGCCTTGCATAGTAGGCTGAGAAGTGCGTTCTGGCTACTAGGTACGACATATATATATATATAATATATATAATATAATATATATATATATATAATATATATATACACATACACACGCACTGTATAATGACCCAATTCAGGCATTTTTGAGAGATTAGGTCCCCATCATAAGTGCTATAAAAAAGATTGACTGAATTTTATACCAAATTATTAGACTGGTCAGTCTAAAAAGAAGTTGATGTATGCAGTATATAAGTATAGTGTCAAATATACATGAAAGAGTGTCAAATATACCATGAAAGATGAATAGACTTTCAATATTAAGTTGTAAATATAAATGAGATTGACAAAAATCCTTTTCTGCATATAATGTATCACTAACTAAAAGCTGTCTTAAGTACTAAATGGGTTGAACTATCCAAAAATCGTCAACTCTTTGTAGCCTTGGATAGATCAACTGGTTAGTACATTAAATAGGACTTTAGTTTAATGATACATATAGAATTTTTGAAACTGTCCTTTGTATTTATAGCTTTTAGCAATTCTTCATTCCAAAGGCACACCATGCATCAATAAGAGTTTCCCAAGAATATGAATTTTCCATTATAATACGCTGCAGACAGTTTCAGTCACATGGCTTGTGAGTGATACAAGTGCTCACACAGTCTCATGTGTTAACTATACTTTCTATTTTGGGCGGGGGGAAGGGGGAAGGGGGAGCTTTAGTGATAGTTGGTGTTGCAAATTGAGGTAAATATTGTATATAATCCATTCATATATATATATATATATATGAATATTAAAAGATATTATATATGTATATATATGTATATTATATATGTATATATATAATATATATGTATATTAAAAGAAAAATTAATAACACGTCAATTGATAAAGAATTTAATGCGACCCGTAATGAAATATCACAGAAAATAAATATTTTATGCAATTATTTTTTATTTTTACCTTGTGATAGAACAATTATTTAAGAATATTTATATACATGTACAATGTAAAGAATGACCTACAACATACACAATTGTTCAAATGTAAAATTGGCAATAAAAACCTAAGCTAACAAAATTATTTTAAACATTCACATTTAGCTGCTTACACTTTATTCACTTGAGGGGTGTGTGATAGGTGATTGCCTGGAGCATAGGGAGCCCCTATGGCTTTCCAGAGCTTACTGGGCTGTTACGTATGTATTAGACCGTGGCATCAGTCGATTGGAGTTCTTTTGCCTACTGGGGACCACAAGCCAGAACCTGGGCTCCTCAGAGAGGCTAGGGGAGCATTGGCCTATGGAAACCCCCCATGTACATATTTGGAAGCATTCCCTATCTGTCATTGACCGGGGTTGGCACCCAAAAAGGTAGGCATCACAAAACAAACCCCACATGGTAAAAAAAATATTATTGCTGCCCTAAGACCGACAGAGAAAAGAACCCCCTCAATTCTAAGACAAGCAAACATCACACTCCACCGTCGCGTTGCTCATCTGCACAGCCCCCCGCCCCATACCCCCGGACCTCCCACACCATTCAGTTCTCAGCTGAAATCTGACTGTGGACGTTGTCGACTTTGGCCTCTCATGCTGTGCGGTCTTGTGTCTTGTGGAGTTTTTCTGAGGTGCGGTGCACAGGCCAGGAGTAATTTATCAGTACTGGGGCTGCATGTGCTTAGGATCACCTTCCCTAAGTGCTCTGTAAGTAATACCCTTGCATTCTGGGGTTCCCTTCCACAGGGCGATCAGGAACCGCTTCCGTAGGGATCTTTTGCTGCTCGGCAATTGCACACCCTTGGGGTCAGCTGGGGTTTTCATTTCTTTTGTTTGGCCTTGGGTTGGAAGTGGTATCGTTGCTGGTAGGGGCGCAAATTACTGTGCAGCTTGTCTCCCATTACATACAGCGGCCGGTTTGTTCCTCCTAGAGCCGTTGTGCTTTTGCTGGGGTTTTCTTTTTCTTTTTGTTTATTTTGTTGCTGCAGAGTACTAGGTTGATTGCTTACCCGGATGCCCTGAGGCTGCCACGTTTGGGTTATAGGGACCCGGACTTGAGGGTGTTAGTCGCTTTGACCTTGGTTTCATCCGCGCTATCAAGTCCTTCCCTAGTTGGTGTTGTCTGTCCTGCTCTCCCTCTTCCCCCACCCTCCCTGCTCCCAAACATCTGAGGGTTTAGGAGTCGGGGCAGGGTTTAGATGGAAGTGAGATTCGGGCGGCTTCAGGGGCTGCCCCATCCGGATTGACAACTGAGGCATTTGAGCCGGTTCCTCCTGCTGAAGCTGCTGGGTTTTTACCAGACTTCGCTGGGGTGCACTCTCTGGCACGTTTTGCCTGCATACCACTAGGACCTGCTTGTGGCTCGCTGCTTGATTTTCTCACTAGAAATCGTTCCATTAAAGATTGTTTTCCCTTCTTTGCAACACTTGTCTGTAGTGAGGCATCACATTGTCATTGAAAAGGTTAATGCAACAGCTTACTACAGCTTTCTCTGGGTGAGTCGTTTCAACAAAAGTTTGCATTTCTTCCCACATCCTACACCACTTCCTAATTGTTGAGGAAGGGACAATCTCTACTGCCTCCTCCTCCTCTGAAGAAATATCCTCAGCTGCCTCTTGTTGCTGCTCCTTTTGAAGGGCTTGGAGTTCTTCGGTGGTCAGTTCATCGCTGTGTTCCTCCACCAACTCCTCCACATCAGCACCATCCAACTCCAAGTCCATTTTCCAGCTCAGAGTAACAATTTCCTCAACAATAGACACTTCATTTGCAGGCTCAAACCCCTCAAAGTCAAGTTCTGAAACACCTTCAAGCCACAATTTTCTCCAGCCAGAGATCAGGGTTCTTTGAGTCACTTCTTGCCAGGCTTTATCAGCGAGTTTTAAAGCACTACAAATGATAAAATGTTTTTCTAACACTCTTTGAGGGTGAGGTTTGTGGCATCAGTCACTTCAAAACATTTCTGGAAAAGTGACCTTTCATGATGTTTCTTAAAATTGGCAATGATTTTCTGGTCCATCGGCTGAATTAGAGGAGTGGTGTTAGGAGGAAGGAACTTTGTGACAAAATTAAATTTGTCCTACAATGCATCTTCCAAGCCTGGAGGATGAGCAGGAGCATTGTCGAGAAGAAGCAGGGCCTTGAGTGGCAAACTTTTCTCCTCCAGATATTTTTCTATGGAAGGGCAAACCGCCTCATTCACCCACTCCATAAAAAATAGCCTAGTCACCTATGCCATATTATTACCCCTCCACATCACACATGATATTTACTTGCTGGATTTGATATTTACCAAGAAAGAGGAAGAGATATTTGAAATTCAGTACCTTCCTCCCTTGGGTAAAAGTGACTGCAGTATGTCTTTTTGGGAATAAAGTCTGCAATGCTTTATAATCTGGAAGAAAATGAGGTTGGAGCAGTTGAAAAACCTGATTTCAGGAGAGGTCATTATGGGGAACTCAGACATTTCTTTAAGGACTTTGACTGGAAAGACTTGCTGTTAGGACATGAAGTAAATGAGATGTATGTCAAGTTTTGTGAAATACAGTATATGATAAAAGCACAACAAAATTTATACCAAAGCAGAGATGCAGAACTAGGAAACAGGATTGGTTCAACAGAAATTGCGAGAGTGCCAGAGACCAAAAGGCACAAAAATGGAGGCGATGAGTCACAATAACGTGGCTAAAGTATGTTGACCAGACCACACAGAAGACAGAAGAGTTAGGGAGGATATGATCACCACGTACAAGATTCTCAGAGGAATTGACAGGGTAGATAAAGATGGGCTATTTAACACAAGGGCCACACGCACTAGGGGACACAGGTGGAAACTGAGTGCCCAAATGAGCCACAGAGATATTAGAAAGAATTTTTTTAGTGTCAAAGTAGTTGACAAATGGAATGCATTAGGCAGTGATGTGGTGGAGGCTGACTCCATACACAGTTTCAAGTGTAGATATGATAGAGCCCAGTAGGCTCAGTAACCTGTACACCAGTTGATTGACAGTTGAGAGGCGGGACCAAAGAGCCAGAGCTCAACCCCCGCAAGCACGAATAGGTGAGTACACACTAGAAGGTGAAGGGACGACGACGTTTCAGTCCATTCTGGACCATTCTCAAGTCGATTGCCAGGCTTGAGTTTTAAAGCACTACAAATGTTAAAATGTTTTTTCTAGCAGTCTTTGAGGGTGTGTTATAAACAATCGACTTGAGAATGGTCCAGGACACACCGAAACGTCGTTGTCCCTTCACCTTCTAGTGTGTGGTCTGGTCAACACACAAAAATGGAATCAATATAGAGAGGCCAAACCCCCAAACATACCAGCGATACAAAGATGCGAGAAACAACTACACGGCAGTGAGGAGAGGCAGAAAGAAATTTTGAAAAAGGGGTTGTGGACAAATGTAAAATAGAACCAGGTTTATTCTATAAATTCATAAACAACAAATTGCTGGTAAAGGATAATATTCAGAGGTTGAAAATGGGAAATAGATTCACGGAAAATGAAAAGGAAATGTGTGAAACATTAAACGAAAAGTTCCAGGGTGTGTTTGTACATAATGAAATCTTCAGGGAACCAGACAATAAGAATTCCAGAGAACAACAAAGAGCACATTGAGGTGTCTAGAGATGAAGTGGAAAAAGGCTCAAGGAGCTAAGTAAGAACAAAGCAGTTGGTCTAGATGAAATTTCACCATGGGTTCTGAGAGAATGTGCACCTGAGCTCAGCATTCCACTTCAACTGATTTTTCAGGCATCCCTGTGTACAGGAGTTGTAGCTGATGTGTGGAAAAAGGCTAACATAGTTCCAATCTACAAAAGTGGCAGCAGAGAAGACCCCCTCAATTATAGACCTGTATCATTGACAAGTGTAATAGTCAAAATACTGGAAAAAATAATTAAGACTAAATGGGTAGAACACCTGGAGAAAAACGATATAATATCAGACAGACAGTATGGTTTTCGATCTGGGAGATCCTGTGTAACAAATCTACTCGGTTTCTATGATCGAGCCACAGAGATTTTACAGGAAAGAGATGGTTGGGTTGACTGCATCTATCTGGACTTAAAAAAAGGCTTTTGACAGAGTTCCACATAAGAGGTTGTTCTGGAAAATGGAACATATTGGAGGGGTGACAGGTAAGTTTCTAACATGGATGAAAAATTTCATAACTGACAGAAAAATGAGAGCCATAATCAGAGGCAATGTATCGGATTGGAGGAATGTCACGAGTGGAGTACCACAGGGTTCAGTTCTTGTACTGGTAATGCTCATTGTCTACATAAACGATCTACCAGTTGGAATACAGAATTATATGAACATGTTTGCTGATGATGCTAAGATAATAGGAAAGATAAGAAACATAGATGATTGTCATGCCCTTCAAGAAGACCTGGACAAAATAAGTATATGAAGCAATACTTGGCAAATGGAATTTAATGTGAATAAATGCCATTTTACGGAATGTGGAATTGGAGAACATAGACCCCCACACAACCTATAAATTATGCGAGAAATCTTTAAAGAATTCTGACGAAGAAAGGGATCTAGGGGTGGTTCTAGATAGAAAACTATCACCTGAGGACCACATTAAGAACATTGTGTGAGGTGCCTATGCTACACTTTCTAACTTCAGAATTGCTTTTAAATACATGGATGGCGAAATACTATAGAAATTGTTCACGACTTTTGTTAGGCCAAAGCTAGAATATGCAGCAGTTGTGTGGTGCCCATACCTTAAGAAGCACATCAACAAACTGGAAAAAGTGCAAAGACATGCTACTAAGTGGCTCCCAGAACTGAAGGGTAAGAGCTCCGAGGAGAGGTTAGAGGCATTAAATATGCCAAAACTAGAAGACAGATGAAAAAGAGGTGATATGATCACTACGTACAAAATAGTAACAGGAATTGATAAAATTGATAGGGAAGATTTCCTGAGACCTGGAACTTCAAGAATAAGAGGTCATAGATTTAAACTAACTAAACAAAGTTGCCGAAGAAATACAAGAAAATAAAGTTGCCGAAGAAATATAAGAAAATTCACTTTAGCAAACAGAGTGGTAGACGGTTTGAACAAGTTAAGTGAGGTGGTGGTGGAGACCAAAATCGTTAGTAGCTTCAAAGCGTTATATGACAAAGAGTGCTGGGAAGATGGGACACCATGAGCGTAGCTCTCATCCTGTAACTGCACTTAGGTAATTACACACACACAGTACACCCATACATACATTTAATGATAAATTATTCTATTTCAAAGTACAGTATTTAGTATTTAGGGATATGGGCACAGATACCACTGCAAAAACATCATGATGGTGAGTATGTGACTGTGGCATGCTTTCCCTCTTGAATTTTGGCAAACCTCTCCCGACCATGTTAGGCACATACCCCACGGGAATTAATGCAAAGTTGGGTGAGGCTAGCCCAAAGCATCATGCCTCCATCTTCAGACAGACATTCTAAAATATATAGAATGTCTGAATGTATGTATATTTTGTATTAACTTGAATCATTTTGTATTAACTTGAATCATTTTGTATTAACTTGAATCATTTTGTATTAACTTGAATCATTTTGTATTAACTTGAATCATTTTATATTAACTTGAATTGTTGTTTGCTTTGTTTTATTGTGTTTGCTTGTCATATTCCTCAACTATAACAAAGTGTTCCCAACTTATAAAACAAATTAATGAATTAAAAATTTACATTAATACTTGTACACTCTTTTTATTTTAGTAAAATTAATGATTTGAAAGGTTAACAAAATATTTTAGTAGATTTAGGATTGTTTTTACTACTCTTACATGCAGTATTACTTTGCAGAGAAATGGATGTGTTTGCAGTCTCAAGAATGCAATAGCAGTACAGTCTAAGCCATAAAGTCTTACTTTAAATTGCAGTACACCACTCTTCAATTCAATTTAGATACAGTACTGTATATGAGAGAAATTGAGATGGAGAGAAAATATAGCCAGTTGTTTGTAATACACCGTAGGATGGGTGCACTTGATACATTATGTGCGTTCTTCGACTTTAAGATTAAGGCTTCATGTATTTTGACAGTTTGATGCCTTGAATTAAATGACAGTCATGGCAGTGTGTGAAAATTGCATTCAGACCTTATCATCTCTCTCAGTTAAAAATTGTATTGTGTTTTTACGAGTGGTGTTGCATCGTTTTGTGAAAATAAAATTTGCTGAGACTTGTGCATCGTTCTTACGAGAGTCGCTGCAATCAATACCTCCAAACTTTCATGCCGAGTTCCTTGATAAATTAGCTCCAATATTTGATAGTATCACAAATTGTCCTTTAGATAAAAATGTCCTTGACATTATAGATGAATTGGCATTAATATTATTATCACCATCTATAACACAGATTGACGTTGGTAAGTTTAAATTCCCAACAAGAAATCCTTCAAAATATTTAATGGCCTTACAACGTGCTAAAAACATGAAAATGCTAATCAGTTATAGAGAAAATGTTTGGAAATACTCTTTAAGTAAATTTGAACTACTTTCCTCAGCACTTATTAAAATGCCAATGCTCAGGCACCTAACATTACGTCACATTAGAATTGACAGTTGTAAAATTAATGATCTGTTATTGGGCTTAGCTTCGAATAGCCCTCATCTTGTATATCTAGACATGAAGTATGGAATGATTACGGACTCAGGACTTGATCCAGATTCTGTGGGAAAGTTTGGGAAAATTGCAAACTTTGCCGATTGTATTCCTGCCTTGCTAAGCATGAAACGTCTGCAACATCTCAATGTTAGTGAAACATGGCTGACATATGTAGGCATTAAGGCAATAGTAAAACATTTACCTCTTCAAAGACTAGATGCTATAATAGATGGTGGATATGATCTCCAGGCTGTAGTGATAAAGGACTCACTGCTAGCATCTGAAGATACCACATTATCATTACCTAGAACATCATATACTTTTACACCTGAGGAAACTAATGTTCAAGCCATCTGTAAAGCTTGCCCAAATTTGGAGTGCATAACTATACAACATTGCAGTGTAGGGGATATCAGGTCTTATTTTGAAAAACTGGCAAACTTGCAGCATTTAAAAAAGGTCACTCTATGTGGCCTTGAATGGGACCTCCTCCGCTCACATATAGCCATCAATGAAGACCCCATGCCTATCAGCAATCACGTGACAGAAGTGACACTGACTGAACCATGTCAAGCTGATGCATATCATTTAGGTGCTCTCTCAATATGCTTTCCTCAAATAACTCACCTGTGGGTAATTGGGCCACGGCAAGACAATAATAATGACGCATGGGATGGTGGCCGAGTTTTCAGCAATCTGATGCATCTCTACTTCCAAGGAGAAGTCTTTACTGATGATTTTGGTAGAATTGAGGTAATTTGAATAGCAAAACAATCAGTAATTTGATGTGTAATATATTTCTTGTTTTTTGTTTTTTTTGTCTTTGTACAGTATGAAGTTTTCTCTAACATTTTTAACCCATTCGCTGCAAAACAAAAAACAAAATCTTTGGTTACCTAAAGATCAGAAGCTGTTCAGTGCAATAAACAAATTTCCATGCCCTGTAATATTCAATCAGATTTTTTAGTCTTTAAAGCTGGCACCTGCACACAAGGTACATGATATTATCTGTTGATTGAATCAAATGTCATCCTAAGTGGTAGTACAGAAACTACCAAAAATGCTGACTTCAAACCCCCACATTGACAATTTAATTATTCCTTTGAATGTTTCTACTTAATTAAACTAAATGTTTTGTTCATTGTGACATGTGCAATAGTGATATACAGCACTGTACTGATATATATTATACTGTATATATGGTAATTAAGCATATTAAAGTTGATTTACAAGCTTAGTTATATCGTCTTTCTAGAAGGAAGCTCTCAGTAGCTCCCCAAGCTTAGTTCCAGTACCACCAAGCCTTACCTAAACACATCAGGCCTCTTGAGACTCATCCATCACATACCTGAAGCCAGGGGCTAGAATCTGGCTCTCACTGTAGTGTGAGTGAAGCTCAGGGATCAGAGATCAACTCAAAAGTGAGAACGAATTTTGTTTAAGGTTTTTATGGAGTTTATGGAGAAGAGGAAGGCATTTGTGTTCACCATAGCGAACCACTAAGCTGGTATGGTGAGTGCAGTCAATAAAAGGTGGCCACATACAGTCAGAAAATGACCCCACCACCCTCCCTCCCACAGCCTTACTCCTCCCTCCATGGAGCACAGTGCTAAATATCACCACAATCCCACTATTATCAGAATCCTGGTCAGTTTTATCAGTCAGGGCTCTTCTGTAATACTATCATCACTAAATAATAGCATGAACATATATATTATGACATTTGTAGGCAATGCTGTGGTCACAAGCTGAACAGCGGTGCTGTGAGCTCATGCTGCGTGCGTCAGCCTTGATGGCTCGCTGAGTACTGAAGCTCTCACACCCAGGAATGTTGGCCTGGATTTTTTTTCTAGGTGGCATCTGGTAACTATCGGTTGTGGCTGCACTATAGCTGCCCTTATCCCAGGCGGGGCGTTTAATTATAGCGCTAGACATGAAATCATATATATATACAATAGGGCCTCGATTTACGATGCTAATCCGTTCCCAGAGACGGATCGTATGTCGAAATATCGGAAGTCGAAGCGAATTTTCCCATAAGAAATAAAGGGATTTGAATTAATCCGTTCCCCACCCTCCAAAATATTAACATAAAAATACATTTTATACTGAATACAATGTTTTTTCTAACTACAATACAGTACCAAAACTTCACTTACCTTTATGGAGGGATTTTGATGGCGTATGGAAGATGGTGATGAGGGGGGTGGAGGAGAGTTGTTACTGTTTGGAAGGGGAGTCCCCTTCCATTATCACATCAGGCAGTGATGTTTTCTCTGGGGTACTCTCTCTCTTACGTTTTGCCTGAATACCACTAGGACCTGGTTGTGGTTCAGTGCTTGTTTGTCTCACTACAAATTTGTCAAGACACATTTGTTTTTCCATTCGATTTAACATTTGTCTGTAATGATGCATCACTTTAGCACCCATAATGTCCTTTTTCTTAACCAGTATGGTGGATATCGTTGACTGAGATTTGTTGTACTGCCTAGCCAGTTCACCGACCTGCACACCGTCTTCATATTTACGAATGATCTCTTGTTTCTGCTCTATGGTCATTCTTACATGGGATCTCATATGTTGAGCCTTACCACTGACTTTCTTGAGACTCATGGCGCGATAGAAAATAAATACTTTAATGTTCAAAATGCAAAAAATCACCACAAACGCGGAATTTCTTATAGGCGCGATCGTCACTAAGCGGGTAGCTGTAGTAAACTGAGGCAGGTCGGACCGCGTGCCCGGGAACCACGCGCTCGGCCGACCCGAACGTGTACCAACAAATATCGGATGTCGAGTCGCATTTTTTGATGAAACTTATATCGGAACTCGAATTTATCGTAAGTAGGGGCAATCGTATGTCGAGGTTGCCACTGTATATGTCTTGCGCGGTTTCGGTTTTGTCACTGAAATTGCACGGTTTGCCTCTATTTTCAGTTTTTATTTGTAAGTTTCTTACCATGTGGGGTTTGTTTTGTTATGCCTACCTTTCTGAGTGCCTAACCCCAGTCAATGGCAGATAAGAAAAAAAAACTCACAGGGAGGTTTTCCAGGGCCATTGCTCCCTGCACCTCTCTGAGGGGGCCAGGTTCTGGCTTGTGGTCCCCAGTAGGCTGAACTCCATAGACTAATGCCCTGGTCTAATGTATCATATATTAGCCCGATAGCTCCAGGCAGCCTTCGGTGCTCACCCAAAAAATGGCAATTCATTACATTCAATACTGGTTTTTTACTTGAAATCTAATAAAAATAAGAAAAAAATATACAGTATTGTGTATATTTCCTGCAGCGAAAGGGTTAAATAGCATACTGTATTTGCATTTTGTCTCTGAAATATTGTACTATATGTATGTAAAAGTAAATATTACTGTATTTCTGGATTACAGTACTTAGAATATGTGTACCGTATGTTCTCTCCTTCCTGTATAATGTACATGGGTTTATTTTTTTTACTTCAGAGAGAACAAGGATTACAAAATATGTTTGATGTGTTGCTTACGTGGTGTAGAAATCTGAGGAGCCTTACCCTATACACAAATTCTATTGAAAGTGACAAGGTATGCTATATATTTATAATCATACAGTACTTGTGCACATTGAGTGCAGATTCTGTTGTGTGTATTTTTTGAGACTAAAAGATATGATGAAATTTATGATTGTTAGACAATATGACATGGCAAAAGAGAATATGGCCGAGTGAAAGACAATACAGTAATGTATTGGGATGAGTGAAAGACGGTAATGTATCAGGCTGAGTAACAGATAGTAATGTAACGTACGATTATGTTACGTTGTTGAGTAGATTAGATACACAGTCTTTAGTGGGTTTTCATATTTATTTAGGACTCTTGGATACAGCAGTGTCGTAGACGTTGAGACAGAGCTGGAGCAAAGCAGAGAGCTGAGTGAGGCCGGAGTCGTGGAGCTCAATGTGGGAGAGCGTTGTAGCTCAATGCAGTCCTAGTCTGCTGTCTGTTCTGTGTCAAAGCTGTAGCATCTTGGGGTCGATTAGAACTGCATACGCCGAGTGCGACATTCTTGACTGTGGAAATTGTACTGTTGGCTATTCGCAATTCACTTGCTTATATTCGGTGACTACACCTCAGCTTCCTCCAACCAGGATGGAAAGAATGTTACCTGTAAATAGGGATAGGATTGTAGCTTGTGTAGTTAGTGCTAATTAGTTATGCCATTAAGATAATGAGAGACTGTAGTGAGTACTGTATATTGTTTACTCGCTACAGTAATATATGCAGCCGAGTGACAGAGAGTACTGGTAATATACAGTACAGTATGTAGCGTAGTACTGTAGAGTGAAAGATGGTAATTTATGTACCCGAGTGAAAGACAGTAATGTATCTAGCCAACTGAAAGAGTAATACAGTATATCCAGCCGGGTGAAAGACTGTAATGAATACACCTTAGTGAAAGACAGTAATGTATCAGACTGAGTGAAAGATGGTAATGTATTCAGTTGAGTGAAAGATGGTAATATATCTGGCCAAATGAAAGAAGGTAATGTATCCTGCCAAATGAAAGATGGTAATGAATCCTCACATTATTTCTCTTATATGCTTTGACGGTCTTTACTCTTATCCTGCACATTCACAGTTGTTACTTCCAGTTTTGAGGTACTGTGCAATACAGCTTAATATTGTGTGTGTTTCAGTTCATCTGATTTACTTGATTTACTTGAGGACTACTAATCCTAGTGGCTTTGACGAGGATAGGAAGCCTGCAGATTGTCGAAGGTCCCCCGCATTTGCCTTGATGATCTTTTCCAGGTAGATTTGAAAACTTAACATAGTTTTGGCATTTACAGTTTTGGCAGGTAGGCCATGGATTTATAACCCTGTGAGTGAAAAAGTATCGCCTGTTCTCAGTTCTACATTATGGCTTGTTGAGCTTGAAACTGTTGCTCTTTGTTTGTGTTACATCCGACCTTTTGAAGAAAATTGTCCAGATCAGCATCCTCTAACTTGTTCAGTACTTTAAAAGTTTCTATGAGATCTGGCCTGTCATACCAGGTTTGCAGTGTTGTAAGCCCTGTGGCCTTCATCCATTCCTGATTCGAGACGTGACTTACCTCTGGAATGACTTTTGTTACCCAGTGTTGCACTTTCTCCAGAAAAGTTATGTCCTTTTGAAAATTCTGATTCTGAAAATGAAGTCTCCATGCTTGAATACAGTACTATAATCCAAATGGGGGCACACCCGAGATTTATACAGTTGAATAATACCTTCTTTTCCTTAATTAAAGTCAAAAGTATGCTTGATTATTCCAAGGGTTTGGTTAGTTTTTCTGACTACTGTTCTACCCTATTGTGCAACTTTTAGTGAGTGGTGGATTTTGACTTCAAGGTCCTTCATCAATCTGCTGTAATGTAATGTTATTAATTTGGCAGTTGTTATGTGGGTTGTTATGCCCCACATGCATATTCTTGCATTTGATATTAACCCTCAAACCGCTAGGGGTCCAAATGGCTTTAACACCCACAGGCGCAACAAAAAAAAAATCCAAAAAATTCTTTCGTCTTATAAAAGTCTTCAATTTTGTTCCCTGATCACGGAAAAAAATAATAAAAAAATCATAGGCGGTATATTTTAGCCGCAATAGGGTAGGGAATTCTGGCAAAAAAGGGGCGTTGACAGAGCCTTCGCCAGACGAGGTCTACTCCACTCGAGCTGTCAGGCAGTAGTTGCCACAAATATATTATTACCTAATTATTTCAATGTCTCTGATTGATTTTTTCTTAGTTTTTTTGCAGTAATATTATTCAATACAGTGAATTGTGATATATTTATATAATGTGTGAACCATTGCTGTACTCAAAATTATGGTGTGCATATTAGTGATTCAATTATTATGTTCATAAAACAGTAAACAAATAATTTTGCTGTTATTACACTATATACACAGGTTATATATAAGTATCTGCATGTTTTGTTCACCAGTCTCACCCAGAAAATGGGGTTTTCATTACATTCAATGCTGGTTTTTTTTTGCCTTTGGCTTGCTCATGCACCGCTTGAGCCATCTTGGTCTTTGGACCAGGTGTTCTATTTTCTTTCCTCTCCTAGGTTTGTTGTGGCCCCTTCGGTCTGGGATTGTTTTTGAAAGGTTTGTTTTTTATGGCTTTAGCCTCTGGTGGATAGGGTTGGAGAGCTTCATGCTCTTTTCTGACACAAGGGGTCCTGCTCCTTTGGATCTGAGGGTCGATTTGTTCATTTGCAGCCCTTTCCTTCTTTTCTGGCAAAGAATGTGAGGGCTGACTTCCAGTGGGGTCCGTTGATTGTGATACTTGGTTGGTTAGGTCAGGATGCATCATGTCTTATGTTCGGTGATGGCTTTCCGTTGCTACCTGTGGGACACTGGTTCAGTGTCCGTGGATGTACTCTGGGTAAATCTGGTTCCTCTGGTTCCCTGTTCCTAGGCTTGTGTTTCTTTGGTTGTCCGCAGTTTCCTACAGTCTAGCCAGCCTGCGGTCTACCTTCGTGCCCAGGAGGTGCGTAAGTATGTTGCTCTGGCCGCTGTCGTTGGTCATGGATTTTGGGTTGGTAATTGTGCACATGGGTTTCGGAGGTTAAACAGGGTTTTTGGCCGCCTGGTATCTTGTGAACGTTCCGGGCCCTCTCCGGCCTTGTGTTGTTGCGGCCTGATATGTCTGTTGCGGCCTGATATCTCATCTTTGTGGTGAGACCTGTGGTGCTGCTGCCTCCCGGGTAAGTCCCTGTGTTTATTTATCTGTTGATATTTAGCTTCAGGGAGACAACGGGGCTCCCCACAGAAAACCAGTCTTGAATGTAATGAAACGCCATTTTCTGGGCGAGTCTTGGGGGCTCCCTGATATCCTCCCTCCCTCCAGTTGGCGGTTTTTCATCATTCTATAAACTGAGGGGTGGAGCAGCTGATTCTCCTGATTGGGCTCTCCATAGGAAGGGTGGGTGCTAGCGTTTGGGCACGCTAGTTGCATGACAATTGGCTTGTTCCATTGTTTTCTTTTTTTGGGGCCATTCTTTGGCTCTGTTCAGACATAGGTTGCAATTTTAACCAGTTGAGGTTTGTATTGTTTCACCTACCTTTCTGGTGGTATTCCCAGTCGATGGCAGAAATGACAAACTCTAAATGTAGAGTGCTCATATGGCCATTGCTCTCTGTGCCTCTCTGAGTGGACCAAGTTCTGGCTCTGGTCTCTGGTAGGCACACAGAACTCCAGGGACTGATGACACCAAACTAATATGGCACATGTCACTTTGAATAGCTTCAGGGATCCTCCGGGGCTAGCCCAGAAAATGGCATTTCATTACTTTCAATGCTGGTTTTTCATTAGGCATTATCATGCATTATTTCAGTTATATTTTGCCGTGAAAAGAAATGGTTTCCGGAGACTGGAAGAATTAAGAATTGGATTGCAACACGATCTAGATGTGGATGTTATCTTCGCTATACTTCATAGAACCAATGATCTCAGAATTCTTGGTCGAACAGATTGGTGGACCTCGATAAATGAAGAATCAAAACTATTTCTCATTGATACATTTAAAGCAAGGTAAAGAGCATTATATGTAATAAAGTTAAGATTTTTGTGGTCATTAATTAATATGACTCATGAATTTGCAGTTTATATAATTTATCTTTAAATTTTTATTGTTTTTCTTTCATGTCTGTTTATTTTGCCAAGTACAAATAATTCTTCTTTCATGAGTAATAATCTGAAAAGCTAAGTATTGAATATGTTATCTCCACATGGCCTAACCATATGTACATTCTGCACCTCTCGCCTCACAACACTTTCGAGCTATCTTACTTCTGTGAGTTCCATTATGTTCATTAGAACTGCACTGGTGGCATAGGAATCCTTTCACATTGTCCTTACAGGGGGACAGGAATGTGCTGGAGGGGGGGGGCTCTGCTGGAAAAATTCCTTTCTGCACAGAATGAAAGACTCATTCATCAAAATTAAAGTCCTACAGAAATATTTTGATACAGTAATAGCAGAGGATACCTGGTGTTGCCCAGTGGCTCTTTAAGTACCTGGTCTATGCCTGAGCTAAGAATATTGGTTATACCCTGCACACTGGGGGCAGTTAGGAAACTCCAGGACTAAAATTGTATAAGTTTTTGTGTCATCAATGACCCCTAGGGCTGTGTGAACCCACTTATCACTTGTGACTATTTTCTGGAGGCTCCCTACTATCATATGGAGTTTGAGTGAATTTCAGTCAGTAGTATCCAAATGCATACCAGACACATATGCACATGAAGATACATATTCAAATTTATTGGTATAAATGTCAAAGGTTGATTGACTAACCAGTTATGAATACTGTAGTTAATTTCGTTCATAACATCGGCTTGATATTTCCATAGGAAATATCAAGCAGTGAACAGTATTTTATTCTAGTAAAACGTAGGTCTGTAACATAAAACAGCACAGTAGTAATTTAGATAATAGGGGTAGGTAATAGAGAAGATAGAGAATTATCAGGAGAAAGTGCCAAGCCATTACGACTATATAGCACTTGGAAGGGCGGTCAGGATAAGGACAAGGGATGGGAACCGGGGAGTTGGGGGGTAAGGAATGTTGCCCAACCACTTGGATGGTCGGGGATTGAACAGGTGGCAAGCCAATACTGTATATGTTGCGAATAAGTTGAAGGAAGTGTCTCATAAAGTTACAAGATCATTTATTGAACTGGTGTGTTGAGAGAGTGCTAGTTAGTGTAGAGAGTATGCAGAGCAAGAGCATAACATATATAGTACCTGGAATTAATACAATTAGATCAACAGGATGATAGGGATTTAGTTTAAAGTTACATTAGATAAGCATAAATTTTGTGCAAAGGAATTGTTAGATAAGAATGTAGTGGGAAGGAGATATTAAATGAAGCCCTCAACTTTATAAAATGTCTTTAGAATAGAGATACAGTATTTTGATTATTGATCATTAGAAAACAGCATCTTGTCATAAAATAAAATTCTTAGTTTTGCTCTTTATTTCTTAGCTACTGATTACTGTGTAATGACATTAGAACCAGAAAATGTTCACCTTAATCGGAGGTATTAAAACGCCATTGATATGTATATACAGTACAGTAATGAACACAAATTATTTCAGATATAGGAATCTTGAGGTGTATGGACTGGATGATTACTGTGATGTTGCTCATGACCCACGGCCTCTGAAGAATAACTCCAGTAATGTTCCATGGTAGCCTGTGCTATTCATCATTCAAAGGTCGTTTATTGCTATGCAGTGTATAACAGCGTATTGTATGTTTCCATCGCGTGCTCATATTTTTATATACGTTTTCACTGTTGTCAGTTGAAGATATACTGTATAATGAAGGGCCATGTTGATCTATCACAAGAATAGCATCTGGGTTTGATATGTTTAAAGTCTAATGTAACTCACTGTTCATGTACTGTATGGCCATTTTGGAAGAAAATTTTAGATTTGGTAAGTAGGTGCCAAATAACTAAATCTTCATAATTTAACTCTTTTTTTTTTTTGTATTGCATAATTACAATTTGTTGAAATGTATAAATGCTTATGTACTTATGTATTTATTTATTTATGCTTATGTATTTATTTTGAAGTATGATGACACATAAGTCCAAAGACCAAGTAAGTCAATTTTCAGTTAAATGTAATCATCCACTTAAGCTGAGCTGCATGGCCTGGCCAGGCTACAGGACTTATGACTACTCTAAGACCAATCATTATAACACAGTAAGAGTCAGCTGAATAAAGAGTTGGATTAAATCATTTATATATATATATATATATATATATATATATATATATATATATATATATATATATATATATATATATATATATATATATATATATATATATATGAAAGATTTATTTCAAAATTCCACTTACAACATTGCTAAGTTAACCACTGAACTGCGCAACGCGCCTGCAGGTGCTCGACGAGGACTGCGCAACGCGCATCCGGGATCTTACAGTTCTGTGAAATAATTGAACAGTCCAGGTTGGCTGAATATAGTCTTACCTGAAATAAAAGACTGTAGATCTGCCAAGTGAGCCAGTATTGAATTAGCAGGCTTTACTTGTTTTTAATTTGACTAGACTTTTCAGCAAGATGGAATTAATTTACAAGTTCTGACTGTATTTATACCATCATTTGATATATCCTTCTGAGAGACAGGCATGCACTGAGTCCTCCATACTGTCACAGTAAGATGTGATTTTCTATATACCTATGTTACTTAACTTAGATTTTAAGAGTTGATAAGAATAGTGTCTTATAATGGCTGCTCTGAAATGATGAGCCATTTTTTATACTGTATTATATGATCCCCCTCTCCCAATTTGTCCTTAAGGGCAAAGCATACTAAATTGTAGATGCCTGCAAGGAAATTCAGTGTTGACAAGGGATATTAACAGATAAATAAGGATTGTAAACATGAATGTACAATCGCAAGAACAAATAATAGTTTATGATCCCTTGAAATACAGTAGGGTAAAATAATTTTCCCCTAGACCAGGGTCACACATTTTGTAAACTTTTCAGATCTGTAAAGTGATGCTCTATTTGTCCCTCATAGACGAATTAATGAATACATAAAATTTTACACCTGAAAGCATGAGCAATAAGCATTAATTACTGCATTATAATGAAAAGCTTGAATACTCAGAATATTTTACACTAGTTAGGAATACTTCATATATTCAGCCAAGATTGATAAACTGGAAAAAACTTTGGAATCTCTTGAGTGACATTTTTAAGAATTGTAGTTAAAAACACAGTACTGTACTGTACTGTTATTATTGAAAATCAAAATTTAATGTCAAGAAGAAAGTTGATGTGTAAAGCTTATATGTTGAACTCTTGCACTGTGCAGATGATGAGTCACAATAACGTGGCTGAAGAATGTTGACCAAACCGCACACTAGAAGATGAAAAGACGACGACATTTCGGTTTGTCCTGGACCATTATCAAGTAGATTGTGCATTTAGTGCATCTTGCACTGTGCATTTAGATTTCAGAAGTGTGGCAGGTGCTTTAAACTCTGGGAGTGAAAGAAATTTTTTTAATTTTTTGAGACAAGCTTGAAGATCATCTGTGGTGAGTTGGGCCTAAAGTACATTTATTTCATAAGCAGGGGAAATTAATTGCTTTATGGAATTAAATTGAGTCTTATGTTTTAAGAATGGGTTGCAAACAGTCCCACTACTTACCAGTAACTATATTACAATACTGTATGATGAAATATTAACCAATTACAAAATGCCTCCATTCAGTTTATCTTCACGCTGCTAGCTTGACTTGCAACTCGTGATATAAGCTCAAGATTTTCAGAGAGTAATTCACTCCTCAAAATGACATGCATACTGAATCAAAACAGTAAGTAGGTGAACAATGCATTGTAAGCACTGCATTGTGGATATTGTCAACTGTTGCAGCCAAAGGGTTAAGGTAAGATAAGAAACCTGTTGAAGTGGACCAACTTGTAATATGAAAGCAGTATGATTTACAGTGTGGTTGGGAAGAAGTTATTAATTTGTAATGCTATGGATTACTGATACTTAGGAAACTCAAAAAAGGAGAAAATTCCAAGTTTAACACATAAATTACTCAAAGTTATGTCTTATTTGATAGTTGCTCACGTTCCTGCTAAATACAACTCGCATGCTTTGGTATGTGTACATGACAAGTATATAAAGACAAATTATATTAGAGAAATGTTATTCATAGTTCATTCTGTGCTCATTTGGGGTTTCAGTAAAAGCTACAGAATTTCTTGCTATGTACAGTAATAGTTAATCTTGATATACACATTCTACAGCCGCTACCAGTAGATGTTGTGTGCTCAGAATTCTGTAATTAAAAAAAGAATAGCTTTTGTTTATTTAAAATGAATGTTTCAAATAGCCTAGCATTATTAAAAAAATATTCTTTATGAATTACCAGCTAGGAAGGATACAATAACTGTATAATGCTGTTAGCCAAGTTTAATTAAAGGAATACTGTATGCTAAAATATTAAATTAGGGTAAAGCAGTCTCAAATGAAAATCTTACAGTACTGTCTCGGTATTGATGTTCTTTTACCCATTAAACTGCTAAGCTTTTTAAAAATACCACATCTAGGTGTGCATGGAAAAATATTGAAAACCTATAGGGATCAATCACATTGCAATTTCAGCACAGGAATAAATAGCATATGTATGTCAATTTGAGCAGTGTATGGATTCAACCATCTCTTGTCTGCATACATACAAACATCCCTTTCTATTCAGGAAATTCAGAAGGAATGTATACATTATACCTCATTATAATAAAAATTGGATGATATGAGGTTTAACAAAATTATTTCTGATAATGTTTTTTTTAAACAGTAAAACATATGCAATGATAATTATACATTTATCTTACATTTTATATTATCTCACTGAATGTAACTTGTATATTTATTTATAAATGTGGATATCTGAATACATTTTGTCACATTATTAATATACCTTAACACTGGTAAATTCTTATCTAAAATAAAGTAATTTTCCATAATTTTTCTGTTGTGCAGTTTACATTTTCTATGCTCACTCAATTTTGTTTAAATACTGTACTGTACAGAACAGTACAATACTTCAGTGAATCAGGACAGAACTTAAAATAGAATTCTTTTTTAAATCTCTCCCCCATTCATATTGTTAAGATAATGAAAAAGATTGTCAGTAATCACCTTAAGCCATCATATAGGCTTAGAAATACAAAAATTGAATTTAACGTGGCCTAGTGAGGAACATTAATTCCTAGGGGCCAGTGTAACAAAACTAGCTGCTGTAAGATATGATCCAGAAGGTTCCAGAAGTCTCGTGTAGGGACCTGTCCCCAACAACGCGCATTCCACTGGGGATTAGCAAGTCTGAGTCACAAAATGGCTGGCGTCTTTGTTCATAGTTTCGTATAATGAATCATTCTATAGTATTCACTTATTTAGAGAAATTAGCCTTAGAAATCAGCCAGAAATACTTTGGAATATCCTGTAATACAGACAATGCTATCTAGCTCATCGGGGTTAGTACTCTCTTTTTGATAATTACTTAACTGTACCAAGCCTAACTAACAATAGTAGGCTACAGGAACATGTGCTAGAGAAAACAAAAATCACTGCAAAAGAAAGATTCTTAGCTCTGGTGGTATATGCAAATATAGGTGATTTTCAAGGGAGTGTGCCGTGGTAATTAGACAAAGCTGCAAAACTAGAACCCTCGAATATTAGGCAATTTTATGCACTTTCTTATATGCTTGGTTTACACAATGAATTATTTTGTGTTGGTTACATTTCAGATCACGTATGAAGTTTAGACATTGTTGATATTGTATAATGACAGTGGATACTGACAATTTAAAATCAAATGATGGTATGATATTTCGTATGGCATTATCACCAAGGTCCATCTCTGATCCAAAGAAGCAGTGTATGTATGTATATAAATAAATAAATAAATATATATATATATATAATATATATATATATATATATATATATATATATATATATATATATATATATATATATATATATATATATATATATATATATATATATATATATATATATATATATATATATATATATATATATATATATATACATACATACATACATGCATACATACCATTAAATATGTAACCATTAAATATGTATTTATTGGTTACAAGATATACATTGGTTGATACAAAAAGTGCTTAAAGGTTATGGATCTCTTGAAAAACACGACAATGGGAAACATTGATGAATGTCACAGACGGGTTTGATCACTGTTGCAAGTCAAACACTTATTCGAATTCCTCCGAAATTGGACTAGTGCCCAAGACGCAACAGGAATTCCCCCTCTGAATCGCAACACTGAGGCGCTTGAACAAGAAACTTTTTGCTCTCTGGTCTTTTGTAGAGCCGATCAATTTGTCCCCCAATTCATTCAAGAATTTCAATGCACATTTTCCCCATGAACCGAGGGTCTCCGAGCCGATCAGAACAAAGCTGTAGCAGTGTGTCAGACCTCTATATTTGATAATTTTCTGCGATTTCCTGAAAGAAGCAACGCCACCCTCTTCACGTGTGCAATAGTGGAGGTAGGTACTGGCCAGTGTGGCAGCGCACATGTAGCCCCACACCACTTGCTTACCATCCTTCCAAGGAAGCAAGGTGACCCCATCTGGGCACTTCTGAGGGTCGTTGGGTCTGAATAAGTGTGGTTCTCTTTGTGCTGGGCAACGGGCCGTGGCGAGGCTCCTCTTGATGATGTTGACTTCATGTCTTGCAATCTTACCCTGTTATTTACGACATACCAGACCATGAGAACCATATTGGTCTACCATCGCAGTTCTGCAGATGCACCTATGTTCGGTGAGGATGGGGGCAGCAAGGCAAAGGGAAACTCCAATGCGGAGAGCTTCGTGATTGAGGCGAGTTCCCAGGGCTGCATTGTGCACTGCAAATAAAAAATCCCCAGCGTGGGGTGCTGTTACCACTAGGAGGCGGGCTTTGTTTTCAGCATCTGCGTTTTCAAGCATTGTTGTGACAGTCTTTTCCATTATGGGGCTATCCCAGTGGGCCTGCTTGTGGTCTTTTGGGGCTTGTGGTCAGGGTACAGGGTGTGCAGTGGTTTCCCATTGTCTGGCTGCTTCGATGAACGTTTGATCATGAGTTCCCGCTGTGTTTCTCATACGCTCTGGTAGGATTTTCCCTACTAATTCGTTGGCCACTGTGCATGAGGATAAGAATGCTGGAAGTGCTACCTCAGTTGCCTTTCGTATGCCTATCCCCCCAAATCTCACTGGTAGTGTTGCTTGGTTCCACTGTCATCTAAATCTAGGTTGAGCACCTTCCTGAATATTGACCTGAGGAGCTCATCATATTGATTTAGAAGTGGGTTGCCAAAAGTGGGTGCACACCTTAAAAAGTATGTTAGCCTGGTCAAGGTAAGGCACTTTGTGAGAAGTAGAGGGCATCATGGGAGTCCAAGTCCCCTATTCCCTCTTCCATAAACTTTTCGTCAAGGACTGCAGCAGTGGCATTGTGGCCCAGAGGTGCTCCAAGTAGTGTGCTGTCGGTGGGTTTATTGACTGAGGCTTCTGGTAAAACTGATTTCACTGCTCTAATGATTACCTCACTGGATGCAATATATTTGGCATTGTTAAAGGGCACCATGTGAAAACGTTTATAGAATAAGCTTGTGAAACATACTGAAATAAATACACATTTGTATAATTCAAGAGAGGTGAAAGCAATGACTTGGAGGGATTTGATGACTAGTACAATAATTTTATGAGTCTTAATAGTGAACACAAAGAGAACGGAATATTGAATTAAGTACATATTCATTGTTATTCTAAGCAGACTTGCAATTAAATCCTCTAACGAACCTGGGTATTTATAATTTTGATTGCTATACATAAATGATCTCTGGGTAGTCTTGTTAAGTACTGTACTGTGGTACCATTACACCAGTTATTACGACCCAGCAGCCGTGACACACCATATATCATCATCAGGACAAATGGGAGAAGAGCCTTTGGCAAGCCGCCGGCTTCCTGTCCTCGTCGAGGCCACCAAGGCATATATGAGGATATACGGGTAAGCCATGTTCTAATTTAGCACATCTATAGTAAGGTGCAGCTGATCCGCAGTTGATCTACCAGCTCACTTCCCAGTTAATCTACTAGCTGATTCACTAGTTGGTCCACCCTTGGGTGCTTCAGTTGGTTCACCAGCTTATTCACCAATTTATCCATCAGCTGACTCGCCTGCTGATCCGCCCGTTGATCCACCAGTTGATTGAATTAATAATGCACCCACACCAAGACCTGTTCAGCCTTGTTACAGCTGGGTGCTCACAACACCTGGGTCATGAAGCCTGGTTACAGCTGGGTGCTCACAACGCCTGGTCATGATGCCTGGTTACAGCTGGGTGCTCACCTACACCTGGTCATGAAGCCTGGTTACAGCTGGATGCTCACAACGCCTGGTCGTGATGCCTGGTTACAGCTGGGTGCTCACAACACCTGGTCATGATGCCTGGTTACAGCTGGGTGCTCACCTACACCTGGTCATGAAGCCTGGTTACAGCTGGGTGCTCACAACACCTGGTCATGATGCCTGGTTACAGCTGGGTGCTCACCTACACCTGATCTTGAAGCCTGGTTACAGCTGGGTGCTCACAACACCTGGGTCATGAAGCCTGGTTACAGCTGGGTGCTCACCTACACCTGGGTCATGAAGTCTGGTTACAGCTGGGTGCTCACCTACACCTGGGTCATGAAGTCTGGTTACAGCTGGGTGCTCACCTACACCTGGGTCATGAAGCCTGGTTACAGCTGGGTGCCCACCTACACCTGGGTCATGAAGCCTGGTTACAGCTGGGTGCCCACCTACACCTGGGTCATGAAGCCTGGTTACAGCTGGGTGCTCACCTACACCAAGACCTGGCCAGCCAGCTAGGCTACAATTGGGGGGTCACTCCACATGTTTAGATTCTGAGAGTCATACCGAGCCTCTTGGAAACCATACTCCTTGGACTAAAATATCTTAGTCTCAGTACACAGTAACGACATTAAAATGGCCTGGTACCTCCTGTAACGACATTAAAATATCCTGGTACCCACTATCATTAGAATATCCCGATATTGATTATGAGCAGAATTTTAATAAATAACGTGGTGTTACTCTTCTATAGTCGTGATGACTGCACAAAGAACACTGCTTCACTGCATTCCTATGTTGGTAGTAAGTCTCAAGAATGTCTTGGGGAGAAAGTGGGTGGGGGGGGGGTCAATATAATTGGGCTACCTAGCGAGCTAGCCTTGCATATTCTCACATTTCTCCATGTGTACCCAAGACTACAAGCTGACAGGGCACCAGTTGAACTATTCGTTGAATCTCCTTTATTTGGAGAAGACGGTCTTGATAACACTATTACATGTAACGGTTCACTGAAGACTGGACGGGTGGGAGTTAACATTCCATGTACCTCTGTTGCTGTGTCCACTTGATTTGTTTTCTTCATTTTATTTTTTTGTTTAATACTTACATGTGTTACTTTTAATGGTATGAAAATATTGATCTTTTCGTACGAACCTACACGTTGGCGCAAAGCTATGCGCCGGTCCGGTTTTTTGTCGAGAATTGCGTATTTAATATGCTTATTTTTATTTATTGCGTTACGCTTTATGGGCATGTATCCTTCACGTGTAAATATAAGATACATTTAATGTGGAGATAGGTTGCAGGCAAGAATGTTTTCATTGGTATCTTGAGAAAGGAATATTTTTATGACATTCTCATCGTGGCAGAAGAATAAGAACATTGTCACTGCCAGGTGCGGTGGCTCAGTGGTAATATACTTGTCCTGTGGGTACTATTGGCGGTTCGTATTCCAGGGGAACTGGTGGGTAAGGCCTACCATGAGCTACGTGTTGGGGAAGCTCTCATCCTGCTAACAGGAATCTGTTCCTATAACCACGTATGTTAACAATAGAGGAGTACTAGTCATCGCGAGAGAAGAGTACAGTACTTTTTGTACTGTAACATTTGTCGTCGCGAGAGAGAATACTTTCATCACATTATTGTCGCGAAAAGAATCCTTTGACAACATTGTTATTGTGAGAGACAACATCAGCATGGCCTGAAGAAAATGCAGGGCTGGAACACATATGCTGATGATGAAAGAGCAACTAATAAGTTTTGAATTAATGAATACATAAATTATTTGGAGTGCCTTCGGGAAAGAGCTGGAACTTCCAAACACAATTTGTTAACGAAAATTATAGGTTGCAAAGAACAGGTTACCAGCCAACATGACAGTCTAAGAGGCAAACTCCAAATAAATTGATTTACAACTTAAAAAATGTGGACTGCCAAGTTTTTAGTTTCAATATAAATACTTCAGTATGTATCATCTATAAGTGCGTGTATTTTTATATATTGATCTTGTATTGTAGTTTATTTCTAATGTACAATCATTAAAGTAATAGGTAAAAAATACTCTAAATAGTTAAAATACTTCAGTTTTCAGGTATTTCATTTGTCTTATTTTACCACCAATGATACAGGCCGCTCACTGGCGTAGAGGTATGTTGGCCAAGACAATGGACAAAGCAAGGTTCAAGGTGGGGTGGTGGGGAAGACCCTCCCTCTGGTGCAGGCTGAAGGTGGGGTGGTGGGGAAGACCCTCCCTCAGGTGCAGGCTGAAGGTGGGGTGGTGGGGAAGACCCTCCCTCTGGTGCAGGCTGAAGGTGGGGTGGTGGGGAAGACCTTCCCTCAGGTGCAGGCTGAAGGTGGGGTGGTGGGGAAGACCCTCCCCTCAGAACCAAAAACCTATATGGACGTTGCGTCGCCAACTGTAGCAGACTTCTGGACGCTGAGAATGGCCCATTAATCACTGAAATAAAAAAATAACTACAATGGAAGCATCAAAGGAAGGTTTTTAGAGTAAAAAAATGCACATGAATATACGACTTGATGTGCGCAGTCATCTCGCAGAAGATAATTATAGTTAAATGAATTTTTCCCTCTACCTCCTCTGATGAGCATAGTGGGATGAGGAAGGTTTATTAATGCTAACTGAAGCTGCTGGTGCTTGAAGCAACATCTCTATATAGTGATGCTTGAAATTCTTGATGTCACCAATGCACACGTTATCGAACATCTGTAAACATCACACTGTACTTGATAAACTGAAACTTTTACGAGGTTTCAAATCGAATATTAGTTGCTCACAAATTTTTTTTGAAAATTTAACTCATTTTATCTATACCAATATTCAATATGCATAGTGTATTATATGTATTTTAAATTTATAAGTGAAGTGTTAGAAAATTTAACTTGAAATTGGTTGTATAAATAATTATGAGATACGAAGCTTCGTAGGGCTTTCATGCGGGCAACATTTGCGCGGGCTGCACACATAGGACGTGAGGGAAGCNTTTTTGACATCCACCACCTTCTCATTTAACTTGTTCCAAATGTCTACTACTCTGTTTGCCAAATAAAAACTAATATGTTTTTTTCAGCAGCTTTGTTTCCTTAGCTTGTGTCTATGACTTCTTGTTCTTGAAGATGCAATTTGTAACAATTACTGTCAATTTTGTTAATAGTTTTACTATTTTCTATGTAGTAATCCTATTACCTTCTTTCTTCTATCTTCTAGCTCTGATATATTTAGCATCTTTAACCTCAATCCATAGCTCTTGTTTTTCAGTTCCAGAAGCCATTTAGTTGCAAGTCTTACACATTTTCCAGTTTTCAGATGTGCTTCTTGTGATACGGGCACCATACAACTGCTGCATATTCCAATTTTGATCTTATGAAGGTCATGGTAAAATACTTATGTAAAAAAAATTAGAATTTTATTTGTTAGAGAACTAATCCAAGTGAGTGGACAAAATTAAAGTATAGTAATGGGGAGAAGGAATTCTATAGTACAAAATTAATGTAAATTGTGATGTGCTAGAAGTGGTTGATCAATTTAATGCTTGGAAAAATTGTTGAAGTTATTATAATCGAGGCAAAAGACAGAGCAAGATAAATTTAAGAAGCAGTAATAATGCCAATGCTTGTGTCCTTATGTGTGTGCACAGGATCAGTATGGTATGACCATGAAAAGCAATTGTAGTGTTTGGGAGAACAGAACAATAAAATACAGTATAGTGACAATACACTGCACAAGTTATTAAAATAATGAGCATGTCCAGATGGTTCAAATATACTGAGCAAAGGAGTGATGGTAGACCTTCAAATGTGTTAGGCAAGTGTGAATTAAGAAGCAAGAGAAGAGAGGCCAGTATGAGGGTGGCCGACATGGTGAGCAAGTAATTGTGATAGTGTGAATAATACATGGATTATTAATGGGACCAAGCAGGGTACAAGCAATTATCAAGGCAGGATTACATTTGTGTATTTTTATTGTACATGACAACCCGTGAGAAGCACAATACGTAATGAAGTTACGTGCAATGAAGGAGAGCCGAGTGCATGGTGGTGCTTGTTTACCCGTGAAGTTCTTGTGTAGTGTGCGTGATGAGATGCAGAGTCAAATGTTTGTAATATGTATTTTCATTGTCATTTTCCTTCACCAGGTTGATGCTTCCCCACACTAGGAAAGTAGAACGCATGATAATGATTTAAGTAGTCTACACGTCGCTTATGAATTTAGTATGGTCCAACCTTGGCAAAAATTATGAACTGTACTGCATTCGTGCATAGCTAAAGCTTTATATTTACATGAAATAATGGTAAAGATCCAATATTTACATAGCTGACAAGTTTGACACTGTAGAAGCCACATTTCAGCCACATGAAACTTCAGTAAATATTTTTATAAAGATTATTTATTAGCAAAAATTTACAACAAGTGAGGAGGAGTTGCAAATACTGTATTAGTATAGTACTGATGAGTGAAATTGTTTTATAAGTCTTTAAGAAAATAGCATTGCTAATGCAAAATTTGTAAATATAGTAAATGTTATTTAGTCAAGAAATAGAAGAACAGTAAAAGTTAATAATGGTTAATTCTTGTAAGAAATACAAAATTATATATTTAAAGCAAGGTATTTCCCAAAAGACAATCAACTGGTGACGAAGCATGCAGAAATCCCAAAAACATGTTTACGAATCAGTTTACTGACCCTTTATGCCAAATGTAGGCCCTTGTGATGGTTGTCGTACACAAGCAAATACATTTCTCTTCAGATGGGCCCCTAGTGCTTGTGACAAACCCACAGTGGTAGTGCTTTTCCCTTCACCCAATGGAGTTGGGTTTATTCTAGGGGCCAAGTGAAAAATGTAAAAACAAAATGTTTTTATTGCATGTACTGTACAGTATACTATTCACTTGTGATCAAAATATGATATGCTGGGTTCAACACAAACACAATCCTCTAATCTCTCATGAACACTTACCCAGCCACTACAACGTATCTTCCATTTTTCTGAGGTGCAAGGCGTTGTAAAACTGACAATGACACCTTGGCTTTCTTTTTTCCATAAAGATTTACTTCTGAACTTAGTAGTCCAATTTCCTCGGCAAGTTCTGCAACATCCTTAGGTGTCTGAGCTCGAGCCACTTCAATGTCGCTGGAAAATAAAATTACAACTTGAGCACAGAAATTAACTTGCATCCTTTAATGTATTAAAAGATACAAGCACTTGTTACAGAAATGGAATTTTATGACTTTAGTGAGACACATTGTTTAACCACCGTGCTGCGTCGAGTTTATTGTGAAATTCCCCGTGCTCATGAAATAAAGTGTTCCCCAAAAATTCTTTTTTCTTTGTAAAATGATAAGTTCCCTTCCCTGAACATGTCTATATAAAATTAAATACCAAATTCCACTTACTCTGGCTGTGGGGACGTGGACAAGGTGCGCTGTGACGTCATCAGGGCCTGGTCTTCCGTGAACGAATCACCCAGACATGGTCGCGCAGGCCATTCAAGCACCGGGTGTTGCCACAAATATATTTTCAATTATTTGTTCTATGTACAGTATTTCCAATGCGGTTTTATTTTTTTTTATCATATATGATGCATATTTGTGTCCTTTACAATTTGTATACAGTAGAATGTTCATAATGTTCCATGGAACTGCAATACATGTGTCAGTAATGTGTCCACAATGTTTATTGTCGCAATATTACTTGTTAAAAATTCATTAAAATTACAATATGTACAGTTTCACACACTATTTACACAGTAACACACTGTATTACACACTCAGTACTTCGGAAGTGAATAATACTCAACAAAGTAGTCCATGGTGCACAGCGCGACTTTGCTCTCATTGCACCAGGTACAGATAAATTTTCGCTTCCTATTTCTTCATTGTGTGCGCTTGCAAATAACGCACTCACATACACCCTTGGCTTTAGTACTTGTAGGTTGTATGCAGCCAAGCTTGTAAAGCATAAGGTAGTATTGAAAAGATTATAGGGAAAGATCAATTTGTTAGGTAGTCTTGAAAAGATCGCTTTGTATGGTCCCACACAGGAAGAGATTCGGTTTGCTTCAAAAGAGTGTCCGTTAGTCAGGAAGAGATTCAGGTATTCTTGAAAATATCTATGGAAAACACCACCATGGAAGCCGCTGACACTTCATCTATGCTACTTGTATCAGATGCATCATCACTGAATGCAGAAAATGATTCATCTATGTATCATCTAAATAAATTGGAGATAGCATAGGATTGCAAGGGTGACGCTCAGAGCTACAACTGGATACGCTTGCTATATCGTCCTCATAGGTGCTGTATCACTTGCATCCGACCTTTGTGTTAGGTCCTTATTGCACCTAGCTTCACCAATATTATGACCCTTATGTTCTTCAAACAGTAAGGTTTGAATTTCACCGACAGTGTGTGATCTTTCAACACCGCATCGGACAGGTGTTTGGGATCCAGTGGTGCGTGTGCCACCCATGGTTGCTCATTCAGTACTAACCCAGCCAGCAGCCCTAGGGCATTCTGGGAATTTTTTCCAAGATGGCTGCCTCTCACTGGAGGTACTAAGAGTCCATTTCGTACACAACCAACCTCGCACATATCTAGAATGGGTACGGAAAAATCAAAGAGTTTTCTCGGTTGGTGCAGTCTCTCGCCGACCGAGAATACTTGGCTGGCGCAGTTAACTGGTTAATAAGACTACAGAAATCATCACTAATAGGGACCACACATTAGTTTTTCTGTATTTACGATGATAAACTGGGTTTTGGAAAGTTTCATTTGTTCGGTAATATTCAACACACACATAAATAACACTAATGAATCAGTACTATGCAGGGCAGAGTTAAATACTATAATTAAATTAAATTTAAAATCTACTTTTCAAACTACTGTACTAACCTTGGAACTTTTCAAGGATTTCCAGTGGTAAATATTCAATTTTCCACTTGGACGCTTGCATCTGAGAAGCTGCCTTCTGAGCTGAGATAACAGTGTTTTGCATCAGCATAGCTACAGTCATAGGCCCCACACCTCCAGGCACTGGTGTGATTACTGATGCCACCTACAAATAATCAAGAGCTTCAAATTAACATCTTTGGTAGATACAAAATTTCGAAAGAGCCACCCATTTTTTGTACCTGTATACTTAAAAGTGTGAAAATAGGCAAATAATATTTAAACATTTTATCATTTCAAAAGCTTCAAGGGCTTTTCAAAAGCTTCAAGGGCTGCCAAAGAGCTTGGTAATCTTATAGAACAAAAATCATGTGGGAAAACACTAATAAATTACAGACTGAGAAGAGCATATGCAAATGATTGTATTTGGGTTCAAAAATGAAATTTTTGCAGCAAAGACATTACCTTCATAGCTTCTTCATATGCCACATCTCCAACTAGTCGAGATCCAGACTTCTTAGTTGAATCTGAATAAAAGTTTATTACCTTATTATCTTAATCTTGATAATTAAAAATATTATGGTTTCCATGTAACAATTTGACGGTAACATACGTATTCAAGTGTTGCAAAAGAATAACATTAAAATATAATGACTAACTGCTATAAACTTACCAGGAATAGAATTAATTCCACAGTCAATCACCACAGCTCCAGGCTTTATCCAAGATCCTTTCACAAATTCTGGTCGACCAATTCCCACCACCAAAATATCAGCAGTCGCTGTCTAAAAGAAATTGTGCCATTATAGAACCAGAATTTTGAGCTTCATAATTTCACAAAAAGTGCTTGTGTAATTTCAGAATAAACCATAAACATTTCACTGAAACTAGAGTATACAGTAGCAAATGCCTCCAAAAATCTGCCATGGTATTTAACAAAACTTACAGTTCTGTTTGACTAAGTTATAAATTAAAAACTGTACTGTCTAGACCAAATTTGTCAAGTGCAGGAACTGTTGAGCGATGACTTCACAAGACATTTAAATCCATTTATATGCTATCCATTTATAGCATGGTTATTTTTCAAGAATCTAGCATATTTTCTATGGACCTTATTAAAAAGAACTCATTACATTTACAACGTTTTGGTTTATTACTTTATTATATTTGGTACACTGTACTGTACCTACAACTCTGTCTACTTCTGGTTCCATGTGGAAGGATTTAATACTTCACTCCTATACAGTATAGGTGGTGGTTCAAGAAGGCTGGGAGGTTATCTTGAGATGATTTCGGGGCTTAGCGTCCCTACGACCCAGTCCTCGACTAGGCCTCCTTTTTGTTATATACCCCAAGGAAGCAGCCCGTAGCAGCTGTCTAACTCCCAAGTACCTATTTACTGCTAGGTGAACAGGAGCATCAGGGTGAAAGAAACTCTGCCCATTTGTTTCCGCCTCCACCAGGGATCAAACCTGGAACCTTAAGACTACGAATCCCAGACACTGTCCACTTAGCTGTCAGGCCCCTATCAGGCAGGCTGCAGATAGTGGGTTAGGGAGGGAGTAGATTGCAAGTTAGGTGGGGTAGGGGTGGACAGGTGGTGGGTAAAGATAGCATAGTGTTTTGAAGTCATTGACAATGACAAAAATATCATGAGGACGGGTGCCACTAGTCAATCATAGCAAAATTAGGCACCGCTTTAACCAAGATTAGTGAACATAGGACCATTTTACCTTTCAAGTACACTGTTTGAGTGTAGGTTAAGTTAGTAGGTTAAAGTACAATACAGTATTCTTATAATGTCTTCCAGGCATTCAACAATATGTGCACCGCTCCAAAAAGCCAAATAAGACAGTGTCAGATGATGAGAAGGTAGTGGCAAGGTCAAGCAAAATTGTACTGTATATGAATTTCTAAGTTCAAAATCAAATACAAGGCACATGTCAAGGGACTGATAAAATTGCTATATACATGTTCTGCCCAATATCACTTAAAAGTTTCCTCTTGCTTTTACATGACAAAAAACACTCCAACTGCATTTAGATATCCACGAACTTACAATACTCGCTAATTCAACTGAGCTAAAATTAACCGTTACTAATGTACTGATAATCCAAAATTTTAGATTGAGAATAATTAATGAACACACTTCAAGATGCCATGTGACAGGACACTAACCACAGCAGGAAGGTCAGCAGTACGGGAGTGGCAGGTAGTGACAGTCGCATGGTGCCATTTTAACAGCTCTGCCATTGGTGTACCAACAATTTTACTGCGGCCCAATACAACTGCAGTTGCTCCTTGTATTTTGGCTCCTGATCTGTTTAATGAAGGTTTTAAAACAATATTTAAACATTCCAAAAATTTACTTTTCACTTTTGCTTATCCCATTGAAGCATTAACTAATATTATCCTTTGATGCCAACTAAGCACCATAATACCATTGCACTGCAAAGTATTTGTTTCAACCTTTAAGTTTATCTTAAATGTTATCATTGTCTTGAAAGTAAAAATTTTACTCTTTTTACATCTGTCTTACATTTGGAAAGTATTACCACAATACAGCCAAAAATATATATATATCTACAGTACTAGTTTCATAAAAAATTTTTTTAATTTTGCCCCAAGGGGCGAGTTTATTGGGGAGCGCCACTCATCCTGTGAGTGGACATACCGCCATAGTGACAGTATTGGGCAGCGCCACTCATCCTGTGAGTGGACACACTGCCATAGTGACAGTATTGGGCAGCGCCACTCATCCTGTGAGTGGACACACCGCCATAGTGACAGTATTGGGCAGCGCCACTCATCCTGTGAGTGGACACACCGCCATAGTGACAGTATTGGGCAGCGCCACTCATCCTGTGAGTGGACACACCGCCATAGTGACAGTATTGGGCAGCGCCACTCATCCTGTGAGTGGACACACACCATAGCAGCATGTACAACACTCCCCAATAGGAAGAAAATCCGATGGGTTGTTTCATGTAGTTGATTACAGCAAGTATTACTAGCAAAATCTGCTAACATTAAAAATTATATTATAAACTGCATTTAATAGTTCATTACAATACATATTGCCATTGTTAATTTTGCTTTGCCTTAATTTATGTGCAAAAAAAAAAACGGAGCAAAACTAAGTCTCTGCAGAGCTGACAAACTTTATATATTATACCAACCCAACAGAATTTTAATACTTTAGAGATGGGGAACATGAATGCATAATCAAAGTAAATATGGAAATTACGGTAAATTATGACTCGCCTGCGGATGAGTTCCATGCATCCATTTGGAGTGCACGGCATGAAGCCACTGTTGAGCATCCCATGGGACAGACGTCCTGCACTTGCTGTTGTCAGTCTAGAAATAAAAAGTTGCTGAATGTCTACTAGTATGATCTTTATTCCTTACACTTAAATACAGTTTAGGAAATTTTGTAAATAATGTAATGACAAATAATAAGATATTTGGAGAATTGCAAACAGATTAATGAATGATGGGAAAGCAAAACTAGACTATGTTAATGACCTCATGGTTCCCATACTTCTATAATTATACAAGCTGCTTCTAGCATTGTCCACTACAAAATTGAACATTCAAAGATGCAAGCTACTATAACATTGTTAAAAAGAATATTCTTATAAAACCTGTGCATGTGCAAAATTTATGTGTACCATACAATATGTACTGTAATAATTTAAATAACTTAAAACTATTTTTAGTTATTTAAATGATAAATAAATGATAAATATTCTCTTAGTTACAGAGACTAACTTCAAATAAAGTTATGATACACTTCACTACACAATGCAGTTGTCACATTTACTTTTAATATTCTGTAAAAATATAAAATAATCTATATTAAAAATAACCAAGAAACCTTTGAACATATAATATGTTTTAATGTTCCAGTGCAAATTATCAACTAATTAATAATGGACTTTGGCAGCAACTGTATTACTACTCTCTTCCCACTCAGTTTTTGGTAAATTTGCTACACTCAGACTAGATACAGCTGTATTAAATGTCAACATCAGATACTTATTAATGATACAGCAGCTTGCAGACAAAAATAAACATTGCAAAAATAAAATAAAAAATAAACTAATCTCATCCAATCTTGATTCATCGTTTAACAGTTTAAAACTACTAAACAGCCATAGAAAATGCTTTCCTTACCCATCGACATCTTTGTCTGGCGAGACGGTGTCCAGCACCAAATCTGAATCTATATCCTTTTCAGAGTCCAGTGGCATTTGGACAATTATTCCATGGATAGTGGGATCATTGTTAAGCTTCTTCACCTCTTGAACAAGCTGAATGAACAAAAGTAACATTTATGAGTCACCTGCAAACAATGTTAGGTTATGAGAAAGGAAACTGCAAGCCAATTGGTTCATATTAGGCAGCTATTTATTCAAAACTAAACTCATTCAATATACATCCCCCCCCATTGGTATACAGAACTTCAATAATGTACCCCTTTACTCTTTGCTTCTATAGAGAATATAAATTAAGTTTTCTTAATCTCTCTTCATTATAGGGTTCTAATCTTCTATATACTTGTACCAGTGAACGTATATACAATTCTAACTAATTAGGTCCTTATTTTCATTTACCAAATCCTCAGTGATTTTATAATACCAAACTGTCACACTAAACTACCAGTATGTAAATTACTCCAATGAATTAACTAGTGAACAGAGGCCAATATGGGATAGGATCCATAGGAGACAAACTCAGACAGGAGTCAAGAGTGTTTCCTATGAATCCCATCCCATATTGGACTCTGAATGCTTGACAGAACTAATGAGCTAGCCAAATGTGTTCTTTAAAAAAGAGTTAATAACCATCTTGGATTGCCTTTGAGCAGTATAAGTGCAGTAATATTACTGAATAATACTATATATAGCATGTTCTGTATAATGTATAGCTTGAAGGAAATGTTGCTGATGTAACCTAAATTTATGGCTTTAATAGCAAACGAGTTAAACTATTGGGGGTATAAATGACACAAAGCACCTCCAAAGGATACCTGATCAACCAGGCTG
>WNGS01001312.1:17105879-17148108 GCA_020271785.1 Procambarus virginalis | reverse complement strand
CACAACACACACGTTCACATCATTTCACTTAATGAGTGCACTTCATTTCACTCATGCCCTACTATCATTATTTGAAAAGCTAGCAATACAGGAAATGACATTTAAATTTCAAATATATACTTTAGATAGCATTGTGTACAGTTACACAATCATGATATTCAAACGAGAGTAATAACCATCTACATACCAGAATGAGCTATCACCTCAGGTGTGCAAATCTGAAAGGTGAAAATTAAGAAAACGATACTTACCTGAACTCTATGTTGCTGCAAGTTTTTTTTTTTCCCCACCAGTTTTGAGCTTTAGGTACACCAAGTAAATTTTCCATTGTGTTTTTGTGTTTGTGCACAAGCATGCGCAAGATAACAAAATAAGCAGAGAAGAATGACACTTTAAAATAAAGAAAAAGAAGCAAATAAACTAAACAAGGTGAATAATAATGGTGCTGTCAAAGATTTCTCTACATAAAGTGCTCAAGACATAAGGAAATGATACGATGATTAAAATAACCTTTAAACAGTTATTTATACCTCCAAGAATATTAAAACGGCTAAAACTGATCACCTAATTGTTTTTAAAAACACATACCACTGACAAGCTTTAATGCAATACCTACATGCCAACTTTGAGCCAACAGCTTCAAGAAAATCAAATGTGCACAAGACTGTAAAGAAATGTTGGCTGCTGACCAACGTGCACAAAGTGGAAATTACTGCAGATTACTGATGGAGCATTATACGAATGAACAACTGCAACAATGAAAGGGCAAGAATGCTAGCTGCAAGCGACAAATGGAAGCCTATCCACTTGGAATGGATATAGAAGTTAGCAAAGCAATGGACTAAAACAATGGAAGGCTAAAGTAAACTGCATAGATGGACGTTGTAAAATCAAATTTACGAGTGGCCGTAAAACTGACTTGACCCTTTCATTGCAGCACCCACCAGGGGGGGGTTTTGTTCTCCGTTAAGGGGTAGAAAACCATAAATATTTGTTTTGGATTTTTAAAGCATTTATACTTAAAAGATCTGCTTATTCCATCTACACAATTATAAATACTTGAAAATTATTTAAGATTTTCTATTAAAATATGATGTAACCAACTCTATAACACGTCAAATAATAAGATGGAATATATATAAATGCTAAGGAAATGCTCTTTCTAGATACAATGAAAGAATATTAAGTGTTTTCAAAACTAAAATTCATTCATTTTTGTTGGTTATTATAAACTATAAAAATTGGTTCATTGTCACTTAATATCTAGCTATGGGCATTACCAATTTAGTACTGTATAAATACAAATTCCTATTTTGACTGCTGGGGGCTCTGGACAAACTTTATAGGACTTTGAAACTTTTTTCTAGATACTGTAGGGCAAGTATATACACTTTCTAGATGCTGTTTCTAGACCTAGGGCAAATTTTGCAAAATTGGCCATAATCTGCCAAACAGCTGCACATGTTTTCCCACGGCAAAAGGGTTAAATGGATGACATTAAACCAAGACTAAATAGAATGGATTATAAAAGCACCAGACACAGCATTCAGGTTCCTTTGATGCAAAAATAGATACACAAAATTAAATGGCTTAAAATATTTTAGAAATGCAAATTTGTTCAAGTTATATTTAACTATAAAGTGTATGAGGAACTTATTTCACTAGATTCCCAAATTTGTATGACCAGTCATTTGTTTCAGTATTTTTATTTTTGTGCCCCCTGAACCTTTGATTTACTCTATACAAGCAGTAGTAGTTATGATTAATTGAATTAAAAACTCTTGTGCCAATACTTAATTGCTTATTTAATTAGCATCCACAACAGTGCTTGTAATTAGCACTTTTATTCACAAATCAAAACTCACCTCACATCTCAACTTGGGCCTCACTTTGGTGTGAGGCGTCGCAGCCAGTGTAAGCCACGAGCCAGCGAAGGTGGACGTGGGACTTGACCTGACTCCTTCTACGAGGTAACAATCATGCTTAAAACTGACAAAACCTAATCTAAAAATAACTACAAGAAATTACAAAATATACAATCAAGCCTGCTACTTAAAGTAACCATGTATATACCCATTATGTAATTCATCAGTTAATTAAGAAAATAAAAGTTAACTAAATTAATTGGAGGAATTAGCAACCATTCAAGCATCTTTCACCATGCATTAATGGTGACAAAAACTCATATATACCAAAGGACTCTACTTTAAACTAAATAAGAATTTCACTACCATAAGAAAGTATAGCAACTTAAGAGTTGCACATTATAAACAATGTAATGATGCACATTACATATGGTATCTCTTGGAAGACTAACTGGCAATAACACACTTCTTAAAAGCATCATTTTCATCATACAGTATAATCAAAACGCCTTTATCCCCAACATGTCCTCATACTCGTTTCTTATTATCCACTCTCCAGCCCACACACTTCATCTTCAATATAATTATCTAATTTTCTCATTTATTTATTACTCTACAAATACAGTAGTTTGTTTTAATGGAACAGTTTTGTCAACTATATCGAGTATTACACTAACCTAAAAAAAAATCTTCATGATCACAGGGCATTAACCACTGTGCTGTGCCGCTATTAAACCACCTCACTTCACAGTCACAAGCCCACCCTCCACACCCTGGCCTGCCAGCCCCCACTCCTCAGCGCCTGCCTAGCTGGATGGTGGGCAACCCCCTCCCTACAACTCTCACATACATTCACTGTTTTTGGTTAAATATGACAAGTCCTCTGTGTGCAGAAGTTAATCCTACAATTTTTTTTATTTCTAATATTGTTAACATGCTTTCTCTGATCATAGAAATTAAACAAATATGTTGTAACATGCTTTGGTCATGAAGGGGGAAGGAAGTCTGGCAATATTCATATGTTGAGAGAGCGGTTGCCAATGGTGGTGAGCGCTTCAGCCCAGCAGTGTGGCGGGGGCTATCGCAAACACATTTTGATATAATTATTTCGTTGGTTTTATACATAGTTTTTTACTGTAATATTATTCCATTGTGTGTAATTTTAGGCATTTATGTAGTTAAATGTGTGGAACATGGCTATGCTAAAAAATATGGTCCTGATATCTAATGTATATTATAGAACTTGTTAGATCAATAAACTGTTTTTGCCATTATTACACTATACACGCATTATATATATATATATATATATATATATATTTTACAAACTATAACAAACCACTAATTAATTCTGATGTGTGGGGTAATGAAATCTTAACACAGTATAGAGCTACATGCTATGACTAGCCGATTACTTCGAGTGACGGAACAAAATACCCAGACATATACAACATACGTTATTATTACTACAACACTGCTATTATCAGATTCCTGTCATTAAATCATGAATATGAATTATTTTCCACAAGATTATTTTCTAAAGGAACATGAGGCCGCATTACATGATACGTAACTTCACAAACCTCGACTGTTCTGTGAATGCCTGCCTCCTGCTGCAATCATCATAACTAGCATTGTGTTCACCGTTATCTGAACCTTGTACAGAATTTTTATTAAGTCAGAATAATCTATGACACTATCATCGCAAAATAATTGGAATTACTTATTTTATTCATCATTATTAAGTGGTGCTGTGGCCTTGACTCGTGCAGCTGTGCTGTGAGCTCCAGCTGCATGTGCCAGTCTTGGTTGCTCTGGCTGTACTGAGGCTTTCACAGTCAGTAAGGATGCAGACAATTTTTTTTCAAGATGGCATCTGTTTACTCGAGTTGTGAGGAACAAGATACAAGCCCCACATACCTGCAGGAGTTTTGAATGTTACGATATACTGTACTAAGAAACACAATATGTTCGGCAGCACACAACCTTTACCCCCAATATCACAACTTGCACAGTACAATGGTTAATACTCTACTCTACCAAGGCATTAATAAAATAAATAAATAAAAATAATAATGCCCATGTACTGGTTACGTTTCAGTCCTTTGGCCTAACCAGTTATGTTTCCCCCTTTCATTTATTTTGTTAATAGTAAGCATAGCTTGTTCTATGAACATTTCAACAGTTTAGTCAAAGTCCATATTTATATTGCACGTTAACTCCAGGGCCATGACATTTTAATATTACTTTGAGCAAAAAAATATTATGCCAATTCTTTCATTCCTTCAATTGGACTTTTTTGAAGAACAATAATGAAAAGTATTGAAAATTTGTAGCCCTGATAAACAAATAAATATTTCAGGTAAAGCAATTCAAGATCATTAATGCAATATTCCATGATTGTATCAGCAAACCATATAAACAGCCTGCCCAGTGTACTGATCAAATACAAGACAAGTACTTAATAAGCAACAATGCAAACTTAAAATGTTTAAGTAAAACTTTAGGCATACTTGCACAGGTAAGGTTCTATATTCTGGTATGTAATGGCATACGAGGTAAAGGCTGAATGTATTATCAAAGGTACCCCGAGTATTTAGTAGACTTAACAAGCATGCAGTAACAAATATAATCAGCTTGCACAACCTACACTGCAATAACCATCCAATGTTTCAACAAAACTTAACAGATTACAAAGGATTGTTTTAACCATGGTTCTTCATGGTCATGCAACTCATTACAGTCAGTGTTAATTAACAAAGACAAAATAGGTTTTCCTTACCGTTCCCACAAGAGGGTAAATAAAGCCAGCTCCAACTGAAGCTCTAACATCCCTTACAGGAATGGTGAAGCCCGTAGGTGCTCCCTTCTTGCTTGGATCAGAGGTTAACGACAAGTGAGTCTTAGCCATGCATATAGGAAGGTCATTGAAACCCTGAAATGCAGGTACACAGTTTAAAGTAAAATAAAATGTGGAAGTTTTCATCTACGACTTTTGCAATGGTGACTTAAATTCTTTATCTAAGCTGTCATAGAGCAAAACAATACAATGCATATTTAAAGTATTACTGTATTAGTATATCTGCAAACTTTAACAATGATGTATTAAAAAGCTAGTATATATATATGTAGAAACAGTGTGGGAAACATGTTACCGGATTCTAAAATACTTTAACAATTTTCACAAGATTGAGGTTTACTTGCAAGAAACTAAAACGGATTAAATAGTGTATATATGGTGTCACACTGACCTGTTTTTGTATCTGTTTATCTGCTCTTGTGCCTCAGGTTGGATTTCTATATCATCAGCTCCATATATCTTTTGGGCAATGGTACGTATTTTCTCTTCAATGGATGAAGTCAAATTATACAGAAACCTGAACAAATAAAACCAGGATTATCAATTATTACAAAGTTAATTTGAACAATACATTGAGCATATACAAAAGCTTAAAAATAAAATTGCAAATGTTTTCAATTACTATAGATTAAAAATTATCATCCATCATCGAGAACCAGCACCACTGAAAATAATAAATTGTCTACAGCAGCACTCACTCTTCTTTTACCTTGATTAGTAACTATTTCAATATTTTATCAACGTTATTCCACATTACTTGGCAAATTGGCCTTTATTTCATGTTCAGTTTAATTAAATTTTATTACAGATATGTGGTCTCATGTATTCACTGTCATGCAGAATCTTACTACAATTTCATTTTCATACTATTAAACATTATTACAAGATTTAAGAATGAAATCTTTGTGCACAATAAAATGGTCACAAATGCCCACAAGATTAATTCAAATTATACTAAAAAAGCTGCAGATGATAAAGAACTAAAGGGCATAAAGAGCTTTTTGCCTAGTTCTCAGGAGAGCTTGTTAATAGGTAATTTCTTTACAACATAAAAGTAACAAAATGTACATATAATATCAGAAATGCCACTTTAAATCATTCTTCTAGTTTCTGATAAACCTCAAATGCACTCAATCTTGCAAATTAAAGTTCCTACTTGAAATCTGAAGGCTGGTTTGAAGCAGCAACAACAGCTTCAGCCAGCCTGACAGCTCCAGCTCCTCCCTTGGCCCAATGGTTGCAAATGACAGCATCAACAGCACCCGCGCCAATTGCAAGCTCCTTCACAAGATTTAATTCAGCTTCTGTGTCAGTCCTGTGCATTAGAAAATCTTTAAATTATAATTCTTCTTCTCCAGGAAAATGAGAGATTTTAAATGCACCCGGCCATTTCAAATACAATGTATGAGAAAATACTGAGGCTGTATGATGGGACCGAACCCTGCATCCTTGGACATGCCAGGCACATGCACTAGCATAGGGCCATCCAGGGATGCAAGTTCAATCCCACTGTATGGCCTCAATATTTTCCCAGACATATTCTTGTTATTTCATTGTACAGTGTATGAATTGAATTATGAAATGTTTCAAGAACTACAGTACCTTTGTCCTTCACCAATACAAAAATAATATTGGCATTGATGTACTCACACAAAGGAATTTATAGCAACCACAACTGGAACACCAAATATTTTGCCATTCTCAATCTGTTTCTTCAAGTTGCTAAAACCACCTTGAACCAAGCTTAGGTTTTCCTATAGATGACAAAAACACAAGGGGAAACAAATTACTCACTTTTGAAAAAGTATAGGAAAGGGTAATAATAAATGCTTCCTTAGACCTTTGAATGATAATTAACATTTTAATATTACCAAGTCAAAATAATGATTCATTGGATATATGAAAATAAAAACGGCAACAATTATGGCCACGCCGAAAGAAATTTAGCATTCTTGATACACATTCTTGATACACTATTCATTTATATTTTGGGTACTTTATTTACAGTACAGTATATTCAAGATGAGGCAGGAAACAACCTTCATATATACTAGTATGGGAATCCCAGTTATACTACACGTTTCCACATCTGGAACAGAAGTAGGACGGGAGCAGTTTGCAAAAGGTTGAAATTCATTTTGGTGGCCTACTGGATTGGTAAATTACTGGTAGGGAAATGTTGCTCCTTACTAAAGGATCATATTCTTGTATTTTTAGAACCTTATTGATCCTGTACAGTACATGGGTAATACAGTGTATCTTTTCTCCCTTTTTTAAATTATTTTAAAAGCTTAGTCTACATAACAGGACTTACTTCAGTGTAATCAGATGGAAGAGGAACACCAGGTACAACAGCGCGCCCACCACCATGCATCTTGAGAGCACGAACTGTGGCCACCAGAACCACTGCATTAGGCACCAAGCCAGAGTATCGGCACTTAATGTTGAAGAATTTTTCCATTCCAATATCAGCGCCAAATCCAGCTTCTGTCACCACAAAGCCTTCTTCACCAACCAACTGTGTTATGATTAAAGTGAGCCACTATGTTAGACATTATAGTATTTACACCAGAAGAACAATAGTTATTATAATTAATTAGCATATACATCATAAAACAATCTCATAATGACCCACAAAATTACCTTGAGGGCAATTTTATCAGCCAAGATGGAGGAATTTCCATGAGCAATGTTGGCAAATGGTCCAGCATGTACAAAGACTGGTGTGCCCTCCAAGGTCTGCATCAGGTTTGGCTCAATGGCATCTTTCATGAGTACAGTCAGTGCACCACTTGCCCCCTAGAAAGGAAAACCCTTGATAGTGAAAAAATATGAATTAAAAAGCAAAATATCAAAATGTGTACTAAAAAGCAGAGTACTGTACTAAAAACTACAGTACTACAATGCACATACCGTATACTTTTTTATTTTTTAAATATAATACTGTACCACAATTTTACTAAAAGACTGTCGTGTGTAGCTACTCACTAGATCCTCGGCAGTAACAGGATTGCCAGACGTATCTGAGGCAACCACCATTTTTCCCAATCGTTCCCTCATGTCTGCCAGAGAGGTTGTCAAAGCCAAGATAGCCATGATCTCACTTGCCACTGTAAGGTCAAATTGGCATTCTCTGGTATGGCCCTTTTCTGTAGGGCTCTGGCCAATAGTTATCTTTCGTAGGAATCGGTCGTTTGTATCCATAACTTGAATGCATCAATTTAAAAATTTATTAGTATTACATTCCTGATATTTCTGAAATTGGTTAATTACCTTCCAAATACAACAGCCATAAGCATGACAATTTAAGAACAATCTTAATTTAAGATATGCAGAGTACTAAATTAGAAAAATCATAGAATACTTATTAAGCAATACAGCCTCAAACAATTTTAAACTAACCTCGTTGCCAAGTGATGGTAGATGGATCAATATTTAAACGAACAAACTTGCTAATCTCCTCTTCACTCAACTTGTCAGGATCCGATTCCACAATGCCTAGTTTCTTCAAGCGATTCAACTGTTATTTGAAAGTTTAAATTATTTATTAATAGAAAGCACATAAAATCCACATTCACAGATAATCTCATTATAACCATTCCCCTCAAATAAGAGCGCAACAAACCTGGATGGGCGAGAACTGACGAACACCCTTAATTGTTGGAACCAGTCTGCTATACAAGCCTTGATCACTTTGGGTAGACTCGTGGAACATTCTGGTATCAATCTGGGCAGCTAATAGGTTGTGCGCTGCTGTGATGGCATGGATGTCCCCAGTAAGGTGTAGGTTAAACTCATCCATGGGGATTACCTGTGAATATCCTCCTCCTGCTGCACCACCTGTTTAGGAGCCAACATTTATATCAATTCTTAGATATTCCTTAAGAATTAACTCATTTGCATTCAGAGTTTACACATTACCCAGGTCATTCACAATGCATGAAGGCTACGGGGAGATTAAGCCAAGGAAATAAGAAAGGTGTAAAGCTAGTGTAATTACCTAAGTGCCGTTACTGGATGAACTAACCTCATGGTGTCCTGTCTTCCAAATACTGTCATTTGAAGTTTTGAAACTACAGGTTTCAAACACAAAACATTAACAGTTTTGACATCCACCACCTTCTCATTTAACTTGTTCCAAATGTCTACTACTCTGTTTGCCAAATAAAACTAATATGTTTTTTTCAGCAGCTTTGTTTCCTTAGCTTGTGTCTATGACTTCTTGTTCTTGAAGATGCAATTTGTAACAATTACTGTCAATTTTGTTAATAGTTGTTACTATTTTCTATGTAGTAATCCTATTACCTTTCTTTCTTCTATCTTCTAGCTCTGATATATTTAGCATCTTTAACCTCAATCCATAGCTCTTGTTTTTCAGTTCCAGAAGCCATTTAGTTGCAAGTCTTTACACATTTTCCAGTTTTCAGATGTGCTTCTTGTGATACGGGCACCATACAACTGCTGCATATTCCAATTTTGATCTTATGAAGCTCATGGTAAAATACTTATGTAAAAAAAATTAGAATTTTATTTGTTAGAGAACTAATCCAAGTGAGTGGACAAAATTAAAGTATAGTAATGGGGGAGAAGGAAATTCTATAGTACAAAATTAATGTAAATTGTGATGTGCTAGAAGTGGTTGATCAATTTAATGCTTGGAAAAATTGTTGAAGTTATTATAATCGAGGCACAAAAGACAGAGCAAGATAAATTTAAGAAGCAGTAATAATGCCAATGCTTGTGTCCTTATGTGTGTGCACAGGATCAGTATGGTATGACCATGAAAAGCAATTGTAGTGTTTGGGAGAACAGAACAATAAAATACAGTATAGTGACAATACACTGCACAAGTTATTAAAATAATGAGCATGTCCAGATGGTTCAAATATACTGAGCAAAGGAGTGATGGTAGACCTTCAAATGTGTTAGGCAAGTGTGAATTAAGAAGCAAGAGAAGAGAGGCCAGTATGAGGGTGGCCGACATGGTGAGCAAGTAATTGTGATAGTGTGAATAATACATGGATTATTAATGGGACCAAGCAGGGTACAAGCAATTATCAAGGCAGGATTACATTTGTGTATTTTTATTGTACATGACAACCCGTGAGAAGCACAATACGTAATGAAGTTTACGTGCAATGAAGGAGAGCCGAGTGCATGGTGGTGCTTGTTTACCCGTGAAGTTCTTGTGTAGTGTGCGTGATGAGATGCAGAGTCAAATGTTTGTAATATGTATTTTCATTGTCATTTTCCTTCACCAGGTTGATGCTTCCCCACACTAGGAAAGTAGAACGCATGATAATGATTTAAGTAAGTCTACACGTCGCTTATGAATTTAGTATGGTCCAACCTTGGCAAAAATTATGAACTGTACTGCATTCGTGCATAGCTAAAAGCTTTATATTTACATGAAATAATGGTACAAGATCCAATATTTACATAGCTGACAAGTTTTGACACTGTAGAAGCCACATTTCAGCCACATGAAACTTCAGTAAATATTTTTATAAAGATTATTTATTAGCAAAAATATTACAACAAGTGAGGAGGAGTTGCAAATACTGTATTAGTATAGTACTGATGAGTGAAATTGTTTTATAAGTCTTTAAGAAAATAGCATTGCTAATGCAAAATTTGTAAATATAGTAAATGTTATTTAGTCAAGAAATAGAAAGAACAGTAAAAGTTAATAATGGTTAATTCTTGTAAGACATACAAAATTAATATTTAAAGCAAGGTATTTCCCAAAAGACAATCAACTGGTGACGAAGCATGCAGAAATCCCCAAAACATGTTTACGAATCAGTTTACTGACCCTTTATGCCAAATGTAGGCCCTTGTGATGGTTGTCGTACACAAGCAAATACATTTCTCTTCAGATGGGCCCCTAGTGCTTGTGACAAACCCACAGTGGTAGTGCTTTTCCCTTCACCCAATGGAGTTGGGGTTATTCTAGGGGCCAAGTGAAAAATGTAAAAACAAAATGTTTTTATTGCATGTACTGTACAGTATACTATTCACTTGTGATCAAAATATGATATGCTAGGTTCAACACAAACACAATCCTCTAATCTCTCATGAACACTTACCCAGCCACTACAACGTATCTTCCATTTTTCTGAGGTGCAAGGCGTTGTAAAACTGACAATGACACCTTGGCTTTCTTTTTTCCATAAAGATTTACTTCTGAACTTAGTAGTCCAATTTCCTCGGCAAGTTCTGCAACATCCTTAGGTGTCTGAGCTCGAGCCACTTCAATGTCGCTGGAAAATAAAATTACAACTTGAGCACAGAAATTAACTTGCATCCTTTAATGTATTAAAAGATACAAGCACTTGTTACAGAAATGGAATTTTATGATTTTAGTGAGACACATTGTTTAACCACCGTGCTGCGTCGAGTTTATTGTGAAATTCCCCGTGCTCATGAAATAAAGTGTTCCCCCAAAATTCTTTTTTCTTTGTAAAATTATAAGTTCCCTTCCCTGAACATGTCTATATAAAATTAAATACCAAATTCCACTTACTTTGGCTGTGGGGACGTGGACAAGGTGTGCTGTGACGTCATCAGGGCCTGGTCTTCTGTGAATGAATCACCCAGACATGGTCGCGCGGGCCATTCACGCACCGGGTGTTGCCACAAATATATTTTCAATTATTTGTTCTATGTACAGTATTTCCAATGCGGTTTTATTTTTTTTTATCATATATGATGCATATTTGTGTCCTTTACAATATGTATACAGTAGAATGTTCATAATGTTCCATGGAACTGCGATACATGTGTCAGTAATGTGTTCACAATGTTTATTGTCGCAATATTACTTGTTAAAAATTCATTAAAATAACAATATGTACAGTTTCACACACAATTTACACAGTAACACACTGTATTACACACTCAGTACTTCGGAAGTGAATAATACTCAACAAAGTAGTCCATGGTGCACAGCGCGACTTTGCTCTCATTGCACCAGGTACAGATAAATTTTCGCTTCCTATTTCTTCATTCTGTGTGCTTGCAAATAACGCACTCACATACACCCTTGGCTTTAGTACTTGTAAGTTGTATGCAGCCAAGCTTGTAAAGCATAAGGTAGTATTGAAAAGATTATAGGGAAAGATCAATTTGTTAGGTAGTCTTGAAAAGATCGCTTTGTATGGTCCCACACAGGAAGAGATTCGGTTTGCCTCAAAAGAGTGTCCGTTAGTCAGGAAGAGATTCAGGTATTCTTGAAAATATCTATGGAAAACACCACCATGGAAGCCGCTGACACTTCATCTATGCTACTTGTATCAGATGCATCATCACTGAATGCAGAAAATGATTCATCTATGTATCATCTAAATAAATTGGAGATAGCATAGGATTGCAAGGGTGACGCTCAGAGCTACAACTGGATACGCTTGCTATATCGTCCTCATAGGTGCTGTATCACTTGCATCCGACCTTTGTGTTAGGTCCTTATTGTGCCTAGCTTCACCAATATTATGACCCTTATGTTCTTCAAACAATAAGGTTTGAATTTCACCGACAGAGCGTTATCTTTCAACACCGCATCGGACAGGTGTTTGGGATCCAGTGGTGCGTGTGCCACCCATGGTTGCTCATTCAGTACTAACCCAGCCAGCAGCCCTAGGGCATTCTGGGAATTTTTTCCAAGATGGCTGCCTCTCACTGGAGGTACTAAGAGTCCATTTCGTACACAACCAACCTCGTACATATCTAGAATGGGTACGGAAAAATCAAAGAGTTTTCTCGGTTGGTGCAGTCTCTCGCCGACCGAGAATACTTGGCTGGCGCAGTTAACTGGTTAATAAGACTACAGAAATCATCACTAATAGGGACCACACATTAGTTTTTCTGTATTTACGATGATAAACTGGGTTTTGGAAAGTTTCATTTGTTCGGTAATATTCAACACGCACATAAATAACACTAATGAATCAGTACTATGCAGGGCAGAGTTAAATACTATAATTCAATTAAATTTAAAATCTACTTTTCAAACTACTGTACTAACCTTGGAACTTTTTCAAGGATTTCCAGTGGTAAATATTCAATCTTCCACTTGGACGCTTGCATCTGAGAAGCTGCCTTCTGAGCTGAGATAACAGTGTTTTGCATCAGCATAGCTACAGTCATAGGCCCCACACCTCCAGGCACTGGTGTGATTACTGATGCCACCTACAAATAATCAAGAGCTTCAAATTAACATCTTTGGTAGATACAAAATTTCAAAAGAGCCACCCATTTTTTGTACCTGTATACTTAAAAGTGTGAAAATAGGCATAATAATATTTAAACATTTTATCATTTCAAAAGCTTCAAGGGCTGCCAAAGAGCTTGGTAATCTTATAAACAAAAATCATGTGGGAAAACACTAATAAAATTACAGACTGAGAAGAGTATATGCAAATGATTGTATTTGGGTTCAAAAATTAAATTTTTTTTTGCAGCAAAGACATTACCTTCATAGCTTCTTCATATGCCACATCTCCAACTAGTCGAGATCCAGACTTCTTAGTTGAATCTGAATAAAAGTTTATTACCTTATTATCTTAATCTTGATAATTAAAAAATATTAAGGTTTCCATGTAACAATTTGACGGTAACATACGTATTCAAGTGTTGCAAAAGAATAACATTAAAATATAATGACTAACTGCTATAAACTTACCAGGAATAGAATTAATTCCACAGTCAATCACCACAGCTCCAGGCTTTATCCAAGATCCTTTCACAAATTCTGGTCGACCAATTCCCACCACCAAAATATCAGCAGTCGCTGTCTAAAAGAAATTGTGCCATTATAGAACCAGAATTTTGAGCTTCATAATTTCACAAAAAGTGCTTGTGTAATTTCAGAATAAACCATAAACATTTCACTGAAACTAGAGTATACAGTAGCAAATGCCTCCAAAAATCTGCCATGGTATTTAACAAAAACTTACAGTTCTGTTTGACTTAAGTTATAAATTAAAAAACTGTACTGTCTAGACCAAATTTGTCAAGTGCAGGAACTGTTGAGCGATGACTTCACAATACATTTATATCCATTTATATGCTATCCATTTATAGGATGGTTATTTTTCAAGAATCTAGCATATTTTCTATGGACCTTATTAAAAAGAACTCATTACATTTACAACGTTTTGGTTTATTACTTTATTATATTTGGTACACTGTACTGTACCTACAACTCTGTCTACTTCTGGTTCCATGTGGAAGGATTTAATACTTCACTCCTATACAGTATAGGTGGTGGTTCAAGAAGGCTGGGAGGTTATCTTGAGATGATTTCGGGGCTTAGCGTCCCTACGACCCAGTCCTCGACTAGGCCTCCTTTTTGTTATATACCCCAAGGAAGCAGCCCGTAGCAGCTGTCTAACTCCCAAGTACCTATTTACTGCTAGGTGAACAGGAGCATCAGGGTGAAAGAAACTCTGCCCATTTGTTTCCGCCTCCACCAGGGATCAAACCTGGAACCTTAAGACTACGAATCCCAGACACTGTCCACTTAGCTGTCAGGCCCCTATCAGGCAGGCTGCAGATAGTGGGTTAGGGAGGGAGTAGATTGCAAGTTAGGTGGGGTAGGGGTGGACAGGTGGTGGGTAAAGATAGCATAGTGTTTTGAAGTCATTGACAATGACAAAAATATCATGAGGACGGGTGCCACTAGTCAATCATAGCAAAATTAGGCACCGCTTTAACCAAGATTAGTGAACATAGGACCATTTTACCTTTCAAGTACACTGTTTGCTGTAGGTTAAAGTACAATACAGTATTCTTATAATGTCTTCCAGGCATTCAACAATATGTGCACCGCTCCAAAAAGCCAAATAAGACAGTGTCAGATGATGAGAAGGTAGTGGCAAGGTCAAGCAAAATTGTACTGTATATGAATTTCTAAGTTCAAAATCAAATACAAGGCACATGTCAAGGGACTGATAAAATTGCTATATACATGTTCTGCCCAATATCACTTAAAAGTTTCCTCTTGCTTTTACATGACAAAAAACACTCCAACTGCATTTAGATATCCACGAACTTACAATACTCGCTAATTCAACTGAGCTAAAATTAACCGTTACTAATGTACTGATAATCCAAATTTTAGATTGAGAATAATTAATGAACACACTTCAAGATGCCATGTGACAGGACACTAACCACAGCAGGAAGGTCAGCAGTACGGGAGTGGCAGGTAGTGACAGTCGCATGGTGCCATTTTAACAGCTCTGCCATTGGTGTACCAACAATTTTACTGCGGCCCAATACAACTGCAGTTGCTCCTTGTATTTTGGCTCCTGATCTGTTTAATGAAGGTTTTAAAACAATATTTAAACATTCCAAAAATTTACTTTTCACTTTTGCTTATCCCATTGAAGCATTAACTAATATTATCCTTTGATGCCAACTAAGCACCATAATACCATTGCACTGCAAAGTATTTATGTTTCAACCTTTAAGTTTATCTTAAATGTTATCATTGTCTTGAAAGTAAAAATTTTACTCTTTTTACATCTGTCTTACATTTGGAAAGTATTACCACAATACAGCCAAAAAATATATATATCTACAGTACTAGTTTCATAATTTTTTTTTAATTTTGCCCCGAGGGGCGAGTTTATTGGGGAGCGCCACTCATCCTGTGAGTGGACATACCGCCATAGTGACAGTATTGGGCAGCGCCACTCATCCTGTGAGTGGACACACCGCCATAGTGACAGTATTGGGCAGCGCCACTCATCCTGTGAGTGGACACACCGCCATAGTGACAGTATTGGGCAGCGCCACTCATCCTGTGAGTGGACACACCGCCATAGTGACAGTATTGGGCAGCGCCACTCATCCTGTGAGTGGACACACCGCCATAGTGACAGTATTGGGCAGCGCCACTCATCCTGTGAGTGGACATACCGCCATAGTGACAGTATTGGCCAGCGCCACTCATCCTGTGAGTGGACACACCGCCATAGTGACAGTATTGGGCAGTGCCACTCATCCTGTGAGTGGACACACCGCCATAATGACAGTATTGGGCAGCGCCACTCATCCTGTGAGTGGACACACCGCCATAGCAGCATGTACAACACTCCAATAGGAAAAAATCCGATGGGTGTTTCATGTAGTTGATTACAGCAAGTATTACTAGCAAAATCTGCTAACATTAAAAATTATATTATAAACTGCATTTAATAGTTCATTACAATACATATTGCCATTGTTAATTTTGCTTTGCCTTAATTTATGTGCAAAAAAAAACAGAGCAAAACTAAGTCTCTGCAGAGCTGACAAACTTTATATATTATACCAACCCAACAGAATTTTAATACTTTAGAGATGGGGAACATGAATGCATAATCAAAGTAAATATGAAATTACGGTAAATTATGACTCGCCTGCGGATGAGTTCCATGCATCCATTTGGAGTGCACGGCATGAAGCCACTGTTGAGCATCCCATGGGACAGACGTCCTGCACTTGCTGTTGTCAGTCTAGAAATAAAAAGTTGCTGAATGTCTACTAGTATGATCTTTATTCCTTACACTTAAATACAGTTTAGGAAATTTTGTAAATAATGTAATGACAAATAATAAGATATTTGGAGAATTGCAAACAGATTAATGAATGATGGGAAAGCAAAACTAGACTATGTTAATGACCTCATGGTTCCCATACTTCTATAATTATACAAGCTGCTTCTAGCATTGTCCACTACAAAATTGAACATTCAAAGATGCAAGCTACTATAACATTGTTAAAAAGAATATTCTTATAAACCTGTGCATGTGCAAAATTTATGTGTACCATACAATATGTACTGTAATAATTTAAATAACTTAAAACTATTTTTAGTTATTTAAATGATAAATAAATGATAAATATTCTCTTAGTTACAGAGACTAACTTCAAATAAAGTTATGATACACTTCACTACACAATGCAGTTGTCACATTTACTTTTAATATTCTGTAAAAATATAAAATAATCTATATTAAAAATAACCAAGAAACCTTTGAACATATAATATGTTTTAATGTTCCAGTGCAAATTATCAACTAATTAATAATGGACTTTGGCAGCAACTGTATTACTACTCTCTTCCCACTCAGTTTTTGGTAAATTTGCTACACTCAGACTAGATACAGCTGTATTAAATGTCAACATCAGATACTTATGATACAGCAGCTTGCAGACAAAAATAAACATTGCAAAAATAAAATAAAAAATAAACTAATCTCATCCAATCTTGATTCATCGTTTAACAGTTTAAAACTACTAAACAGCCATAGAAAATGCTTTCCTTACCCATCGACATCTTTGTCTGGCGAGACGGTGTCCAGCACCAAATCTGAATCTATATCCTTTTCAGAGTCCAGTGGCATTTGGACAATTATTCCATGGATAGTGGGATCATTGTTAAGCTTCTTCACCTCTTGAACAAGCTGAATGAACAAAAGTAACATTTATGAGTCACCTGCAAACAATGTTAGGTTATGAGAAAGGAAACTGCAAGCCAATTGGTTCATATTAGGCAGCTATTTATTCAAAACTAAACTCATTCATATACATCCCCCCCCATTGGTATACAGAACGTCAATAATGTACCCCTTTACTCTTTGCTTCTATAGAGAATATAAATTAAGTTTTATTAATCTCTCTTCATTAAAGGGTTCTAATCTTCTATATACTTGTACCAGTGAACGTATATACAATTCTAACTAATTAGGTCCTTATTTTCATTTACCAAATCCTCAGTGATTTTATAATACCAAACTGTCACACTAAACTACCAGTATGTAAATTACTCCAATGAATTAACTAGTGAACAGAGGCCAATATGGGATAGGATCCATAGGAGACAAACTCAGACAGGAGTCAAGAGTGTTTCCTATGAATCCCATCCCATATTGGCCTCTGAATGCTTGACAGAACTAATGAGCTAGCCAAATGTGTTTTTAAAAAAGAGTTAATAACCATCTTGGATTGCCTTTGAGCAGTATAAGTGCAGTAATATACTGAATAATACTATATATAGCATGTTCTGTATAATGTATAGCTTGAAGGAAATGTTGCTGATGTAACCTCAATTTATGGCTTTAATAGCAAACGAGTTAAACTATTGGGGGTATAAATGACACAAAGCACCTCCAAAGGATACCTGATCAACCAGGCTGTGACTCATACGTCAGGCTGCGAGCAGCCGCGTCCAACAGCCTGGTTGATCAGTCCAGCAACCAGGAGGCCTGGTCGATGACCGGGCCGCGGGGACGCTAAGCCCCGGAAGCACTTCAAGATAACCAAGGCAAGTACAATAGCTATGATGCAAGGCTACTGAGCCACACTAGATCTTACTCCCTGTATAAACAGGAAAGCACAGTTAAAGCTACTTGTGTATGTAAGCATTGTACTCAATGTTCTCATTATAATCAATTACCATAGTCTTATTAAACTAATTTGTTAGTGAATGCTAAGCTTACAGCATTAAATTATCGGAGGTCATTGATAAACTCCAATCTTTGTAGGCATCAACAATTTGCAATACTTTCCTTCCATATAGAAACCATGACAGAGGTCCTCACCTGTGACTGGGTAATAGTACGGGGAAATTTGATGTGCTGTGCTTTTATTCCAATTTCTTCAGCAGCCTTTACTTTCATCCGGATATAGACATTACTGTCTTCACGACCCCCAACCTGGAATAATACACAATAATAACTTCTGTAACTACAGTTACATGTAATTATGCTCATTGAATGACCAATACTCATTAAATGATAATGAGATAAACCACAATATTGCAAACACTTTTCTCACATTTCATTACACATCTAGTATCAGCACCCAGGTGAGTACAGTGCAAAACTAGACCCACTTTATTTAGGAAAAACTATTGTACAATATTTCTTTAACTGATTGGGCCCTTCGCCCTTTCCTAATACTGTAGTAACATTTACTAACACTGTAGTAACATTTAAAGTACCATTTACATTGTGTATTTATGAATACCCTACCATGTTTTAAATGAATTCTGGATAAATTAATATTATTACTATTATTCTTATTCTTATACCAGCAATAGATCTGATACAGTTGTATACTTTAAAAAACATGCAACTAATTTATATTTATATACCATAGCTTTGCTACACAATACTGCACCAAAATACAGTCACCTATTTTTTTAACTGCTAGTCTATTTGATCCAGTTAGCCTGTCCAGCATAAAATATCCCCAACAACACAGTCCCAATTACAGGTAATACTAATTGCATAGGGGAAGGACAGTAGAAGATAGAATATGAGGCGCTCTCACCTTGCATGACAAGAAGACTAGGCCATTAACTACTAACATTGATCAAAACAGTTGGTTCAAGAACCAACTGCCTTTTAATGAAAATCCAAAAGAATCGAAGTAAGGTATCTAAATTCTTTAAATATTATGCATATTATTGAGGATATTAATTAACAAAAACCTATATACCCACCTGCACAATTGCCAATCCAGGAGCAAACCCTGGAAGCTCTTGTCGGAGAGTCTCCACTTGCTGTTTTAACTTGGTCCGGACATCCCTGTGGAAGGCATGTAATTTAGAAGCTGAGATGGGCATTAGGGGATCAAGCTTTTGAACCCATTATATATATATATACATACAGTACGTGTGTGTGTGTGTGTGTGTGACCAGCCTGTCCACCAATTTAGGTGGACAGGTAGTTATGGCTCCAATATAAAATAAACTAATTTAACTAAATTTGGTGATAAGGCCAGATAAACAACTTGTCACTATGAACAAATTACATTTATGACAATGCAACAACCCATCCTCCTAAAATTATAGCACTTTTGCAACTATGTGATCAATTGTATCAATATGTATAAATGGAGCCCCAATATGCCACTTTTTGTACTATTTTTTATAATCTAGATAAAATAAGTCTAAACCAAGGTTAAATATTACTAGGCCTAGTATAGCACATATATAGCACTACAATAGGCCTCAGAGAGCATGTGTCAAGCCTAGCTAGGATGGCAAGGCCATGTCTTATGACCAACAAATAAAATATTATAGGGTTTGTCCAAATATACAGTAATACAAAATACTACTATTCGGGTGGTCCATCACGACATATTTGTACTTTGGACCACAAAGTTAATATAAATATTTTCATTTTAGGAGGACGGGCTGGAACGCAGCTGACCTGACACTATTTATTTATTTATATATATATACAAGAAGGTACAAAGGGTTTGTGAGAATACATTGAATAGTACAGTATTTACAATCTTGTAAAGCCACTAGTACGCGCAGCGTTTCGGGCAGAAACTATCATTAACAAACGGCACATTTACGTACCCTGGGAGATTAACCCGGCTACACGTTATAATCCCTCGGAACAAGAAAATAATATATGTCAAAGTAATTTACAACAAAATTAGAGAAGTAAAGAAGAACTTACTGAGCCACCTCCTTCCCAGACAACACAGTTGCTCCACCGTCTTCTGCCATTCTGTTAAAACGAATTTACATTAATTGACAAATATATATAAGAGCTTAGCATAAACATATACTTGACAACCTCTATATACATCAACCCATTACGTTATGCCAAGTACGACCCTCCATACACCACTAGGTGAGTACACAGCCTCCAGCAGCAGCAGCTCTCAACACAGCACTATGGTGAGTGATCACTGAGGCATGTCACACGGTCTGTGTCTCGGGGCACCTGACACCACACACACACACAGGTGTCTCACCTCACCAGCGGCACAGACACAAGGGCGTGAGGAGGGCGTGACAAGAAGCCGTGGCAGGAGCCGGGTGCTGGACCTCACAAGCCGCTGGCGACACAGCTGCTACGCTCTCTCCTCATTCGTACACCACCCTTTGCCTCTCCTCGTTTCGTTCAATCAACAAACATCTTTTAAATATATCTCATTTTGTAACTCCTTTACACGCATNTTGTAATTTGCAGGCTAATTTCTTGCATTAATATTGACGCATTATAATTTGTAGAATATTTAGCTAAATTAAAAAGTAATAAAACAGCATACTGTATACATTGTGGATCAAGTGGAAGGCAAGCAGGAGTAGTTAAGGAATTGAAGGCAAGGAGTAATTGTTATGGAATTGAAAGAAGGGAGTAGGAGCTAGGGGAGTGAAAGTAGGCAGGAAAGTTATGGAAGTGGAAGCAGGCAGGATAATTTAGGCTTAGTAGCCTTTAAACAAATTTATGTTGGGAAACTTATGATGATAAATTGGAGTATTGTCTTTACGTTGCTTCATCTTGCAGAGGTTTGGACATTCCTTGTGTGGACTACGTGATAAATTTTGATGTTCCGATGCACAGCAAGGATTACATTCACCGCGTTGGTAAACTGCTCGTGCCGGCAAGTCTGGCGTTGCCATCACCTTTGTGTCACAGGTATGGTACAGGATGCAGCATTTGGTAAATTTATATAGATTTTATTTTCACTTAGAAATTCACCGAACAGATTTTTTTTTTAGTACTGTACCGTATAAATCATTACTGTAGTACATAATGACTAATCCTTTTTTTTTATTTAACATCTATTTAAAAATGTGTTATTAACCTAGTTAATTAAATTTTTTCTCTGAACTGTTAACTGTTGATTAACAGGACTTTAATGAATCAGTGATGTGTACTTCAGGAAGCTGGGTATTCAGTCCTTGTTCTTCTACAGTTGTTCCTCAAAGAGTTTTTTGTTTTTTTGTCTTGTCCTTAAAAAAATAGTGTCAATAACTAAAATATTGCCTGATTCTGCAATGTCTGCCACAGGCTGTCCATAGTTTCCAAAGTCTCGTGTATTTTCCTTTACCATGCTGCCATATTTATGTTCTTGCACGTACTGATCTTTATCCAGGTTAATTCATACAAACTGTTATATTTTGGACCCTTTACCATCTTAAGAAGTATGCCATGTTAAGGGACTTTTATTCTAACTGCAATCAAGAATATGCCTTTATTACTGTAAAAAAAATTGAAGTGCTCCACATCTTATAGATGATATGTCTGATTTTATGATGCTGATGGATAGGTCTGGGTGACCTTTGTCTCAATCACTTTCAATCTTCTTTAGCCATAAATAGTTAAGATGAGTGGCAAAAAGCAGTGTTGAAATTTCTTTTGCCATTGCTGCTGGTGACCTACAAGCCCTCATGGTCATTACTTCTGGGTTGACCCATTGCAAAGCCTACATGAACCTTTGAAGATGTCTACCTATGTTCTGGCACAACTGCAAGGGCTTTGAAACTCCTACATCTGATTCAACATAGCCTGCAGGTGCCTTGTAAACTCCTACATCTGATACAACACAGCCTGCAGGAGCCTTGTAAACTCCTACATCTGATACAACACAGCCTGCAGGAGCTGTGAGAACTCCTACATGTGCTCTAGGACAGCCTTCAGGAGACTGGAAAAAGCCATTTCTGTTCCTGCACAGCCTGCAAGGTACCTTGAAGACTACTATGTTCCAACAATATTATATTTATTGCAAATCGAATTTGGCCTGTAAATGTTGATATGTAAATTTTTATAGTTGTCTTAATGGCTCCCCTTATTTATTATATGGTTTGTCACTCTGCTGCATATGACCTTGATAGAAGATAAGACGACGAAGCGGAAGAAAATTCAGATGATGTATAAATTACATTAAACTTGGGCCTATAATGAATTACCATGTTAATGGGTGATCATACTGCTTAGTTTTCGGACATTGTTATAATTGCACCATGATATCTGCTTGATGGGGTTCTGGGAGTTGTTCTACTCCCCAAGCCCAGCCCAAGGCCAGACTTGACTTGTGAGAGCTTGGTCCAACAGGCTGTTGCTTGGAGCGGCCCGCAGACCCACATATCCACCACAGCCCAGTTGGTCCTGTACTTCTTGAAGAAAACAATCTAGTTTTCTCTTTAAGATATCCACGGTTGTTCTGGCAATATTTCTTATACTCGCTGGGAGGATGTTGAACAACTGTGGACCTCTGATGTTTATACAGTGTTCTTTGATTGTGCCTATGGCACCCCTGCTCTTCACTGGTTCTATTCTGCATTTTCATCCATATAGTATTTATTTATTTATTTTCATAAATATTATTATAAATACTCTAGTATTTTGTTATTTTACTGTATAGATTTGGTACCTGGCTTTTCCAGTATTTTCAACATGTATATTATTTGGTATCTCTCTCGTTTCCTTTCTAGTGAGTACATTTGGAGAGCTTTGAGATGATCCAATAATTTAGGTTCTTTATCGCATGTATGTATGCCGTATATGTTCTCTGTACTCTATTTCAGCAATCTCTCCTGCTCTGAAGGGGAAGTGAGTACCGAGCAGTACTCAAGACAGGACAGCACAAGTGATTTGAATAGTACAACCATTGTGATGGGATCCTTGGATTTGAAAGTTCTCATAATCCATCCTATCATTTTCTGGCTAATGCAATATTTGCTTGGTTATGTTCTCTAAACATTAGGTTGTCAGACATCATTATTCCCAAATCCTGTACATGCTTCTGTCCTACTATTGGCAGATTTAATTGTGTTCTGTACCCTGTATTATGTTTAAGGTCCTCATTTTTACCTTACCTAAGTATCAGGAATTTATCACTGTTAAACATCACGTTATTTACTGCTGCCCAGTCGAAAACTTTATGAAAATTACAAGCCGATATTAATAATTTTCATACTTGTATTCAACATGATTGAATACATTTTATTACGTGACACTCACTTCAAACTTTTAAGGATTAAGTTTTTGTATGTTGGGAAAGAGAGGCTTGTAGTTAGAGAAGAGTGATTAGAGACTGCATTTATACGTGGGTCTGGGGAAAATTTTACCAATTTACTAACATTAATTACATTTTCAGTATGAAGTGGAAGTGTATCAGAGAATAGAACAGCTCCTTGACACAAAGCTTGATGTGTATCCTACAGTTAAAGAAGAGGCTCTGGTCTTAGAGGAAAGAATAGTGGAAGCAGAGAGATTTGCCAAACTGGTAAGGAACTCTTCAGTGATTTTGATAAGTGGGCAGAAACTTCATTAAATTAGATATAGCCCTTACTGCATTCTCTTGAAGTCTTTTCCTTCTATTTACACACACATACTGTACCTTCTTGTGCTTCACAGGCATAAATGACTTCTGATTCCTTTTAGCAGGCTTAGAGCTTTCTCTTCCCATGGTTCATTGTAAGCCTTACCCTACTGTTTTCCCTGGAACTCTACTTGACCAGTTGGTTAACAACTTACTTGGTCTCCATTTACTGCCATGTGAAAGGGAGTAAAGAGTTATTTATGGATTGATGCCCAATTGACCCTACTTAGCCAGAGCTCAAACCCATTCAAAATCACTCGTGAAGCATGGGGCAAGTGTGCTTTCATTGCACTACTTCTATGCTTCTATGTCAAAGTTCATTTCAATTGTCACCCCTCACTGCACACAAGTATTTTCATGTATCACTCTGACTCGTTTGCTTTTAACTTTTTCCTGTGATGCCTTCCTTCTCCTAGGAAAGACCTATTCTATGCTTTCTTGTATTTGCATGTGATTATTCTATTGTATATTTATACAAACATGTAGACATAAATAAGCCAGCCAGTTTAATTAATAAAAGATTATCTGAAACCCTGATTATAATCCAGTTTACCCACATTAACACTTGGAGTCTCTGCAGGAGATGTCTCGGCTGGATGAGAAAGGTGGAAGGAAAGGCAAGAAACGGGACGCCTTTGGCGACGACACTGAAGAAAGCATGGGTGTTCGGAACCGGATGAACAAAAGGAAAAATTTTAAAAAGTAAACACTTATTAAGTTGTGTACTGTACACGTAATGCAGAATGTTTAAAACTTGAAGGGTGCAGTGGATTTCATTTCCTGTGTTGTTAATGAAATGGTGCCAGTTTTTATCGACTTGTGTATTTCAGTATACAGTACTTTACTATAAAGTGTTACCTGCAAATTAAAATGTTAAATAAAATACTTTCATCTAATGTTAATGTTATATTAAAACTGTAAAGATAAAATAGTATTATTGTCATTTTGTTCATTATTACCTCTTATTTCATTTCGACTGCTTTACCCTGGTCGGCCATGTAAGCACAAGATGAATGTGTATAACAATGATCATTGTGGTTAACATGTAGCAAAATGTGTAAGAGTTTTTACATTTTTGTATAACTAAACATTTGTTGACAATTCTAAGATGCTTCATACTGATTATAGGGTAGAAGGTCCTACCGTTACCACATTTGGGTGTTCTCTGGGTAATGCCTAGCACTGGAGGAAACAAATTAATGCACTTACACATGGAACTGGCTAGGCTATCTAGTTCCAATACCTAACCCCAGACCTAAATTTCACCATAACCATTACTTGTACAGATTTTTTAGGGCTTAAATGTTCCCATTAATTGATGATGATTTTTGTCTTTCGTTGTCAAAGATGGCCATGACTTCAGAATAGGGGTTGAAATCATGACTGGCGCTTGACTTCAATTTAAGTGAGGGAGAGTTGCGCAAATCATCAGCCTCACTCTCTATCCTGGCCTATTTGGGTCCAGCAGCAAGACAAGTCGAGCTGGCAGGAGATAAGTTAGGATGTTGTGTTAGGTAGCTTTAACTCACTGAGGGCCCTCAAACCTTCAGCTACCTTCACCTGGTTGTGCCTGCTAGTCGAAGTAGTTTACTCGGGTGTGGCCACTGTTGCATGCAAACTGCTACTAGGAGCCGCAGGTGAGAGTTGATTGCTGGTGGGGACTAAAGCAGGCGAAACCACCCAAAGGTGGTTTTTACATTTTTGTATAATGTATAAGTTTGCATTATAAAATTTGTATTTTGTATAATTATACATTTTCTTACATTTGTGAGAGGTACTACCTCTCACTGACACTCCAGATAATAATCTGGGGTGTCAAAACTTTGATTATAGTGCACATACAAGAACTTTCCCATTTATTAATAGTCCATCAGATAGGTCAAATAACTGTGCATTATGCTACAGTTGTGACACATCTAGAAATTTTTCAAGTAGGAGAGAAGTTTTATTTTCCTCCACATATTTAATGAAAAGTACAGAATAGCTAAATTCATATAACTGAAGGTGAATTTCATTACAGTATCTTCATTGTTAATGGCATGCTCTGGCAGTGACTGGTTATGAGAGTCACTGCCAGAGTATGTATATAAAGATGGGACTTTTTATATTAAGAAATGCTGAGAAACTGTGTGTACAGTGCATCCTCCGATATCTGAACCTCCCTCTAAACAAAGGACCAAATATGCACACCGGATTTACCCTCCAAAAATTATTAATGAGGATTTTGTAGGGAATGTAGTGAAAACTTGAATCATTTCGTCACCATAATTTTCTTCAAATCGTATTTTTTCATATTTCCGACTCTTGCTTTTTCATTGTAAGTCTTGTTCAGAATAATGCATTTTTATTTTACAAATGATTTACTGAGCTTGTAATATGTTATAAATTGCACAAAAAGTCTTGTGAGAATTTTTAGTTACATTTATAGTCATGCTGAGTGCATGTATGAGTCACTCGTAGTGTGACCTCTCATTACTCGAGCAGTTTCACAGCATTGTTGGAATTATAGTTATCGGGGATATGAAACCATGTCATCCACCTAGAGTGGCAAGGGTAAAAGAAATTTTATGACTGTGGATTCACAGAGAAGTGTGGTATTAGCATTAGTAGTGTTTCCAATATTAAACAACAAAGGAAGGGCATGGGGTTTGTTAATAAGAGGGAGAGCAGAAGCAGGCATGTAAATATGATCAGCTAGAATTGCAAGATGATGCAGTTTCTGCGGTCTATGCAGCATTGTGTGCATTTATGGCATGATGTGGAAAGTCTTAGTATTTCACTGTACTAGGTTTGAGAAGCCCAGCCTGTTTTCTAGAAAGGTAAGTAAAAATTTTGCTCTGTAAATTACAAATAATATACCACATCAAAATAACGGTAATTGTTTATATGTATAAATATGCATAAACATGTATTGCTTGCTGTTATATAAAGGTCCCAAATTTGACCATTAACCCTGGAAAAATAACAAAAATTGGTGGTAAATAGCCCAAGAAAAGGGCAACTTTTTTGGAAAATCCAGAACTGTAGACTTTGGAGGTGGCATTGTACCTTAAAATATAGCACAGTCGGCTACCAACAAAGTGGTGGGGTAACTAAGCAAAACAAAAGATAAGGCATATGTTCTGATTCAAAATAAAATTATTACTATCGTGATCACAAATATGATCATAGTGCGCATACGACAACTTTCAAATGCACTTCATCTGTTAATTGTATTCCTAAGGTATATTTTCTTAAATTTTAAAATAAAAGAATACTGGTAATAAATTTTTCAAATAAAAGGTAGAAATATTAATTGGGACGTGTATTCAATCTTACCAGAATTAATTATTTGTTTCAATGGATTCTCACCTCTTAAGAAATTTGTTTGCAGAAAATCCAATCTGCCTAGTTTCAGTAGAAAGAGAAGGCAAGGTTTTTAATTGTAATATTGACTACTTTTTTGCGAAAACAGCTTCTGGCATCACTGCTGTCGAGGTATCTCTCCCATTGTGTCTTGTTATCGTCTTTGTGCTTGTATTGATTTAAGGATTGTGCTATGGTTTCAAAATCAGACTTTGAATATGTTGTATTTAAAAGCACCTAGAATTTCTGGACACCACACTGGCTTCCATTACTTTTTTTCAGATGGTTGCGGCTAGTTGGTAGTTTTTACATTTTAGTAGTTACATGAAATGAACCTTTATGAGGTCATTCGTTCTTTATGAAGGATTTATTTTGCTCTTGTGTACAACAATTTGATACGCGAATTACATAATCAACTTGTGAATGACGCCTTGGGTCTTGGTGTACAATAGTGTGATCCTACGTGCTAGATAGCTTGAGCCCTTGTGATCTGTTAGGTTGATATATTCTGAACATGAATTATCGTTCAGAATATAGAACTTTAACATTCAGAATATGAACGATAATGATGCAGCAAATGTGCTTAATGGAAATAAAGTGTTTTTGAATTGCCGGTTCAATTGAGACTGCCACTCAAACAAGGCTATTAGGATCATTAAAGCATATGTGGATAAGCCAATGGCGTTGCACAGTGACTGAAGCGAGCGCCAATCAAGGTTAAGTCGGTATAGTTGGTTGGTGGCCGGTGCAGCCAGTCGCCCTTGGCCATAGGCACCTCGGTGAACCTAAGTAGTAGGCTTCCTGTACCCAAGAATGGTGAACTGTATCTTCAAACGAAGATATAGGCAGGTGAGTCATCAAAATTGGTTATAAACTCAGTTTAGATGCCTACATAGTGAGAGGCAGATGGCCGGTTAAACAAGTCGGTCGTACAGGTGGGTTAATGGCTTTTCATTGGTGCTCTGAGATTGGTAGAGGCTGTTGGGCAGGGTGTTGAAGTTGGGTGGCTGTGGGCATCCAGACGAGACGGCTCGCTCTTCACACAACGTAACCCAGCAGGCAAAAATATGCCCGAGTAACTTTTGGATGTTGATTTATTTAACTGAATCAATATTTGCCCAACTTTGCCTGGATGGGGGGACGGGGATAATTTTCTATGTTGACGATCTTACCCTTTGCAACATTGCCTTCCTGGCTTGGTGCCCTCTTTTGATTATTACGTAACCTTTGCTGTCGCGGTGATGATTCGTCTATGACTCTGCTCGTCTATCTATGACTCAACTCTGGCTAGGTTGCATATTGGCCATGCACGTTTAACTCACGGGCGCCGCCCTGCTCCTTATTGTCCAAACTGCATTGCCCCTCTTAAGGTCGTGCAAATTCTTGTTGAATGTCCCGACTTCCAAGACATGCGTGCGTCTTGCTTCCCGACTGACCCTCGCAGTCACTTGTCTCTGGAAAGAATCCTTGGTGAATCAGATACCTTTGATATCGTTCGCCTTATGCGCTTTTGTTCCCGTATTGGCATCCTTAGTGATATTTAGCGCATTTTGAATATTCCGCACATTTGATGGTGCTACATCATCTCCCAGGCTTGGTGCCTTCTTATGGCAATTACTTGGTTACATTTTCATTATAGTTTACACGTCCCTATATTTTGTAACTTCGTACTCATTTCTATCACACGAGGCGGATATCCTTGGGGATACCAGTCGAGATATCCGCGCCCAGATGGCAGGGTCCTGATACGTTATCATTATTATGGAGAAGAAATGTATATGTTTATCACTCGGAATGTTCGGTAATATGCTTATAGTTTGTGATTATATATATATATATATATATATATATATATATATATATATATATATATATATATATATATATATATATATATATATATATATATATGTTTATATATAAACATATATATATAATGCCTTGTTGTTTATGAATTCTTAATCGCCAAGAGACGTTGTTGTCTTGCCTATATACTGAGTTCTTTGAGGCTTAGAGTCCCCAAGCGGGCATGTGAAGGCATAGACGACGTTGGTTTCCTTCAAGGCGTTCTGTTTGGTGTCTGGGGAGTTTTTCATGAGTAGGTTGGCCGTTTTTTTGGTCTGGTAGTAAATTGTCAATTGTATTTTCTAAATTGTAAATTGTATTTTCTGCATTAGAAAATACAATTGACACTTTACTATAAAACCAAAAAAATGGCCAACCTACTCGTGAAAAACCTACTGCCCTTTACACGTATGATTTGCCGGATTCGAGGAAAGTATAATTGTTTGACAATGTTGCATGTCGATATAATGTTTGTATTACAGTTATCTGTATGAGAGCCGGTCTGTTATCTGTAGGGAGTCGGTCGGCCGAGCGGACAGCACACTGGACTTGTGATCCTGTGGTCCTGGGTTCGATCCCAGGTGCCGGCGAGAAACAATGGGCAGAGTTTCTTTCACCCTATGCCCCTGTTACCTAGCAGTAAAATAGGTACCTGGGTGTTAGTCAGCTGTCACGGGCTGCTTCCTGGGGGTGGAGGCCTGGTCGAGGACCGGGCCGCGGGGACACTAAAAAAAAAGCCCCGAAATCATCTCAAGATCTCATGAAGATGAGAGCTGCCAAAAAGCTCTGGAGCAAATAAAACAACGAATATAGCACCGTGGAACATTTATTAATTTGATATCAACAGGAAATCTAAAAATACATATTTTTCGTGAATAAATAATTAAATAATTTTCTCTTAAGATGTCGCCTTAATGCAGATGCTGGCACCTTGGGGCTGGAAATGATTCATATCTCGAATTCGATTCCCGCGCAAGACGAGACGTTTGGGCACGTTTCCTTTCATTCGCCTGATACCTCTGTTCACCTAGCAGCAAATGAGTACCTGGGAGTTAGGCAACTGTTGTGGGTTGTATCCTGGGTGAGGTCAGTCGTTGGTCAAAGTCCTATAAGGGGGTGACCTCGAGAAGCGTAACAGGCTTCAGACAATTGTAAACAATATCTTAAATAATTTGAAAAGTAAACTTTGATACTATTTAAGCACAATATAGCGAAAATATATTAATTACAGCTTGACATGTACACTTAAGACGTAATTAAACTTAGGTTATCCGCGAGACACCGCACGTACACGCTACGTGAAGTATACACAGCGGGACTACTAAGTAACCCCTGTAATCTGATCCTCTGTATTTTTATACATGAATTACTATTGAAATGAGTCTCCTGTCCGTTGCAAAGTAATGATTAATGCAGTTTACTTTCATAATAATAATAGTTTTGTCGGACGGGAAGCTTCTATATATTATATACTTTAGGCATGTATCGAGGTCCACTCAAAGGTGGAACTACTGCCCTCCCCAGGATGAAACTCCCCCCCCCCCCCCCCCCCCCCCAAAAGTAGCCCAGCTCCTGGGTACCTATAGTTACTGCTGGGTGAACAAAGGCATTAGATGAAAGGAAACTTGCCCAACCATTTCTCGCCCGCCCCGAAAATTGGATCCGGGCATCAGATCTCCAGTATCAGCTATTGATACAGATAATGGCTCCAAAGAGCCTCCACTTACGGGTTCGCCATAGCCCGTGCTACTTTTTGTTCTGAGTAGCTGAATCTAAAACAATAATAACACAGTAGCATTTGTCTTTGAAAATGTGGGGAGAGACCTTACGAAACGCATCACTAGGCGTCAGACCCAAATAAAAAGTAAAAATGAAATTTGGAGATTTAATTTTTCAACTTCTTGCTTCAGTGAAGAAAAACTTAAGGAATATCGAGAAGATTCGTGCCAGAATCATAAATCTAAAACTTTAGCGTTTTCAACAAAATATGTAATAAATAATGGTCACTTTAAGTGACCATTATTAGGAAAACAAATTTTTCAATGTGGATTTTTTTCCTAAAACCGTTCAATACAAAGTTATGTGAAGTGTCCAAGAGACACGTCAGCAGTAATATTTCTAAAAACGTTGAGTTAAATACTCCTTTGTCGGTGATGTATCTGTTGATAGCACAGATACTACCAGGAGGCCACTGAGGAGACCTGGTCAGAGACCGGGCCGCGGGCACCCTGACCCCGGAATCGCCGCAAGGTAAGCACTGGTGAAGGAGGACCTCATTGTACTGCGAGCCTGACGGTGAGCGCTAGTGCCTTTGTGCCGAGGACGAAGGCCATAGCCACTCCAGCCAGCACTAGTACTGCCCACACTCTGTTGGGCCCCAAAGTGGTAAACGCCACCGAGGAGGGAGGCCCCGTGGTGCTGGACGGGGGTAGGTTCCTCGTGGACGGCGATAACGGCTTCCCAGGGGAGTCCTCCATCACTCCTGGGGGAGGGTTGTGTGTGGGGGTGATGGCGCAGCTCTCAGACTGCTTCCAAGTGTCATTCTTGAAGTATTCGTTTCTCCCACAGTTAAGGGACCCCATGGATACTTTCTTCGTTCTCACCCAAAATCCGAGGAACGAAACATTGCAGTTTTTGAAGACTTTTTTTGGTGAAGAAGCAGGAGTTTGGACCTCCTCTCACGCCAATGCAGCCCCATGGAACTCTCTTTCTATGTAATAAATGGACACCTCGTTCCACACTTCAGCCTTTAAGTTCAAATTTTCTTGGGTAACGACTTCCATATCTAAATTTCCCTCTTTGAAAACACAATTTTTAATCACTACGGAAAGGTTTAGCTGGAAATGGTCTTGGGGTAGCATGAAAAGCGTGTTGTTCTTGCCGTTAAGTTCACAATGGAATTATCTTGCATCACTTGTTGACCAATGCAGCGTCGGGGACATTCCCAGACCAGCCGAGCCGTTGTGAGCTGGTACACGAGCACCTCGAACTGCCTACACCCCTCCCTCACGCCAGAGCTGATAGTGTAAACATGGTTCTGGTGACTGGTGGTAGCCTCCAGGACGCTCTCGTTCGTCAACCTAAGGTCAATATTAGTCCAATTATCAACAGAAAAAACTTCGGCGGGCCAAGAGTTCGATTTAATTAACTTTTCGCCTGTGTGCAGTGTGACCATTAGCTTGTTCTTGTTCTTGTAGTCAAGTCGAAGACCCAAACGCCATTCAGAGTTAGGACCTTTGATGATGAAATCAGCGGACCAGTCCTGACGTGTGATGCTGACGCCGAAGGTGGTAGGCAGCAGTGTCTTGAACACATTGTTGACCTGGTGATGAGCGTAAGGCACACAAGGCTGCCAAGGACGCGAGGTCAACACCTCTGACAGCAGTGCTAGACTCAACATGAAGGTGGCAGCCAAGAGTGCCATGTCGTTCAGGATGTGACAAAGGGAGCGTACTTCCACTCTCCGTCATGTCTCGTAGGCGACTGGTGATGTGTGCTTGATTTGGTAAGTAAACTCGAGCGCATGCACACAGAGGGCACCTCTTGGTGTGTATATGACGACAGGTGCGAACATCATGACTTTTCTCTTTGATGTAACATCTCTCGAGAGTAAACTTCGTATTGCTTCATAGATTGCTTTTACGTGTAATTGCAAGTTTCATTTCCTGAACACGGGCATAATTAAGCGCTTGGTGTGGGGAAAAAAGCACAATTTGGGTTTTCGTATTAGGTTCTTCTAAACACAAGGTCATACATGGCTCTGGTGGGTTCTCTTGGCCTTGCGGAGGTAGAGGGTGAGGCGTCGACCAGAGGGTCAACGCCTCACAATGTGGCCAGGATCTTCGGTTGCACGCTGAAGTTGCCTGACCGCGGGGGAAGAATCCATTCTCTCTGGAGTTAGAGGAAACCGATACGGGTCGTGTTGTATTTAATCAGGACTGTCCAACTTGGGCTTGTTTTTGTTTTCATTCATTTTGATCATCGGAGATTCGAACTCGGACCTTAAAAGTACAAAATTGTTGTCCTACTGACTAGGCCATGGACGATCCAAGTGAATGAAATATTATTACCCCACGTAGGATGGGCACAGGAATTTGCACACCAGTTGATAGGAAGTTGAGGATAGGAAGCTTTAAAATACTGAACAATTTGAAAATGTTATTCCAGGTAATTTTAATAGGTCAAATGCATACAAGCCCGGGTAACAGCTCCAAGCTCGTAGTTGAAATTGTTTATGTAATATTCCATTGAGGTCTGATAAAAACCTTTTTGTGCCCTCTGCAATGCTTCTTTGCGCTACCGCTCGCAGGGCGAGTATGAGGTGCACAATAAACTAGCCGCCTCCGGCGGCAACAATCAAAAGCTCGACAAGCTTCCTTTTAGGACAGAATTTTTACTGGTACTGCGGGTCTCGGGTACTGCGAGACCCTTTTGACATCACTCGTCTTATCAACATATCGAATGATATAAAAGACTTAACCGTTCTGCGCCAGAGACGGGGGTTAAATATTATTGCAGGCTAAGTGCCTTCTTTTGATAAGTGCTTACTTAGGCAAAGGTAAGGCAGGGTTCAAATTCATCTTGGTGCTTGGATTATTTGCTTGCTTCTGGATAAGTGATTTTTGAGGGAAGAGCTGAAGAAGGTCCTCAGGTTGTGGAGTGTATTGGTTCTGGACAACGGGGATCTAAAACGTGTGATTGTACCAAAATAAAAATGATAGGTATGAATGTTAAAATTTTATTCAAAATATTTACACAGGTAAAGTGGCCGCTTGTTCAGTGTACCTCATCTATCCCATCCTCAATGTAGAGGGGGGGAGGAGGGGAAGGGGGAGAGAGAGAGGGGGAGGGAGGGAGGGAGAGGGGGAGGCAGAGAGGGAGGAGGGGCGAGGGGGGAGGCGAGGTAAAGGAAGAGGGAGGGTGTGCACTCACTGGAATACTATGAGCAGAAGTGACCAACCAGGCCGCCATTAGACCAGGAGACCGCCCTGAAGGAAGGTTGTGGCCTTACTCTAGTAGACCGGAGTAATCGTGGTAAAAAAGTCGGCGAAGGAGACGGGACACTGGGAGTAGATGGAGTGACAGGACCCGTGGTGGCGACCATAATGCTCAGCCGCGGCGTACTCGTTGTCTAGGTCGCTCTCCACCTCGTTGAGCACTGCGGCGCTTATCCTGGAAAACGAAATCACAATCAAAAGATAAGCCTTAGTTCCCGCACTTTAAAAGGAGCAACATGTGGCGGCCTTGCTTGAAAAGGAACAAAACTAAAGTAAAATTTCCTCCGTAGACTTACAAAGAAGTGATAAGATACTCAAAATGGAGAACTCGTCATTACTTTCTAGAATTCTAAGTGTGCAAAGAAAATTAAACATGATGTAATTGATTTTTAAACTATACAAGGAAACCGAACCAGCGAGCATGGGACTTGCAACACCGGACACCACATGCAGGTACACGCGAGCCGGCCGTGTGCGGGACACTCTTCAGGCATATTGCACGTACCGTAGGACCAGGCTCGCACGGGCAGCTCCAGGACCTTCCACTGGTCGCTGATTCACATCCCCGAAATGTTCCTTACTCTCAGTGTCACATTCAATCTTAAGCCAGTTTAAACGTTAATATAATTAATTTTCAGCTTAAGAATTCTATAAATAAGCAGAGAATAAGCTATGGAATATTCTAAGAGTTCTTAAGCAAATTTTTCATAATGGAAAGTACAATCAGAATAGAAGCACTAATTAAAAATCCACATTTATCTTTAAGAACACAGAGCTGAAAGAGACACCAAAAGTGGCAGGTTGTAGAGGGCAAGAGAGAGGCCAAAGTACATCACTGACGGTCGAAGTGACGACTGAGTTACACGTAAACGTGTGAGTGAAAACAAGAGAAGCACTTGCATTGGTACTCACGATAAAATTAAGTTGGCGACCTCCCCGAGGAGCCCGTGCTGGAAGGGCAGGTCAGCGACCTCGCAGATGGTCCTGAGCGTGCATTCGTGACCGTTGTAGCCCAGGCTGGTCAGGTCAACGCGGAGGAGAGGTTACATGTGGGTACAACTACCGTCTCAGGGTAATCAAGTATAGTATATGAGAGTTTGCCTGACAGTTAATATTGTGGTAACAAATGAAAGCACCAAGCCGAAAAAAAACAGTAACAGTTCGGATTTATTATCAGTAATAGTAATGATTATAATAATAATAATTCTAGGGAACATAGGATTAAGGATTTGCCCGAAACGCTACGCGTGCTAGTGGCTGTACAAGAATGTAACCACTCTTGTATATAAAACAAAAAACAATTAAAATTATTAATAATAAAACATTAAAGATACGCACGCACCCCCCCCCCCTCCCCTTCCCCTACCTGTCAAGAAGCATTTCAATTTCACGGTAGAAGTCAAAGCGCTGCTCCAAAGCCTGCAACGACCGTCCAAAACTGATGGTGGTGGAGTTGTTGAGGTTAAAGAGCATTGAGCTCTGGAGTGCCAGGTTGCTGATGTACCCGACTCCGGGCAGAGGCAGTCGGAGATTAGTTTGTACCTGTGGAGGAAGTAATGATCAAGAGCAGACACCAAGCCCGGGGGACAAGGTGGCACCAGTGAAGGATGACACGGTACACAGTCTTAAGAGGAACTCGCTGAGAAAATACTACAAGCTCTTCCCGCCGGACGTCTTTTGACGTACTTACCTAACCTTGAGGTTACCTTGAGGTGCTTCCGGGGCTTAGCGTCCCCGCGGCCCGGTCATCGACCAGGCCTCCTGGTTGCTGGACTGATCAACCAGGCTCGCCGGGAAGGAAATTTTAAGACCGAACTCGCGTCCCTAGACTTCCCAGACACATGCACTACCGAATGGACCATGAGCTAGTGCGTGTGCCTTGGGGGAGTCCACGACGGAGGGTTCGATCCCATTGAATGACCTCAATATTGTGAATAAATCCACAAGGGCCGTGATGAGGGTTCGAACTTACGTCCAGGATGATCCCAGACGCGCCTTAATCGACTGAGCCACGACATGGTCAAAAGAATTGCAACCGGGATTGCTACTGCCCTCACACGGATCCCGCAGTCTCTCCGAGACACAAACAAAGGTTTTACACAATTCACCCATGCACCCGGGCTCTGTCAACACGCTGTTCTACCTCTTCGCCCATACTTCCATACACACAGAAATCACAATAGCGTGATATATCAGATGAATAAATCCACAAGAGCCGTGATGAAGGATCGAGTTTGTGTCTGGGAGAGACTGCGGGATCCGTGTGAGAGTAGTAGCAATCCCGGTTGCATTTCTTTTGACCATGTCGTGGCTCAGTCGATTAAGGCGCGTCTGGGATCTTCCTGGACGTAAGTTCGAACTCTCATCAAGGCTCTTGTGGATTTATTCATTTGATACAGTATCACGCTATTGTGATTTGTGTGTACTTCAATACTGTATCACTGATTCACTACGTTCTCGCGATGTCACTGTACGGGGACACATTGATTGGTTTAGGTCATTATCGGTAACTAGGAGTAGTGTCAATATAATTCTATATTACTTTGAAGCGAGACGAAGACAGAGTAAGAGCTGGGATATGAGGATGGAAGGGAACTATCAGGAGAAAGCGCCAAGCCATTACGACTATATAGCACTGGGAAGGGGTCAGGATAAGGATTTGGGATGGGACGGTGGGAAAGAATAGTGCCCAACCATTTGTGGCGACCTCCCCGAGGAGACTGTGCTGGAAGGGCAGGTCAGCGACCTCACAGATGATCGCTGATTGAAATTGAAATAAGTTTATTGATGTAAAATACACACAAAGGGATGAGGTAGCTCAAGCTATTCTCACCCTCATCGCTGATCATCTCGAGGTCAGGGGATTGAACCTGATGGACGGTCGGGGAGTGAACGCCGACCTGCATGACGCGAGACCGTCGCTCTACCGCCCAGCCCAACTGGTTGGGATGGGGTAAAGGAATGCTGCTCAACCACTTGGGCAATCGGGAATCGAATCCCGACCTTACACACGAAGCAGTGCAGTCGTTGTACCCACCAACAGCGGGGTACAGTGTACCCACTGTGGGCGCCTGACAGCTAAGTGGAAAGCGCTTCGGATTCGTAATCCAGAGGTTCCGGGTTCGATTCCCGGTGGAGGCGGAGACAAATGGGCAAGATGTTTCTTTCACCCTGATACCCCTTTTACCTAGCAGTAAATAGGTACCTGGGAGTTAGACAGCTGCTACGGGCTGCTTCCTGGGGTGTGTGTAACAAACAGGAGACCTGGTCGAGGACCGGGCCGCAGGGACGCTATAAGCCCTGAAATCATCTCAAGATAACCTCAACATAACCAATCGTAGTGGACGGGACTTGGTGTAAAAAATATGTTGTTTTCTATCCAAATTTAAAAATACTTTAAATGTAATCCTTTTAATTTGGAAAGGTGTTTTTCTCTTATGGTTATTATAGTTGCAATTAGTAGTAAACGAGAATGACAATCATTTCTTCGGTGTAAACTAATGGACAAGATGGTGGCGACAACGGCTTACCCCGAGTAAACTTCCCAATGGGAAGATAAGGAAGCGTCTCTTGCGATATTTAGCGACCTTACTTCCCTCGGGGACATTCTGCAGCCACTCTGGCGTATCCAACTGGTCGCCCTCGGGCAACGCGGCCAGCGCCGCCATCACCACGCTCATGCTCGATGTCACCAGCACAGCCTGCAGAAGCTTGACCATAGTAGTGAACTGTCTTGACGTGTGCGGGGGAGGAGGTCACTCTCTTGACGTGTGCGGGGGAGGAGGTCACTCTCTTGACGTGTGCGGGGGAGGAGGTCACTCTCTTGACGTGTGCGGGGGAGGAGGTCACTCTCCTGACGTCTGCGGGGGTGAAAGACACTGTCTTGACGCGTGAGGAGGGGGCCTTGATGTTTGCAGGGAAAGGGAGCCGTGTTGTGTTTGCGTTCGTAGTTAGCTCAATGTTGCCCTCGTGTGCGGCAGTCTTTGCACCCATCCGTCCGTAGCACTCTCCCAGTAACACAAGATCCCCCAAGAAATGGGCACAAGATCCCCCCAGAAGCTCTACGGACATGAGCTGGACGGACACTACAGGAGGACACCGGCCACAGTCCCTTCATATACTCCAATCTTCTCTCGTTACCGGATAATTATTTAATGGCTCCGTCCCGCAATGACATACAATTAGCGTTCCGTCATTGTCAAAGATCTGGAGAAGAGATCTCCAGGTAGCGTCCTCCCGAGGGAAACACACAACAGTGTCTAGGTGAGTACACAAGCCTCCAGGTAACGGAGGCTATCTGGAGGACGGAGGCAGACCACATACACGGTTTAATTAAATTCAAATGTAAATATGATAAGACCCCAGTAGGCTCGGGAATCTATACACCAGTTGACTGAGAGTTGATAATCTTTAACGACACGCAATGGCCAGTTACCCGAGGGCTTGCTAACTGCATAATCCCTCGACAATAATGGAAGCATCACTTAAAGTTTTAAACGTTCGCACAGTCCAGACAGGTCCGTTATCGACGGAATTTTATTTAGGCTGTACTCGAAGTTCCATGTTTTGCTAAGGTGTTCTGACCCATCCCGTGGGCGGTAGTGGGCCCCCACCCATCCCGTGGGCGGTAGTTGGCCCCGAACCCATCCCGTGGGCGGTAGTGGGCCCCGCACCCATCCCGTGGGCTGTAGTGGGCCCCACACCCATCCCGTGGGCGGTAGTGGGCCCCACACCCATCCCGTGGGCGGTAGTGGGCCCCACACCTATCCCGTGGGCGGTAGTGGGCCCCACACCTATCCCGTGGGCGGTAGTGGGCCCCACACCTATCCCGTGGGCGGTAGTGGGCCCCACACCTATCCCGTGGGCGGTAGTGGGCCCCACAAGGTATCAGATTCACCAAGGATTCTATCGAGGATCAGGTGACCGCGAGGGTCAGTCGGGAAGCAAGACGCATGCACGTCCTGGAAGTCGGGACATTCAACAAGAATTTTGCACGACCTTAAGAGTGGCAATGCAGTTTAGACAACAAGGAGCAGGGCGGTGCTTCATTAAGTGTCCGTGAGTTAAATGCTTATGGCTTGTAACCTAGCCAGAGCCGTTTCCCACCGCCGGTAACGGTGGTAGAAAGGTCATGGAGACACACTACCCTTAGGAACACGCAGTTTGTTACCAGTAACACAAGACCAACGACCCTGCCAACGGGCAAAGATTGAGGAATGAATAACTGGGTAGAAGTCGGAATAAGGAGCACTTCTGAGGGAAATGGGACAAGTACCGATAGCCTCCTTAGCGGCAACGTCCGCACGCTCACTTTAAGAAATGCCAATATGGCTGGTAACCCAGCAAACCTCCACCTGCTTAATTCTGATAGAGAGGAGAAACAACCAATATTGGATTTCTACCACAGGATGTATTGGGTTAAATGACTCCAAAGCCACGAGAGCACTTCGAGAGTCAATCACGATGACCATGGAGCGCTGACGACATAAACACAATAGACAAAGGACATACAACATAGCGTACAGTTCAGCTGTGTGAAGACGCTAGCCTGGGGAGGTAGGCGGCACTTGTAGGGTTGGTCTAGAAAGAGAGTAGCCAACACCGTCGGAAGACTTCGACTCATCCGTGAAGAGAGTAACACGAGTACGAAGAACAATTGTCAAGGGTAAAGACGTTTCAGAACAAGAGGGGAGGGTAGCGGCCATTATCACACGGGTCAAAGAGGTGCACCATAAACCACCGCTCACAGGACGAGTATGGTGTAAGGTAAACTACGGCTCACGGGACGAGTATGGTGTACAGTAAACTACCGCTCACAGGACAGTACCAGGTCGACGATAACACAGCCGCTACCAACGGTAAAACCCGCGTGTACATACCCGTTATGTGAATGAATGCCAACTATTGTGACCGTAAGGCAAGGCACCATTACCCGGTCGTTAGACACGGCTGGCGGATTATACGTCATGCCTGTGCGTCCAGTGATCACCCCCCACCCACCCCCCTAGTTCTCCATTGATCACCCCCCCCTATTTTTCCAGTGATCCCCTTTCCCCAGCCTAGTTCTCTATTGATCACCCCCATCCCCTTAGTTCTCCATCACACGAGGAGACCCTGTATGCTGAATTACCACTTTGCCGTACAAAAAATAGAATTGTTTTGCTTAAACCAAAAAGCTATGAGCCCGGGTAACCCACTTAACGTTAACGAGTCCTATTTGTAGAAAACATCAAAATTACGGTGATTTTATATATATATATATATATATATATATATATATATATATATATATATATATATATATATATATATATATATATATATATATATATATATATATATATATATCACCGATTATTATTCCGTAAAAAAATTATGGGACGTAATAAGCGAGAGGATGGGTAACTCCGGTCTTGCAAGTCATTATCTCATCGTACGGGAGATTATCTGGACAATCTGAAGAATGTTGTGTAGGTCAACAAATGACGATCGCGAGGAGACTGCATCACCACTGGTATAATACCGACGTCTGTCTCGAGAGGGATTGTGTATGTGATATATATTACGTGCCTGAAGCTCGCGTTTACAACAGCATTCCTTGCAAACATTACAATAGACGAATCTATGACAATCCCAAAATCATATCTGACTACATTTCATTCAGTCACTCATTCTTTTCCATTAATACTAAATAGAGGCAGCAGAAGCATGCCATGTCAACACAAGTCTGAAGTAGATTGGCAAAAATTCCATTCCATTTAATATTACAATGATGATAACTATTGTATAGAATTTGTGTGGATCCCATCCCATGTTGGAGTTAGAAAACATGACTTTGTAGATCGATTGGCCAACGAGGCTTGCAGGAAAGAAAACACTGATTATGACTTCAGACTATCCAATGCAATTATTAGAAACATACAAATTAAGAAATTAATTCAGATTTAGCAGAACTAGAAATGCCCAGAGACCCGAAAGCTGCAGTATTAAAAGCTATGACAACTTTTGTAATAATAGGTGTTTGTATGGTCAGCACAGTAACCGAACCAGGCAATGTGATGTAGTCATTGCGCGAATTCGCCTTGGCTATAGGCACATCTGACAGGTTAGTGAGGCTGAGCCACTACCAGAATATTCAGATTGTAAACTCTGTGGTAAACCTTTAATGCATTCATTAGAACATTAGCGGTTGAACGTGAAACCGTAAAATATTTTAATCTCCAGGCCTATTGTACCACCAACTGTGTAGCTATTTCATTGAGTCAGGTGTTCTGGAAGGTTCATCCTAACAATTTATCCAAAATTTGCTTGTCCATTTTAAAGAATGAAGAACAATTTATTTATATTACCTCTAAGCTGCATCACTTATGAACCCATCCCTGCCCTTGTGTGACAGTGCACAATAGAAAGTTGTTTTACATATTCATACATTAAAACATTGATTGTAACCATGATATATATGTGCTTCAGCCTACAGTTTAGACCTATTTCCTGTGTATGACCCTCTGTCCTGCGTGACAGTGCATACCAGCATTATCCTCACTTTAATAGGACCTTAATTGAAATCCTCAGATTAGGCAAATTGTTATTATTGTCAATAAGATATTATTATTAAGCAGAAGCATTGTGCCGGACCCTTGCTATAGTATTTAATTCCTCTAAAATTAAAGAATTTCCAGACTGCTGCATCATGGCATATGTGGTACTGTACCAATATAGAAGGATCACGACATGAACCGCTAACTGACCTGTATTACTACAACGCCCCTTGTAAGTTACTACGTGATCTAAGCAGGCTAGACAAAAAATTTAATGGCTAATTGTCTCAAAATACAGCACAGTTTGAGTCAAGGATATACTCCTCGGGAAACTTGGATTTCACCAATTATAAGTGATAAACAAGAGAAGAAGGGCATACGGCATATTCTGGTAGACTATATGAGGATATCGTCTTCAACATCCGTGGGTAAATGCGATAATCACAAAGCTCCAGGCATCTCGTACTATTGGTTCTGGAATCAGTGATAAATAGATATTCCCGTAGTACTCACAATCGGGGAGCCCGGATCTGATCCCCGGGCAAAATTTTCACCGCTAAGTAAACTGAACCCAACTTGTCCTATCCTAACCAAGAGAATAAAATATAGTTGACCAGACCACACACTAGAAGGTGAAGGGACGACGACGTTTCGGTC
>WNGS01001312.1:17083328-17102939 GCA_020271785.1 Procambarus virginalis | reverse complement strand
CGTCCTGACCATTCTCAAGTCGATTGTGAGAATGGTCCAGGACGGACCGAAACGTCGTCGTCCCTTCACCTTCTAGTGTGTGGTCTGGTCAATATACTTTAGCCACGTTATTGTGACTCATCGCCTGCATATGGATAAAATATAGTACTTACACATGGTATGCAAAAGGCGTGATGACACTAACATAGCATTGTTCAGGCTCAGGTTTTAGACTACCGGGTGGGATAGAAATGACTGGGTACATTTCCTTGCATCTGATGTGACTGTTCACCTAGCAGTAAATAAGTACCTAGAAGTCGACAACTTTCGCCAGTTGCATTCTCGGGAAGGAAGGTAGTTCGACCTAAAGGAGATCTTGATACAAGCTTCCTGTCCCTGACACTAGATATGGAAATATAATGTTGAATAGTATCAAGTTCTTTTTCTACAAATTTACAATTACTGTACTGTGTTGAGAATTTTTTTTTTACCAGCAATTAGTAGTGATACTACAACCTAATTCTGACTATTACTATGCTACACTTCTTGGTGGATGCTTTGTGTTAGAGGGGGGGGGGGGTAGAAATAGCCTAAGCTACTCTATCCCTTTGAGATGTATTTTTTCTTGTCTCAATAAACATACTTGAACTTGTGCTGTCCATAGTCGTGTTCTTAACACATTACAGCTTTACATACCAGCCATTTTCTGCCATTTAGGTGTTTGTGGTTTTGTTGAGACAAGGTTTTTGAAGTGGTGTGGTTTAACAAAGACTATGATATCCAGGTCAGGTATATTATATGAAGAAAGTGATAAAGCAGTATGACTATACAGCACATGAAAGGGATATAAGAACAAGCTGGGATAGGTACAATTTCATATATTACATGTAGCTTGAGCCGACTTACCTGTTATGATTAATACCCGAGACAGTATGCTTACAAGAACATTCTGACTGCACAGCAATTATATACTTATAACCACCATATTCCTATTATGTAAGTTGGATTTTCAAGTCCTTGAATGCAAAAAAAAAAAAAAAAAAAGTCCTATAATTTCAGTGCATTAGAACAATAGTCTGTGTCCACCTTTTGTTTCTGTACAATTACACAGTGTTACAACATAAGTTGACAGTAAAACACAGAGCCATCTGTGTAAGCATAATCCTCATGTGGCCATAACTCATTTACAAGTACCACCTGAGTTCGGTGGTCGCACCCGAGATCTTCTTGCGGCTCCGCCTTTTCCTGGGCTCGGAGGGGCCTTGTCGGGGCTGCTTCCGTCAGCCTCGTGGTCTCGCCTCCGGCTGGTGGTCGGTGTCCCACCTGCGTGTTTCTCTTGGCGGCAGTATGGGGTGTTTTGGCGGTCCTTCCTTTTCCTGTCCCTTCTTAGGTGGTTCCTCTTGTTAGCGTCGGCCTGGTTTTTTGGTGGGGGTTGGGGGCCGTCGGCGTGCCACATACTGTCGCCTCTCTCTCTTTTTGTGCGGCGCTGGCGGAGTCGCTTTGGCTTGCTTTCGGTCTTGTTTCTACACCGCTTAGTTAGCTGTCTTGTGCTTCGTTTCCCCTCCGGCCTGTCGTGCGCCGCTTGCACCATCCTGGTTTCTGGTCAGCGTGCTCTGTCTTCTCCTCGGTTGGTAGTGCCTCTTCGGTTCCGGTTTGTTTTTCGTCGGCTTTTTTCCTTTTGGGCATTTGCCTCTGGGGGTCGGGTCGCTGTGTTTTCCTGCTCCTTTGGTTTTAGCGTTTTGGTTGTTTGGGTGGTGTCCGCCTCCCGGTTCTGTCCCTTTGATCTTCCTCTGTGGGTAGTTAGCTCCGGGAGCCGACGGGGCTCCCCCCAGAAAAACCAGCGTTGAATGTAATGAAACGCCATTTTCTGGGTGAGTCCCGGAGGCTCCCCGGCAACCCTCCCTCCCTCCGGTCGGCGGTTTTTCGCGTGTCTTGACATCCAGCCTCAGAACTGATGGGTGGATAGCCGGCGTGGGAGGTCTGGGGCTCCACCTTCCCCCTCCCGGGGAGGGGGGAGCTGCGCAGACAGCGGCGCGGTGACGTGTGACGTCACACTAGTTTGCTTGTTTTTCTGTTTGGGAGTTCTATCCACTAGTTCGGATTTTGGTAGCAATTTTAACCAGAATAGGGGTTTGTTTTGGGGCGCTTACCTTTCTGGGTGCCTGTCCCGGTCGATGGCAGACATAGAATGCTTCCAACCACACGGGGGCTTCTATAGGCCATTGCTCCCCGTGCCTCTCTGAGGGGGCCCGGTTCTGGCCGTGGTCTCCGGTAGGCCTAAGAACTCCATACACATGACTGATGCCAAAGTCTGAAATTAGCATATCAGCCTGGGATAGCTCCGGGGAGCCTCCGGGACTCACCCAGAAAATGGCGTTTCATTACATTCAACGCTGGTTTTTTTTAGTACTGTACCGTATAAATCATTACTGTAGTACATAATGACTAATCCTTTTTTTATTTAATATCTATTTAAAAATATGTTATTAACCTAGTTAATTAAAAAAATTCTGAACTGTTACTAACTGATTACAGGGACTTTATGAATCAGTGATGTGCACATAGAGGAAGCTGGATATTCAAGTCCTTGTTCTTCTACAGTTGTTCCTCAAAGAGTTTTTTTTGTTGTTTTTCTTGTCCTCAAAAAAATAGTGTCAATAACTAAATATTTGCCTGATTCTGCAGTTGTCTGCCACAGGCTGTCCATAGTTTCCAAAGTCTCACGTATTTTTCCTTTACCATGCTGCCATATTTATGTTCTCTGCACGTACTGATTTTTATCCAGGTTAATTCATACAAACTGTTATACCTTGGACCCTTTACCATCTTAAGGAGTATGCCATGTTAAGGGATTTTTTGACTAAACAGCAATCAAGAATATGCTTTATTACTGTAAAAAAAAATTGAAGTGCTCCACATCTATAGATGATGTCTGATTTCATGATGCTGATGGATAGGTCTAGGTGACCTTTGTCTCAATCACTTTCAATCTTCTTTAGCCCATAAATAGTTAAGACAAGTGGCAAAGAGCAGTGTTGAAATTTCTTCTGCCATTGCTGCTGGTGACCTACAAGCCCTCATGGTCATTACTTCTGGGTTGACCCATTGCAAAGCCTACATGAACCTTTGAAGATGTCTACCTATGTTCTGGCACAACCTGCAAGGGCTTTGAAAACTCCTACATCTGATACAACACAGCCTGCAGGAGCCTTGTAAACTACATCTGATACAACACAGCCTGCAGGAGCTGTGAGAATTGTCATCCCCACAGCCCAGTTGGTCCAGTACTTCTTGAAGAAAACAATCTAGTTTTCTCTTGAAGATATCCACGGTTGTTCTGGCAATATTTCTCATACTCACTGGGAGGATGTTGAACAACCGTGGACCTCTGATGTTTATACAGTGTTCTCTGATTGTGCTATGGCACCCCTGCTCTTCACCGGTTCTATTCTGCATCATCCATATAGTTCACTCCAGTATTTTGTTATTTTACTGTGTAGATTTGGTACCTGGCTCTTCCAGTATTTCCCATGTGTATATTATTTGGTATCTCTCTCGTCTCCTTTATAGTGAGTACATTTGGAAATCTTTGAGATGATCCCAATAATTTAGGTTCTTTATCGCGTCTATGTATGCTGCATATGTTCTCTGTACTCCCTGTATTTCAGCAATCTCTCCTGCTCTGAAGGGGAAAGTGAGTACCGAACAGTACTCAAGACAGGACAGCACAAGTGATTTGAATAGTACAACCATTGTGATGGGATCCCTGGATTTGAAAGTTCTTGTAATCCATCCTATCATTTTTCTGGCTAACTCAATATTTGCTTGGTTATGCTCCCTAAACGTTAAGTCGTCAGACATCATTATTTCCAAATCCTTTATATGTTGCTTTCCTACTATTGGCAGATTTAATTGTGTTCTGTACCCTGTATAATGTTTAAGATCCTCATTTTTACCTTACCTAAGTACCAGGAATTTATCACTGTTAAACATCATGTTATTTACTGCTGCCCAGTCGAAAACTTTATGAAAATTACAAGCAGATATTAATCATTTTCATACTGGTATTCAACATGATTGAATACATTTTATTGTGTGACACTCACTTCAAACTTTTAAGGATTAAGTTTTTGTATGTTGGGAAAGAGAGGCTTGTAGTTAGAGAAGAGTGATTAGAGACTGCATTTATACGTGGGTCTGGGGAAAATTTTACCAATTTACTAACATTAATTACATTTTCAGTATGAAGTGGAAGTGTATCAGAGAATAGAACAGCTCCTTGACACAAAGCTTGATGTGTATCCTACAGTTAAAGAAGAGGCTCTGGTCTTAGAGGAAAGAATAGTGGAAGCAGAGAGATTTGCCAAACTGGTAAGGAACTCTTCAGTGATTTGATAAGTGGGCAGAACTTCATTAAATTAGATATAGCCTTACTGCATTCTCTTGAAGTCTTTTCCTTCTATTTACACACACATACTGTACCTTCTTGTGCTTCACAGGCATAAATGACTTCTGATTCCTTTTAGCAGGCTTAGAGCTTTCTCTTCCCATGGTTCATTGTAAGCCTTACCCTACTGTTTTCCCTGGAANTGTGAAGTATGGAATTTGAAAACTATTTTAGTGTACTCAAGAATTCCGTTTACAGAAAACTAAATTGCGGGTGTGATTTCTCGTGGTAATGAAATTGTTCTGAGCTCGTTAGGTCGGTAATTTGGGTTCCAGAGTTTTAGTAGCCATTATTTTGTCCATTGTGGCAACTCCAAACTGATCAACCACGGTTACTATAGCCCTCAGTTGATTGGCTGGTGAAGATTAAGCCACCCAAGAGGTGACACGGGCATGAATAGCCCGTAGATGGAGGCTCTTTTGGAGTTAGTTCAGTTCATTTATTATGCACCCCATACCCATCTTGTGGGCGGTAGTGGAAAGGGTTACAGAGGCACATAATGGGCTCAGGGACTGAACCCCACAATTCATTTAGCTAAGCAAGTTACAATCTTGATGAGCTAGTTACAAAATTCAATATAAGTCGTCACATCAACAATGGGTTCGAGATCGACCTCAAGTACAGTTTCTAAATTAAGCAACTGACATATGTGGAGAGCTAGTGTCACAATTGATATGTTTGTCCTGCACACCGCCCCCCATCCAGTGGGCAGCGGTGGATAGGTTACAATCACTTAGTTACTACCTGCAGTTAGCAAACTGGGGATATTTGGCTAAAATTTCTAGTACTAGATAATTTTGAATGAAATATTTACACATCTTTGGTACATTGGTTATAGAATTGTCTCTGAATTCACGTATCTTTTCGCACTCCATCACATAGTGACGGAGGGTGTGCGAATAATTTTGTTGACACAGTTTACATTTGGTCAGGTCTACATCGGCAGATAATGAGAATTCCCAGAGATACTTGTAACCGAGTCTAAGCCGAGCAGTATAGTAACATCTAGAAGTCTGCTGATTTTATTGGATGATCCATAGATGTGTGGCTCCTCTTGCATGATAGTATGATGATAGATGGAATTACTGGTGTCGATTTCACTTTGCCTCAGATCTACAAGATCTTGTTGAAGTTCTTGGTGTACTGCTGCTCTCAGATCCACTTGCCTACGTCGTAGCTACTATTTAAGTAAACCCAAACTAACCTAGCTTAACTTAGCTTGGCCTAGCCTAGCCAAAATAAGAGATATGTTGTGTTTATATCTGCCTTTAAAGGAGCCGTTGAGTGTAACCTTGGATTGTCAATGAGCAATCTGAGAGCAGCAGTACACCGAGAACTTCAACCACTTGGGCTGGACGGTAGAGCGACGGTCTCACTTCCTGCAGGTGGGCGTTCAATCCCCGACCGTCCACAAGGGGTTGGGCACCATTCCTTTCCCTCCGTCCCATCCCAAATCCTTATCCTGACCCCTTCCCAGTGCTATACAGTCGTAATGGCTTGGCGCTTTCCCTTGATAATTATTTAATTATCTGGGAATTCTCATTATCTGCCGATGTAGACCTGACCAAATGTAAACTGTGTCAACAAAATTATTCGCACACCCTCCGTCACTATGTGATGGAGTGCGAAAAGATACGTGAATTTAGAGACAATTCTGTAACCAATATGTGCCTCTGTAACCTTTCCTCTACCACCAACAAGATGGGTATGGGGTGCATAATAAATGGTATGATGAAGCCCAGTAGGCTCAGAAATCTGTACACCTGTTGATTGACAGTTGAGGCGGGACCAAAGAGCCAGAGCTCAACCCCCGCAAGCAAAACTAGGCGAGTACAAGATATGACGTCATAATTTCATCGTAATTGAAATTGAAATTGAAATTGAAATAAGTTTATTGATGTAAAATACACACAAAGGGATGAGGTAGCTCAAGCTATTCTCACCCCGTTCAGTACATCGTGTTAATACATACATATACACACATCACAAACAATAATCATATTACCAAACATTCTGAGAGATAAACATATACATTTCCTTCTTCACGAGAAGTATGATATCAGACGTACACAAATACTTTTATGACCTAGGTATACTGTATAGACAATTTGCAAGAGACATGCAGATAATTCAACAAAATATTACAGTCTTGGTGCAAAGACTGTAATATTTTGTTGAATTATCTGCATGTCTCTTGCAAATTGTCTATACATCGTAGCTCTCCAATGAACTAGCGGCTTCGGCTGCAACACTCAAGACTATATATGATCCTAAAATAGAGGCAAATTATTGCTCTTGTACACTTTTCATTATTATAAAAATTTATAATATACAAATTATATATTGTACTCTATATATCGTATGTATTTAATCATATATAAAAAAAATGTGGATCCACTGGTGCAGACGCTGACCAAGATGGTGTTTAATGTAAACAAAACAGTCCAGCATGGAGGAAGAGGACACTGTCAGCTTTAAGGACCTTGTATGCATTTTTCTAGTGGTGTTTAAGATATTTATATATAGATTTTGACGTTAGGACTATGATATTTTACTTTTATTAAAGATACGGTGATAGGGTCGCACTGTAGGTTAAGTTTCTAGCCATAAACATGCGGCTTAACGCTACAGTTATCTGGTTGGTTGTGTGTGGCGAGGGGTCCAGTGCTGACCTTCCCGGGATACGCTAGAATTACTTGCTGAAAATAGTTTTCCCTTTAAAAGTCAAATTCTACTCTGACAGTCCCATTCATAACATGGACAATATCTTTTTTTGTTGTTTCCTTATACTTTGATACTGCTTGATGGGGTTCTGTGAGTTCTTCTCCCTAAGTCCGACCCGAGGCCAGGCTTGACTTGTGAGAGCTTGGTCCACCAGGCTGTTGCTTGGAGCGGCCCGCAGGCCCACATACCCACCACAGCCTTGTTGGTCCGGCACTCCTAAACTATCTAGTTTTCTCTTGAAGATGTCCACGGTTGTTCCGGCAATAATTCTTATGCTCGCTGGGAGGATGTTGAACAACTGTACACCTCTGATGTTTATACATTTGTGTTATATTCATTGCTAACCATGTGATTTTATATGTGCATCAGATCTGTTGTACCAACACAGTTTCTATGTGCTACAGTAATCTCTCTTCTTTCCTATGTGGCAGGGTGTCATCGATGAACTGTGTGAAGCATGCTCTCGACTGGGATGGAAGGCACCGACACCCATCCAGAAAGAAGCCATTCCATTGGCATTGAAAGGTAACTCTTGTTTTCTAAGTCTTTTTCAAGTTTATCATAGTCTTGCTCATTTATTTTCTCATGGACTATTTATACAGTTTTCTGAATCCATGTTCTTGTAGCCTAGCCTTAGATTTATTTGGTCAATGGAATACAGTTTAAATCCATTGGGATACAAAATGCTATACAGTGAGCATATATATATGTCTTTAGAGACTAAGAATTACAGCAACATTTCCTCTCATCAAAAATTTGTTATCTGATTATTAAATGTCTTTTTTTCCATTTTTCAATAACCTGTGTGAAATTAAAATCCCATAACGGTAATGATAATATGCTTAAGAAACTGGAATAACTTCCAAATTCTTGATGCACTGCTGTCGACCTGTTCTCCACACTTAATTATTCATGGCTTGGCTGAATAGGTCTAATTGAAAATCAAACTTGATGTGCAAAATTTGTATTATCAAAATGATATTATCAATTTGTCTATGAGTTTTGTTACTTCCATGTTTATTTTAGTGAAACATAAGTATTTAACACCTTACCTGGAGCATATTTGGAGAGGGTTTCAGAGTTCTTCTACTCCCCGAGCCTGGCCTGGGGTCAAGCTCGACATTGCTTATAAAATTTCAAAATGCCATAATATTTACTAAGTTTGAACACGAACTTCTCTTGGCTGGCATGGCCTATGCAAAAACTGCAAAGTATTTAATAGCATCTCTCCTATTATGTGGCAAGGTAAATACACTAAGAAATTGAACTGTAATAGCAACAAATTATTAAATAAATACAGTAGTGATTAGCTATGATTAAAACATAGCTATTGGTAGTTACTGATGTGGATTCATTTTGCTGGATTGTTTGATAATTAATTTGTCTATTTATTTCAATAGGATAATAGAGATGTGAAATATAGAACATTTCAGAGTACAGTACTACTGTATGTCTGTACACTCGTTTAATAATGACAGTATAATAAAATATTGAAATACTGTAATATATATACTAGTGGTAAAAATTTTATTAAATGTTTTATATATTTTTGTATATTTTTAGATAAAGATGTCATTGGCCTGGCAGAAACTGGCTCTGGGAAAACAGGAGCCTTTGGTATCCCTGTACTTCAGGCCCTAATAGCTCGACCACAACGACTCTTTGCTCTCATTCTGACACCAACTCGAGAATTGGCATTCCAGATTAAGGAGCAGTTTGAGGCTCTGGGTGAGTTGATCTTATATTAATTGACTTCTAGTGTCTGTTGTACTTTGAATCCCATTTTTTATATTTGCCTTGAACAAATGAAGCTCGATAAAGCTGTCCCAGTGTTACATGATTCAGCCAATGCCAGCCTGTTTATGGTGATATATACAAACACTAGCCAATTAATGTGCTTGCTTTCCTTTTGATAAAAATAAACCTGCATGCCATTTTGCTGTCTAATTACTTTTTGTATTTTTTATATATTCTGCAGGCATTCTGCAATTTTATGCAATTTTGAATTTGCATATTTGGAGTTATGCAAAGAATTGCTTTTATACTATTTTTCAAGGCTTCCATGAAATTTCTTCAAAGTTATGTGGATTGAGAATGGAATAGCACTGGTTAGATTGCCATTAATAATCCTTGGCGCTCCCACATTCACTACAGTTAGTCTGGCTACTGTACTCCATACATTTTGTGTTTTATGAACTTTTTGGGTTATATTTATGCATTGTTGCACTAAATATTAAAATTAAAATAACTGCAGTACTTCAGGGGATGTTTGAACATGAAGTTCAAGTACTGCAGGGGGAAGTTGTCTTTAAAGTGTGGAAAGAGTGGACTTTTTAAGATCTGTGGAACCTAATCTTGTTTTTCTCTTATATGAAACCCGTGCACAAATTTTAGTTGTATAAAAACCATTATATAACTTTCGAGGAATATACTAGTGATTGTCTGTAACCTAGCAATGTTATAGTTAAATTTCATTGTTTATTTTATATTACAGTATTTCTTTATTAAATTGGTTTTAATTTATGCTAAAACAGGTAAAGCAGTGGGTGTAACATGTGTAGTTATTGTGGGAGGGTTGGACATGACTCAGCAGGCATTGGAGCTCGGAAAGCGGCCCCACATAATTGTATCAACACCCGGCCGTCTTGTGGACCACCTCGAGAAAACAAAGGGTTTTAACCTTAAAGCCCTGAAGTACCTGGTAAGAATTTATTAACTTTTTGCCATGCATCATACTCCTCTCCATTTGTTCCAAACCGTAAATCTATAATTAAATGGGTACATTTGTATAATTATAGTAGCTAATACCTTAATAATGGCCCACAGTAGACTGAAATCTGGTGACGTTGCATCCAGTGTTAGTGTCTTTAACTTTATATAGTGGAATGACAGTAAACACCATTCCCTGCTATTTTGCTGTAGAAACAAGCAACTTGACTACATTCTGCTTGTTACTTTTGGGGGGGGAAGTGGAAAGCAGGGGTTATGGCTTCAGTTATACTCTTTGTACCCAACAAATCTTATTGAAGTTACAGCATGCATTAAAAAAAATATTGAAAATTACTTAGGATTTTAATGTGCTGACCTGTCAGCAATTTCCCAACCATAAATGTTACAGGATTCTCAGGGTTCTGCATAAATGTTTATACTCACCTAATGTTTCCACAGTTTTTGAGATATTACTGTAAGTTTGGTGTCAAAATGTTCACAAATAAGTTTGCTAGAAATATAATGTGATTTGATAATAGAATTTGCCTGAAGGCACTGAATGTACAAATTTTTATAAACTTTATAACATTTCTCAAGTATTTCTCATCATTCCTCATGTACAGTATTGTCAACATAAAAATAAAACATATGGAAATGTGAACACATTATCAGTCTACATTACTGAAAAAAGAAAGCCATCATAACTTTCATACTTTTCTGGCAGGTAATTTGCAAAGTATGGTGAAAATTTTTACAAGCAGGTCAGTTGTTGTCTTGAGCGATATAGATAGTTTGCCGAGGTCATCTCTGGTTGGTCTCCTGATACCTTGGTTGGTTCCCGGATAAGCTATGCCTATAATGTGCTAAAAAAATTGTTTTGGGGAATTATAAGATATGTTTTAGTGCAACCTGTCCTCATGTATGGGGGGAGGGGTTACCCTTGAAATAATCACTTCAAAGCAATATGTAATTACAGTAGTGCCATTATCTACTCTCTATCAATGGTTAGGTTAGGTTACATTTGGTTACATTAGGTTTGGTTAGGTTAGATTAAAACAGTGTGTTATTCTCAAATGTGAAATTTGAAAACAATTTGAGCATCCCCCTAGAATTTAATTTACAGAAAACCAAATTGTTCAGACCATTTCAAAGAAAACAAGTGTTGCACATTTATTTATATATACAAGAGCGCTTACATTCATGTAAAGCCACTAGCATACATAGCATTTCGGGCAGGTCCTTAATCTTAATTTTCCCTGGAATACAACCCATCAAATCGTTTAACAACCAGGTACCCATTCACTGCTGGGTGAACAGAGGCATACAGTTAAGGATTGGCACCTGATCATTCCTCACTGGCCAGGATACAAACTCTGGCCAAATTGTTGATTTAATTTTATCATGCTAAAATAGGTCTTTACCGTTTTATTTTATAGTGAAGTGTTGAATTAGAGTTTACTTCAGCCCAAGCAAATTGACTTTGTATTAAGTTGTGATGTGTGATGGTATGCTGCTCTGGGTAGAGCTAAAGCTGTCTTTTTCTGCAGATAATGGATGAAGCAGATCGCATTCTTAACATGGATTTTGAAGAGGAGGTTGACAAGATACTGAAGGTCTTGCCTCGTGAGAGGCGCACAATGCTCTTCTCTGCCACCATGACCAGTAAGGTGAACAGTTGATAGTGTATATAGTTATACTCTTAAGTTGTCATTTTGAAGACAATGAAATTTCCCTAATATGTGGCCTGAATCTGCACACGCATAGATGATCTTTATGCATATGATCACGCATCAAACCATATTTAATTTTTTCCTTTAAGTTTGTTTTAGTCACTTTTAATTATGATAATTTTTTTTTTAACATTTACTAAAAATATTCTGGATATTTTATTTGTTATAGTCCTTACTTCAGAGCAATTTGTAAATCTTGTTTTATTTAGCACAAATTGTTGGAATTTAGTTTTTATTGCACTCGTCATGTGTGTTCCTGGTAAGGTAACTGTTTATGAATTTTCGGGCTACAAACCGTCTCTGGGAACGGATTAAATTCGTAAGCTGAGGTACCACTGTATATTCACACCCTAATATTTCTTATGCTCTATGGGTTGATTTCTACTTGACATATGAAGGACAACTACCAAGAGAACTTGTCTGGAAGGAAATTTAACTACATTAGCATATTTCCCACTCCCTATGCTTTGAAACACATTTTTCAAAAGTAAAAGGACCTAAGAATCTAAGGATTTCATTGCACATGCCCCCCTTGCCTTTCTTGGTTAAAGGCCTTTAAACATCATCTACAACAATTCTTCTTTACATCACTTGCATCCAAGTTAATTATACTTCATCCATGTTCAGTCTAATGTTTTAGGATCACATTCAAACCCTGAAAAGTACTCTCAATATTTTATTTATAATTGTCTACTTTATTATATTTTCAAGTTTTTAAATGTTAAAAAATCATTTTGATCTTTAGAAGCCAGATTTCCACAATTTTGTTACTTCACTGTCAGATTTCCTTTCATAGTTGCCCCTACATATAATTAATTTTTAATGATCTTAACCAGGTTAACAAACTACAGCGAGCACATTTGAAAGATCCTGTGAAAGTGGAGGTGTCATCCAAATACCAGACAGTAACCAAGCTGCAGCAGTATATGCTTTTCATTCCATGCAAACATAAAGTAAGTTTTAAAGACTCAGAGAAATTTATATTCGCTTCCGACATTTTGCCCTATATTCAGTAACATTATTTTGGATGAGAAAATCCACAGGAGCCATGATGAGGATTCGAACCTATGCGCCGGGTATTCCCAAATGCACGCTCTAGATGACTACGACACGACATGGTCGTGGCCATGTTGTGGCGTAGTTGTCTAGAGCGTGCATCTGCGAATACCCAGCGCATAGGTTCGAATCCTCATCACGGCTCCTGTGGATTTTCTCATTGATATATCACTGTAATGTGATTCCTCTGTGTATTATTTTGGATATTGATGACTTTACATATTTGCAGCACATATACCTGGCGTACATCTTGAATGAGATTGGAAACCAGTCTGTTATCATCTTCTGTGCAACTCAGCTATCAACCCTCAAAACTGCACTAATGCTGCGAAACCTGGGATTCACTGCTATCCCGCTATATGGCAAAATGTCCCAAAATAAACGGCTTGGAGCACTAAATAAGTTCAAAGCAAAAGAAAGATCTATTCTTCTAGCAACAGATGTGGCCTCAAGGTAATAACAAAGCTTATTTGAAAGCTACATGTCACATTTCTCAAAATCAAATAGTTTATTTGATTTTAAGATAGTAGAAAATACTATATTGATAAATACAGGGAGGGTAAGGAGATAATCAGCTTATTAAATTATATTAAAATTGTTAATATAATATTCAATTAATGTTCTATTTCAAATAATGTCCAAGCTTGCACATTGCAAATATATCTGATACTGTACACTGATAAAAAGCTAAAGAACTGTTTGTGTGTGTGTGTATGTAAGTGTGTGTGTAAGTAAGCAAGCAAGCAAGCAAATAAATACCTAAGTGTAGTTACAGGAGGAGAGCTATGCTCGTGGTGTCCTGTCTTCCCAGTACTCTTTGTCGTATAACGCTTTGACACTACTGATGGTTTTGGCCTCCACCACCTTCTCACTTAGCTTATTCCAACCATCTACCACTCTGGTTGCCCAAAAAAACTTTCTTATATTTTTTCAGCACTTTGTTTCCTTAACTTGAATCTGCGTCCTTTTGTTCATAGAGTTGCTGGTTTCAGGAATTACTCTTTTGTCAATTTGGTCAAATCCTGTTAATAATTTATAAGTGGTGATCATATCTCCTCTTTTTCTTATATCTTCTAGTTTTGGCATATTTAACGCCTCCAGTCTCTCCTCGTAAGTCTTGTTTTTTAGTTCTGGAAGCCATTTTGTAGCATGCCATTGCACCTTTTCCAGTTTATGTGCTGCTTGAGATTTGGGCACCATACAGCTGCTACATATGCACAACACAATACACACAACTGTGCGTATGTGTGTGTTTGCTGGCTCCTGCCAACAAATGACCACTAACTAGTTACAACATTCCTCCTTATGGTTGTAACACACATTAAACAGAAATCATTTGTAATTTGCAGGCTAATTTCTTGCATTAATTATTGATGCATTATAATTTGTAGAATATTTAGCTAAATTAAAAAGTAATAAAACAGCATACTGTATACATTGTGGATCAAGTGGAAGGCAAGCAGGAGTAGTTAAGGAATTGAAGGCAAGGAGTAATTGTTATGGAATTGAAAGAAGGGAGTAGGAGCTAGGGGAGTGAAAGTAGGCAGGAAAAGTTATGGAAGTGAAAGCAGGCAGGATAATTTAGGCTTAGTAGCCTTTAAACAAATTTATGTTGGGAAACTTATGATGATAAATTAGAGTATTGTCTTATGTTGCTTCATCTTGCAGAGGTTTGGACATTCCTTGTGTGGACTACGTGATAAATTTTGATGTTCCGATGCACAGCAAGGATTACATTCACCGCGTTGGTAGAACTGCTCGTGCCGGCAAGTCTGGCGTTGCCATCACCTTTGTGTCACAGGTATGGTACAGGATGCAGCATTTGGTAAATTTATATAGATTTTATTTTCACTTAGAAATTCACAGAACAGATTTTCTGGGGGGAGCCCCGTCGGCTCCCCGGAGCTATCCCAGGCTGATATGCTAATTTCAGACTTTGGCATCAGTCATGTGTATGGAGTTCTTAGGCCTACCGGAGACCACGGCCAGAACCGGGCCCCCTCAGAGAGGCACGGGGAGCAATGGCCTATAGAAGCCCCCGTGTGGTTGGAAGCATTCTATGTCTGCCATCGACCGGGACAGGCACCCAGAAAGGTAAGCGCCCCAAAACAAACCCCTATTCTGGTTAAAATTGCTACCAAAATCCGAACTAGTGGATAGAACTCCCAAACAGAAAAACAAGCAAACTAGTGTGACGTCACACGTCACCGCGCCGCTGTCTGCGCAGCTCCCCCCTCCCGGGAGGGGGAAGGTGGAGCCCCAGACCTCCCACGCCGGCTATCCACCCATCAGTTCTTCGGCTGATGCTATAGGCACCGGTTATGTGCTCCGGCTCCAGTGGTTGTTTCAGCACTGCACCTAGAGTGTGGTGTCTGTTTTCTAGGTGGTGCGCGAGCCGGGAGTGATTCTCCAGTACTCGGGCTGCATGCGCCTAGGGTTCCCTTCCCTAGGTGCCCTGTAAGTACTGCCCTTGGGACTTGGGGCCACCTTCCACAAGTTCCTTGGGGTCTGCCCCTGCTAGGCCGTTTACTGCTTGGTTTTCGGCCGCTCTTTGTGTGCTCGGGTGTTCTGTCTCCCTTGTTCGCCTTAGAGTAAGGGGCAGTTTTTGCACTGGTGGGGCGCAGGGTACTGTGCAGCTTGTCTTTTCCCAATCATAGCGGCCGGCTCTGTTCCGCTTGGGTACGCTGTCCTCTTGCGGGGTTTTCTTTTTCTTTTTGTTTATCTACCTGGTGGGGGGGTCTGCCTTCGTTCTTGCCCCTGGTGTCCCTTGTGTTCTGAGTTTTCTGGTGGTACCCCCTGCTAGGTCCCCGTGAGTGTACACGTCCCGGGGGTTCAGCTCTTAGAAAGTTGTTTGGTAGTTTTGGGTGCCGGTTAGCAGTACCCTGCCTGGGATTACCTGAGCGCGAGTCCTCTTATAGTAAACGCTCGGGACCCTGGGAAACCCCTGGGGGCGCGTGGGTCCGATGGATGTGACCCCAGAGCCCCCCCCTCGCTTCCAGCGAGTTTGAGGGTTGCTCACCCCTTGTCTCTGGGTGACTCTCTGTTTTGCCTCCGTCTGCTGCCTGTGGGGTCGGTGACACCTTCGACCCGGAGTCCTGCGAGTTTGTTGCTCGTTGTGGCTCGGTTACCCAGTTGTGCTCAGCTGGTGCGGGCAGCAGAGGCGTTGCACTTGAGCCTTGGTGGTGGCAACGCTCTCGTGGTAACTCCCCGGGAGCCCCGGGGCTGCCCCGTTTTGGTTCTTGTTTTTCCCCTGGATTCCCCTTCCTGCCTGCATCCGGTTCCTTACCGTCTGTAGGTTCAGGGCGGGGTTTGGTGGTGTTGAGACTCGGGCAGTCTCGGGGAAATCCCCTTCCGGGGTAGTGACGGGGGCATTCGAGCCTGTTCCTCCAGCCGTGTTGTAAGAGTCTGCCAGTGGGCTCCCTTCCTTAGTGTTTTCACGGCTGTCCCGGTTTTCTGGTACGGCCGGGGCTTTAGGGGGACGGCTCGGCCCCGGGGCCTGTTGTGTGGGTTCCCGGGGCTGCGGAGGGGCTGACTTGGGGGGCCTTGGCCCCATAGGACCCCGTGGGGTTTTTATCCCCCTCTCGGCGGGGCTTGTGGTTACGCGGAGTGGGGTTTTCCTCTCCACTCGCCGTACGTGCTGTTGGGCGTCGGCCCTCCCCGGGCTCGGTTCCTTGGCCTTCGAGTCCGTTGGTTCCGTCCTGTGGGTGGATGTTTCCCCCCACCCCTTTTTTGGGGGGGACGGTGTTTTCGTCATGTTTCCCCGTTTTGGGGGTTCTCCATGACTACTGGTCTCGGGTGCGCATGCGCCTTTGTGTGCCTTCGGGACTGGTTTTGGCTTCCGTGTTCTCGAGGGTTCGGGAAGGTTTTTCCTCCTTCCCGCGTTATTGGAACGTCTGTCGGCTCCTCGTCCTTGTTGGCGAGTTTGGGCTACTTGTAGCCCTGTTGGGCTCCTTGTGGTCCTGTTGTGCTCCTTGTAGCCCTGTTGGGCTACTTTTGGCCCGGTTTGGGCTCTTTCTGGGCCTGTTGGGCTACTTGTGGCCCTGTTGGGCTACTTGTGGCCCTGTTGCGTGCCTTTTTTGGGCTCTGTCTTCGCTTCTTTGGCCGGTTTTCTTGTTCCTGCTCACTCTTTTGGCTACTTTTCTTGTGCAGTAGTCTTGGTTGCCGCCTTCCCGCAGGGTAGGTTGCGCGTTTTCGGCCGGCATGTCATGCGCGTGCGCCGCGGAGTTTGTTTTGGTCTGGGCGGTGTGTAGTGCCGGTGTTCGTCGTCTTTTTGCTCCAGTGCTTCGCCTTTCGCTCTTCTCCCTTGCCGCGGTATGTGCCCCTTTTCGCTCCGGGGGTGTCCTGGGTTCCAGTTGTGGGGAGGCCGCCGAGGTTTCCCCTGTGTCATGGGTGTGGGCCGCCTTCTTCGCCTCTTCCTTGCTCTCCTGCAGGTCCGGCTCTGGCTTATTCACCTGGCGGTGCTCCCAGGTTCTTCTGGGCTCGGTTGAGTCGTGTCACTTCGAGCCACCGTTTGCCAGGTGAGTTTCTGCGGTCTGGCGTCTTTTGGCAGGGCGCTGGATGTGGTGTTATATGCCTGTCTTTCTTTAGGTCTCTTTTTGTACGACTGAGACCGTTCGCACACCAGTGTCGGTCCCCTTTTTTCACCCCTTCCTGTCCCACTCTTGTGCATGTCCATCCCATGCTAGGGTCATTCAGGGGTCCCACCTTTGTTAGTGTTATGTGGTGTGGGGGTTTGTGGTGTTGGTTCTGTACTCGCCTGGTAGGGCTTCTGGCTGTGCTTGCAAGGTTTATGCGCTCTGGCTTTTGGGTCCCGCCTATCTGGTAGAACTTGCGGGATAGTACCAGTGGAGTGCAGTGGTGCCATAGGCACACTCGGGGAACACTGTATATCCATCAGAGGTCTGCAGTTGTTACACGACCTCCTTGCGAGCATACGCCTTCTCGCTAGTACCTTATTTTGAGGTTAACTTGGTGCTTCCGGGGCTTAGCGTCCCCGCGGCCCGGTCATCGACCAGGCCTCCTGGACTGGTCATGCTGGCTGTTGGACATGGCTGCTTGCTGCCCGACGTATGAGTCACAGCCTGGTTGATCGGGTATCCTTGGAGGTGCTGATCCGGTTCTCTCTTGCACCAACCCGTCACCGCATCTTTATTACGTCAATATTGACTTCTTCGTTCCGTGCATAGGTGCCATACTAAACATAATGGTTTCCCTTAAAAAACTTCGTGGAAAACACCGACCTTACCTGACCTACTTAGTAGGTTACAATAAGCATCTTATGGTTTCGTAATTACAATTGTTACTTAACCTATTATCGGTATGCCACTGCACTCTGTGAGGGGATTGCAAGTTATGCCCCTATGGTACGGTCTGTGGACTTTCGGGGCACACTAGCTTGCCTTCGACTTAGTTATGGCCCATCCTGGTTGTGGGGAGTCTGTGGGCCTGCAGGCCGCCCCATGCGTCTTCCTGGTGGGCCTCCCTTTGGCCGGTCTAGCCTGGCCTCGGGCCGGGCTTGGGGTGTACATGAGCTCCCGGTTCCCCATCCAGCCGGTTTGGAGCGGGGTTTCTCCGCCGTCGGTCGCCTGGTAGGCGGGTTCCTGGGCCTGCTGGGTTCTGTCGTGTCTCAGTGGGCCCTGTCTGGGGTCTATCTGCTCCGTTCTCTGCCTTTGCCGGAGCGAGTTGCTCTTTACCTGTGGCATGTTGCGGTGGTGTATACTCCCCTAGTTGTGCTTGCGGGGGTTGAGCTCTGGCTCTTTGGTCCCGCCTCTCAAACGTCAATCTTATAACAGGTGTACGGTTTCCTGAGCCTATTGGGCTCTTATCGTATCTACACTTGAAACTGTGTTTGGAGTCAGCCTCCACCACATCGCTTCCTAATGCATTCCATTTGTCAACCACTCTGACACTAAAGTTCTTTCTACTGTCTCTGTGGCTCATTTGGGCATTCGGTTTCCACCTGCGTCCCCTAGGGCGTGTGCCCCTTGTGTTAAACAGCCTGTCTTTGTCCACCAGGTTGTATGTTGCTACTACTGCGCGTGTGCATTAGTACCGTGTTTCGCAGTGGCGTGTCCTTACTCCTGGGGTTTTTTATGCTTCTGCTCTTTCGTCCTGCCTCACCCCAGTCGTTTTCCTGGCATCTCCTTTGGTCAGTTTTGCCTGCACTTGCTGCTATGTTGGGGGACGTGGTCGGTTTCCACCACTTCATTGTTTGTGTTCCCTTGTTTTCCTCCTCTGCCACAGGGGTGTTCTGCGTGTGTTCCTTGGCTTCTTGGGCTTTTTCGGCCTGTGTCCTGTGGTGTGCTTCTTTGTCTCGGTCTGTTGCTGTTGCTCGTACCTCTTGGTTCGGGTAGGGTTTTGGCGGCAACCCTTCAGCCTTTTTGGTTTCCTTGCTTGCCCTGCCACTTGGTTTTTTGGGGTCTTGCGATGTCTCGCGTCGGACTTGTCATTTGTTCTCCTGGCGGGTTTGCTTGCTTTGGGATTTGTCTGTTCGGCAGACGTTCCATCTCCTTGTACCACCTGAGTTCGGTGGTCGCACCCGAGATCTTCTTGCGGCTCCGCCTTTTCCTGGGCTCGGAGGGCCTTGTCGGGGCTGCTTCCGTCAGCCTCGTGGTCTCGCCTCCGGCTGGTGGTCGGTTTCCCACCTGCGTGTTTCTCTTGCGGCAGTATGGGTTTTTTGGCGGTCCTTCCTTTTCCTGTCCCTTCTTAGGTGGTTCCTCTTGTTTTAGCGTCGGCCTGGTTTTTGGTGGGGGTTGGGGGCCGTCGGCGTGCCACATACTGTCGCCTCTCTCTCTTTTTTGTGCGGCGCTGGCGGAGTCGCTTTGGCTTGCTTTCGGTCTGTTTCTTCACAACCGCTAGTTAGCTGTCTTGTGCTTCGTTTCCCCTCCGGCCTGTTCGGGCTGCCGCTTGCACCATCCTGGTTTCTGGGTCAGCGTGCTCTGTCTTCTCCTCGGTGGTAGTGCCTCT
>WNGS01001312.1:17062123-17078237 GCA_020271785.1 Procambarus virginalis | reverse complement strand
TAGGGTTCTCGAATTCTTGGATGATGACTCACTTTGAATATTACCATTTTAGTTGAATTGCTTAAATTGATACTTAGTATGTGAAATATAATGAAAGTTATATTTAAAGTGTGTTTAACTTTGTTACCTGGAGTCTTGAGTGAGATGAGAAAATCTCAGCGGTTACTGGTTCATGAAATTAATGAGTACATGATACAGAGGGAGCATACCTCTTGATATCATCTTTGAGTATATTATGGTGATACGGACAAGTTCCATTCCTTGTCTTGTATGTAATGATCTAGAATGGATGGTGGCAGCATTCTTCTTCTACTAGTATCTTCTAGATTCTTATTTCTTCTTCTACTATCTTTTCTATTTTCTATTTTCTATTTCATTTTCTATTTCTAATTTCTCCCTCTACTAGTAATTTCTAGTATTTCATTTTGCACTATCTACTTCTACTATCTACTTTCCTACTTCTACTATAACCCTTCTACCTCTACTACTTCTCCTACTCACCTCTGAGTTATTCTTCATTTCCCATTCACCCCCCCCCCCGTTACAATGGTAGTGGTGGCTATGGTGGTGGTGGTGATGGTAGTGGTGGCTATGGTGGTGGTGGTGGTGATGGTGGTAGTACTAGTGGTGATGGTAGTGGTGGCTATGGTGGTAATGGTAGTGGTGGCTATGGTGGTAATGGTAGTGGTGGCTATGGTGGTAATGGGAACAATGTAAGATGGTGATGATGCGGGCAGCACCCACCTACCCGCCTGTTGGTAGTACCGAGGATCAACGTCCCCCGCGGCCCGGTCTGACCAGGCTTCCTGCTGTTCGGTGGTCTGATCTACCAGGCTGTTGGACGCAGCCACTCGCAACCTGACGAACATGCCAAGAAACTTCACAGTGCGTGGGGGAGTGTGTTGAGAAACTGTTTTGGACGACCCCCCCCCCCTTCTCCCCCCTCCCCCCTTCTCCCCTCCCCCTCTCCCCCCCTTCTCCCCTCTCTTTTCCCCCCCCCCTTTGACCTCTTCAGTGGCGGTTGATGAACCTGTCGGTCTAAAAGAGAGGGTTTTATATTTCTCTTGTTGGCATTATCGCTACTCAGATGTCCCAGTAGTTAGTTAGCAGGTGGTAGTGATAGTGGTGGCACTGTTGGTGGGGTGGTGGCATGTTGGTGGGTGGTGGCACTGTTGGTGGGGTGGTGGTACTGTTGGTGAGGTGGTGGCACTGTTGGTGGGGTGGTGGCACTGGGTGGGGGGTGGTGGCACTGCTGGTGGGGTGGTGGCACTGTTGGTGGGGTGGTGGCACTGCTGGTGGGGTGGTGGTACTGCTGGTGAGGTGGTGGCACTGCTGGGGGGTGGGTGGCACTGTTGGTGGGGTGGTGGTTACTGCTGGGTGGGGTGGCACTGTTGGTGGGGTGGTGGTACTGTTGGTGGGGTGGTGGCACTGTTGGTGGGGTGGTGGTACTGTGGTGGGGTTGGTGGTACTGTTGGTGGGGGTGGTGGTACTGGTGGTGGGGGTGGTGGCACTGTTGGTGGGGTGGTGGTAATGTTGGTGAGGTGGTGGCACTGTGGTGGGGTGGTGGCACTGCTGGTGGGGGTGGTGGCACTGCTGGTGGGGTGGTGGTGCACTGTTGGTGGGGGTGGTGGTACTGTTGGTGGGGTGGTGGTACTGTTGGTGGGTGGTGGTACTGTGGTGGGGTGGTGGTACGGGTGTGGGGGTGGTGGTACTGTTGGGGGGGTGGTGGCACTGTTGGTGGTGGTGGTGGTACTGCTGGTGGGGTGGTGGTACTGTTGGTGGGGTGGTGGCACTGTTGGTGGGGTGGTGGTACTGTTGGTGGGGTGGTGGTACTGTTGGTGGGGGGTGGTGGTACTGTTGGTGGGGTGGTGGTACTGTTGGTGGGGGTGGTGGCACTGTTGGTGGTGGTGGTGGTACTGCTGGTGGGGTGGTGGTACTGTTGGTGGGGTGGTGGCACTGTTGGTGGGGGTGGTGGTACTGTTGGTGGGGTGGTGGTACTGTTGGTGGGGTGGTGGTACTGTTGGTGGGGGTGGTGGCACTGTTGGTGGGGTGGTGGTACTGCTGGGGGGGTGGTGGTACTGTTGGTGGGGGTGGTGGCACTGCTGGTGGTGGTGGTGGTACTGTTGGGGGGGTGGTGGCACTGTTGGTGGGGTGGTGGTACTGCTGGTGGGGTGGTGGTACTGTGGTGGGGTGGTGGCACTGTTGGTGGGGTGGTGGCACTGTTGGTGGGGTGGTGGCACTGCTGGTGGGGTGGTGGTACTGTTGGTGAGGTGGTGGTACTGTTGGTGGGGTGGTGGTACTGTTGGTGAGGTGGTGGCACTGTTGGTGGGGGTGGTGGTACTGTTGGTGGGGTGGTGGCACTGTTGGTGGGGTGGTGGCACTGTTGGTGGGGGGGTGGTGCACTGTTGGTGGGGTGGTGGCACTGTTGGTGGGGTGGTGGCACTGTTGGTGGGGGTGGTGGCACTGTTGGTGGGGTGGTGGCACTGTTGGGGGGGTGGTGGCACTGTTGGTGGGGTGGTGGCACTGTTGGTGGGGTGGTGGTACTGGTGGTGGGGGGTGGCACTGCTGGTGGGGTGGTGGCACTGTTGGGGGGGTGGTGGCACTGCTGGTGGGTGGTGGTACTGTTGGTGGGGGTGGTGGCACTGTTGGTGGGGTGGTGGCACTGTTGGTGGGGTGGTGGCACTGTTGGTGGGTGGTGGTACTTTGGTGGGGTGGTGGCACTGTTGGTGGGGTGGTGGTACTGTTGGTGGGGTGGTGGCACTGCTGGTGGGGTGGTGGCACTGTTGGGGTGGTGGTACTGTTGGTGGGGTGGTGGCACTGTGGTGGGGTGGTGGTACTGTTGGTGGGGTGGTGGTAACTGGTGGGGTGGTGGCACTGTTGGTGGGGTGGTGGCACTGTTGGTGGGGTGGTGGCACTGTTGGTGGGTGGTGGTACTGTTGGTGGGGTGGTGGCACTGCTGGTGGGGTGGTGGCACTGTGGTGGGGGTGGTGGCACTGTTGGTGGGGTGGTGGCATGTTGGTGGGGTGGTGGCACTGCTGGTGGGGTGGTGGCACTGTGGGGGGTGGTGGCACTGTTGGTGGGGTGGTGGCACTGTTGTGGGGGTGGTGGCACTGTTGGTGGGGTGGTGGTACTGTGTGGTGGGGTGGTGGCACTGTTGGTGGGGTGGTGGCACTGCTGGTGGGTGGTGGCACTGCTGGTGGGGTGGTGGCACTGTTGGTGGGGTGGTGGCACTGTTGGTGGGGTGGTGGCACTGTTGGTGGGGTGTGGCACTGCTGGTGGGGTGGTGGCACTGCTGGTGGGTGGTGGCACTGCTGGTGGGGGTGGTGGCACTGCTGGTGGGGTGGTGGCACTGTTACCTAACAGGTCAGCACTGTCAATATCACCAATAGGTGTGGTACTTACTTACCGCCTCCTGCTTCCACCTGTGTCACTAAATCTGTAGAGAGTGAGATCAATCTCAATCTCTATCCCTTATTCACCTTATCTATGCCCCCCTCAGTATCTTGTAGGTTGTGATCATACCCTCTGTTCATTTATAAGTAGGGTTTTGAGATTCAGTTCCATTGGCTTACGTTCGTAGCTTTGTCCTCTTAGCTCTGGTGCCAGTCTAGGTACAAACTGTTCTACTGCTTCAATTATGATTTATGCTTCGCAAGATCCATGCCGGTGATGGTAGTTGTGGTAAGTATGGAGGTGGTGGTGGTGGTGGTGGTGATGGTGGTGGTGGTGGTGATGGTGGTGGTGGTGGTGGTAGTGAGGGTGACAGTGTGGTGGTGATGGTGGTGGTGGTGGCGGTGGTGGTGGTGGTGGTGACGGTGGCGGTGATGGTGGTAGTGAGGGTGACAGTGGTGGTGGTGATGGTGGTGGTGGTGGCGGTGGTGGTGGTAGTGAGGGTGACAGTAGTGGTGGTGATGGGTGGTGGTGGCGGTGGTGGTGGTAGTGAGGTGACAGTGGTGGTGGTGATGGTGGTGGTGAGGGTGGTGGAGGTGGCGACGCAGGTGGTGGAGAAGAGAGGAGACAGGTTTCCCAGAGGTAGGTCAGTGGGGCGTATCGGAAGACGAACCAGCCGCCATAGCCGACAAGGTCACGAATCTCGCCTCGGGAGACACCAGCAAGAGAGAGAGAGACCAGCAGGAGAGGGAGAGACCAGCAGGAGAGAGAGAGACCAGCAGGAGAGAGAGAGACCAGCAGGAGAGAGAGAGAGACCAGCAGGAGAGAGAGAGAGACCAGCAGGAGAGAGAGAGACCAGCAGGAGAGAGAGAGAGACCAGCAGGAGAGAGAGAGAGAGACCAGCAGGAGAGAGAGAGACCAGCAGGAGAGAGAGAGAGACCAGCAGGAGAGAGAGAAAGTGATTGACTGATTAGTTAAGGTTTATGGTGCTGTTGCTGCCGCGTCGCCGTCTAGAAAGTGAAAGGCAGAGATCTACCGGGTAGATCAGTAGATGTGAGGGGGAGAGTGAGGTGTGAGGGTGGGGTAGTGAGGCGTGAGTGAGGTGGCCCTTATGGTCTGTGGCTGGCTAGTCTGACATTCCAGCTTGTCTGGAGTTCGAACTCCAGACAAAGGGTTCGAGAAAAGGTTCGAACCCAGACCATTGCAAGGCCCATCGGTGACACCCACAAGAGGCCTCATTGCTAAGTTTCCTCTTTGTTTATATTCCTGATAATCAACATCACATTTTATTTATTCTCCTTTGGACTCAGAATTATTCATTAATCATATGCTTTGCTTATTAATTCAGTATTCAAATATTTACAATATTAAATTTATGAGTTGTAATTTATTACAATTACAATTGTTTATTCAAATTACATTTTTTTCATTTAGCTTAGTAACTGAGTAATTAAAAATAATTCTTCGTCATTTAAAATAGTCATTTTTCGCACTTTTGTCCTTATCAGTCATCAACCTCATGCTCACTCACCCCCCTCATCTTTCACCCTCTATATACATCCACCACCCCCCTCTCTAATGACCCCTTTTTTAACCCCTTTGCCTCCCCTTCTTCCCCCACAGGTGGCGCTAGTGTGCGACCACACTAGGGACTCCAACCCTGTGAAGACTCGCCCAAACACTACGACTCCTCAAACGGCTACTTTGGACTCAAGGATGTCAACTTTAGAGAGTAGATGTGCGCCTTGGTTCTTGATGGTAGTTAATAAGAGATACCAGTAGATAGTATATGCTAGTAGATCAGGTTTACTAGTAGATCAGGTATACTAGTAGATCAGATATACTAGTAGATCAGGTTTACTAGTAGATCAGGTTTACTAGTAGATCAGGTATACTAGTAGATCAGGTTTACTAGTAGATCAGGTTTACTAGTAGATCAGATATACTAGTAGATCAGGTATACTAGTAGATCAGATATACTACTAGATCAGGTTTACTAGTAGATCAGGTATACTAGTAGATCAGGTTTACTAGTAGATCAGGTATACTAGTAGATCAGGTATACTAGTAGATCAGGTATACTAGTAGATCAGATATACTAGTAAGTCTGATATACTAGTAAATGGTAGTTCAGATGTACAAATAGATGGTGGATCAGAGATATTACTAGATGGCAGATTACAGATACCAGTAGATAGTAGGTTATAGATATACTAGTGTATGGTAGATCAGAGATAATTACTACTATTATGAGATAGAAGGAAAGGATTGTAGAGAACCACAAATGTAATATTTTTTGTAATAGGTAACTAAATAAAGATACTGGAAGAACAGAGATAAAGAGAAGGATTAAAGTATGCAAGGAAATAAGAGATAATGAGAAATGGATAAAAAAAATTAGTACATGAGAGAGAAAGAATTCAGTAGATTTCCAATTTAGTTGATGCAAAACTGGTAAGAGTTGTTCACAGTTAATTGGGTAGTTAATACCGCCTCTATTGACTGTGAGATATTTCTTAATTGTTAGTTGCTCAATTAATTAGTTAACTGGTTGAGAACTTGGTTATTTCTTCAATTAGTGTTATTTGGTCGATTAATTTATTAAACGCTTATTTGATCCGTTAGTTGATCGAGTTAAATATTACCAGACTAATTGACTAGCAAATTTATTAAATACCTGTGTGATTAGCAAATTTATTAAATGATTAATTGATGGGCAAATTGATTCAATAATTGAGTAATTGATTTATTAAACAATTGATTAGTTTGAGTGACTAGGATATTGGCTAATCAGCTGACTAATTGACTAGTTTGTGTGACTAAGATATTGGTTGATTGACCTGGTTGATTGAGGTTGATTGGCCTGGTTGATTGAAGTTGATTGACCTTGTTGATTGAGGTTGATTGACCTGGTTGATTGAGGTTGATTGACCTGGTTGATTGAGGTTGATTGACCTGGTTGATTGAAGTTGATTGATCAGGTTGATTGGTTATTGAAGCTGATTGACTAGTTATTTTTTTGACGGAAAACATTTAGTGACGGGAGATATTAACAAAATATAAGGCCCCTGGACAAAAGTAGATGATTTACGTCTTAGTTCCGGATGTCTCAGGTCGTCTGTCTGTCTGTCACCTGCTTGACGAACGCCCGTGGGAGCATGAAGTGTGCCAGTATGAGGTATGGGCTATACATGGGTGTTTTGTAAGAAGGGGGGGGAGGGGAGATTGATGTCTGTGAGATATGAGTTTTCTCTCTTGATACACTGTTATTTGTGGACATGGATCTGGTTGTGTTAATGTTAGTTTAAGTAGTTTTACTGTGTGTGTGTGTGTGTGTGTGTGTGTGTGTGTGTGTGTGTGTGTGTGTGTGTGTGTGTGTGTGTGTGTGTGTGTGTTTGTGTGTGTGTGTGTGTGTGTGCGCGCGCGCGCGCACGCGGGGTTTTCCTGGTCCGCATTCACAATGTAGGGAAGCATCAAAGGGGAATAATATTACTCTGCCTTCTTAGCTCTGTCGTCATGACTGGCTCCCATTCTCTAAAAGCCCAACACCAACAAACTATCCCTTGAGCACTCGCGAGCAGAGCGTCCTTCCACCTCCCTCCCAGCATGTGCCATAATGTGAAAGCAAGACGGTGTTCTCCAGTCGTGTTGACGTTCGTGAGAGGCATCCGGATTCTGCGAGAATGTTTACAGTCGTAGGGAGTAACCACGACAACAGAAAGTCACTTTTACATGCGAATGTGTATGTGTGTCTGTTTCTCTCTCTCTCTCTCTCTCTCTCTCTCTCTCTCTCTCTCTCTCTCTCTCTCTCTCTCTCTCTCTCTCTCTCTCTCTCTCTCTCTTCCTCTCTCCGTTATGCTCTCCCGTCACAGACATATTTCTATGCATTTCTAAACTGCATAGAAATAGCTCGTTTTTTTCAGTCAAGGATATGACCACGGTATACAAAGTTTGTGCTGCTTGCATAGTGTAGACTCTGTAACTCCACAGTGTAGACATGCACTCTGTAACTCCACAGTGTAGACATGCACTCTGTAACTCCTCTTCTTCTCGCGTCTAATTCCTTTTATCTCCTTAACACTTTCAAATTAAAAATAATATAAAAAATATCAAATTATATATTTTCATGTATCCAAAGAGTTTTCTAAACAATCACAAAAAACGAAATAAAAATGCTAGTATATATATATATATATATATATATATATATATATATATATATATATATATATATGCATATATATATATATATATATATATATATATATATATATATATATATATATATATACTGTATATATATATATATATATATATATATATATATATATATATATATATGCCCAACTTGCCTAAACACGCAAGAGTAGTTATTTAACTATAGAACACTTTCCCACCAGGAGACTCGAACCCTAGCCAGCACTAGCCTGCTGGAAGGCTTCTGTGCTGGCTAGGGTTCGAGTCTCCTGGTGGGAAAGTGTTCTATATATATATATATATATATATATATATATATATATATATATATATATATATATATATATACATATATATATATATATATATATATATATATATATATATATATACGGCCAGCGTCCATGTAGGTGGTGAAGAACATTGTTACCAATTAAAATGTTTTCAAAGGTGTGAGTATTTGTGTGAGAGCGTCGGCTGGTGGATGTGAAAGAAGGAGGTTTGTGTATGGAACCTTTATGTCGGTAGTCCTTATTGACGGTAGTCCTGATTGACGGTAGTCCTGATTGACGGTAGTCCTGATTGACGGTAGTCCTTTTCTTCCCCTTCGGCTGAAGAAATTTGCATAACTGTTATCCCATGAGCGTATTTGCCAATATTGTTTACATTGTTTCGCCTCTGTGATGGCGGCTCTGTGGAGCCTCTGAGGTTGGTAGCCCTGCGTGGCTTCTGGCGTTGGCAGACCTGAATATGTACTCTCTATTTAGCTGGCAGCCCTGCGGGACGCGCTTGTTGTTAGTCCTGCGTCACTTCTGATGTTGGCAGCCCTGTCTTGTTGTCTAGTTGGTAGTCCTGCATATTTCCGTAACGTTGGCAGGCTGTCTTCCCTGATGAGATTAGCCCTTACATGGTCCCTTAATGTTGGTAGCCCTGCGTAATCCCCTATCGTTGGTAGCCCTGTGTGGTGCCTTAATACTGTTAGCCCTACGGAGTCCCCTAATGTTGGTAGCCCTGCGTGGTCCCCTAATGTTGGTAATCCTGTATAGATGGAACAGTTGGCAGCCTTGCCCGGCCATCACTTGTGATATTCTATTTCTTATTTTTATTATAAAGTTGGACATGCTGTTGTATTTGCCTAAATTAAATATAGAAAATGTTGATGAATAAACAAATGACTTTTATTAACCATTTTAGGTCCTCGGGAACCATAATAATAAATGACGATCGCCTAAATCATATAATAATGCAACACTAGACGATACCAGGCAGCACCAGGTGATACAAGGAGATACCAGGCAGTACCAGGTGATACAAGGAGATACCAGGCAGCACCAGGTGACACCAGGAGATACCAGGCAGCACCAGGTGACACCAGGAGTTACCAGGCAGCACCAGGTGACACCAGGAGATACCAGGCAGCACCAGGTGACACCAGGAGATACCAGGCAGCACCAGATGACAGTAGGAGACGCCAAGCAGCACCAGACAAGTGGATGATTACCTAGTTCAGAGAGGCGGCTGTGATACCAATGACAGGAAGGCGGCCAACATCTCTTCTAACCTCGGGTGATCAAACATGGCGGCCGGGTGATCAAACATGGCGGCCGGGTGATCAAACATGGCGGCCGGGTGATCAAACATGGCGACCGGGTGATCCAACATGGCGGCCGGGTGATCAAACATGGCGGCCGGGTGATCAAACATGGCGGCCGGGTGATCAAACATGGCGGCCGGATGATCCAACATGGCGGCCGGGTGATCCAGCATGGCGGCCGGGTGATCAAACATGGCGGCCGGGTGATCCAGCATGGCGGCCGGGTGATCCAACATGGCGGTCGGGTGATCCAACATGGCGGCCTGGTGATCCAGCATGGCGGCCGGGTGTTCCAACATGGCGACCGGGTGAATCAAACACATCTAACCGGTTGATCTAACAAGACAACCGGGTAACCAAAATAAGAGGAAAAACGTTTTGTATTTTATATATAAATGGGGTATACACACCAGGTGTGACGTCACTGTGGCGTCATAACATTATTCCCGGCTCAGGTTTTGAACCCTACTGGACGGAGAAGGTCGCCAGCTCCAACCGTCTCTTTAGACGGGGAAAAAATCACCGCGGACGCAGACAGGAAATGTGTTGGAAAACAGACATGTACACCTCCTCCCCTGTGATAATAGCCAAGGTCCTCCGGTAAGATCAAGTTCTACCCCACTCGCTAGTGAAGTGAGAGGAGTCGAACCTGTCAATTATAACACAGGTCTGGTGAGATAAGTTAGTTTTTAGTTTAGTTCATTTATTATGCACCCCATACCCATCTTGGGGCGGTAGTGGAAAGGGTTACAGAGGCACATAATGGGCTCAGGGACTGACTCAGAAAAAAAAAACTGAAATCTCAGGGCTTTTTTTCTGACTCAGAAAAAAATCCCATTATCGAGCTATACCAATGAACAACTCCACAGGAGCCGTGATGAGGATTCGAACCCGGGTACGATTCGAATACGCTGGGTATTCCCAGACGCAGGCTCTAGTCGACTGGGCCACGACATGGTCAAAAGAATTGCAACCTGGGGAATCCTCGAGGATTCCAGAGACTCCCACTGAAGCCTAACCAGAGTTTCCCACAATCACCCCCCCCCCATGCACCCTGACGCCACGCTTTCAATACACAGATAATTTTCTGTGCCTCTGTACCACAGGGTCCTCGCGGCTGAGTAGACAGCGCACGGGGGTCGTAGTCATAAGGGCCCGGGTTCGATTCCCTTCCGAGGCGGAAACAAATGGGTAGAGTTTCTTTCACTCTGATGGTCCCTATATTTACCTAGCAGTAAATAGGTACCTGGGACTGAGACAGCTGCTACGGGCTGCTTCTGGGGATGTGTTTGTGTGTTAGAATTGTATGTAGTACATATAATACGTAGTACATATAATTAATTATATGTAGTACATATAATACTACAATGTAAGTATTGTAATATAATGTATTGAAACATACAAATTGTGGCAGTTTTCCAACACATTTCCTGTCTGCGTCCGCGGTGTTTCCCCCTCTAAAGAGACGGTTGGGGCTGACGACCCCTCTCCGTCCTGTAGGGTTCACAACCTGAGCCGGGATAGTAGAAGTGGATCCCATCCCATGTTGGAGTTGGAAAACATGACTTTGTAGATCGATTGGCCAATGAGGTTTGCAGGAAAGAAAACATTGCTTATGATTTTGGACTATCTAATACAATTATTAGAAAGTTGACCAGACCACACACTAGAAGGTGAAGGGACGACGACGACGTTTCGGTCCGTCCTGGACCATTCTCAATCGACTTGAGAATGGTCCAGGACGGACCGAAACGTCGTCGTCCCTTCACCTTCTAGTGTGTGGTCTGGTCAACATACTTTAGCCACGTTATTGTGACGAATTATCAGAAATATACAAATTAAAGAAATTACTTTAAATTTAGAAGAACTAAGAAATACCCAGAGACCTGAAAGCTGCAGTATTAAAAGCTATGACAACTTTTGTAATAATAGGTATTTGTATGGTCAGCACAGTAACCGAACCAGGCAATGTGATGTAGTCATTGCGCGAATTCGCCTTGGCTATAGGCACATCTGGCAGGTTAGTGAGGCTGAGCCACTACCAGAATACTCAGATTGTAAACTCTGTGATAAACCTTTAATGCATTCACTAGAACACTATATTATTGAATGTGAAACCGTAAAAGATTTTAGACCTCCTGGCCTCTTGTACCACCAACTGTGTAACTATTTCATTGATTCAGGTGTTCTGGACGACATCCTAACAATTTATGCAAAATTTGCTTGTCCATTTTAAAGAATGAAGAACAATATTATTTATATTACTTTTAAGTTGCATCTCTTATGAATCCATCCCTGCCCTTGTGTGGCAGTGCACAATAGAAAGTTGTTTTTACATATTCGTACATTGAAACATGTATACTGTCTAATGTAGATGATTGTAACCATGATATATATGTGCTTCAGCCTACAGTTTAGACCTATGGTCTTGTGTATGACTCTCTGTCCTGTGTGACAGTGAATACCAGCATTATCCTCACTCTAACAAGACCTAATTGAATTCCTCAGATTAGGCAAAATTGTAATTAATTTTTGTCAATAATGATGTTAATAATAATAAGTAGATATAATAGAGTAAAAATAAATTGGTTAGAAAGGCGGGGTCCAAGAGCTAATAGATCGATTCTGCAGACATAATAGTAAACACACATAGACACGGACCCCGATCATGGAGAAAGCCCACCTGTAGAAACACATAAGGAAACTGGAAAAGGTTCAGAAGTTTACGACGACGCTCGTTCCAGAGTTGCGAGGGATGGGTTATGAAGAGCGACTGAAGGAACTGAACCTGACGACGCTAGAAAAAAGGAGGAAGTATGGAGATATGATATAAACAGATAAAATACTTAGGGGGGATTGACACCAGGTGACACCAGGTGTCAATGTAGTGTCAGAGTGGAAGTAGACGAAATGTTCACACTGAATGCCAACAGAACGAGTGGACATAGAATGGAAGCTTGAGAGGCGGGACCAAAGAGCCAAAGCTCAACCCCCGCAAGCACAACTAGGTGAGTACACACACACACACACACACACACACACAGGCCAGTGTCCCTAACCTGCATACCATGCAAGCTGATGGAGAAGATTGTGCGAAGAAAGCTAGTGGAACACCTGGAGCGAAGGAACTTTGTAACACAGCACCAACATGGGTTCAGGGATGGCAGGTCCTGCCTCACAGGGTTACTTGAATTCTACGACCAGGCTACAAAAATAAGGCAAGAAAGAGAAGGGTGGGCAGACTGCATATTTTTGGATTGCCAGAAAGCCTTTGATACATTGCCACACAAGAGGCTAGTGAAAAAGCTGGAGATGCAGGCTGGAGTGAAAGGGAAGGTACTCCGTTGGATACAGGAGTACCTAACCAACAGGAGACAAAGAGTCAGTGTGAGGGGTGAGGTCTCAGATTGGCGAGACGTTACGAGTGGAGTCCCGCAGGGGTCAGTCCTTGGACCTATACTGTTTCTGATATATGTAAATGATCTCCCAGAGGGTATAGAATCGTTTCTCTCAATGTTTGCCGATGATGCAAAAATTATGAGGAGGATTGAAACTGAGGATGATAGTAGGAGGCTACAAGACGACCTAGACAGACTGAGTGAATGGTCCAACAAATGGCTGTTGAAGTTCAACCCGAGTAAATGCAAAGTAATGAAACTAGGCAGTGGAAACAGGAGGCCAGACACAGGATACAGAATAGGAGATGAAGTACTTAATGAAACGGACAGAGAGAAAGATCTAGGAGTTGATATCACACCAAACCTGTCTCCTGAAGCCCACATAAAAGGATAACATCTGCGGCATATGCGAGGCTGGCTAACATCAGAACAGCGTTCAGGAACCTGTGTAAGGAATCATTCAGAATCTTGTACACCACATATGTAAGACCAATCCTGGAGTATGCAGCCCCAGCATGGAGCCCGTACCTTGTCAAGCACAAGACGAAGCTGGAAAAAGTCCAAAGGTATGCCACTAGACTAGTCCCAGAACTAAGAGGCATGAGTTACGAGGAAAGGCTGCGGGAAATGCACCTTACGACACTGGAAGACAGAAGAGTAAGGGGAGATATGATCACAACCTACAAAATCCTCAGAGGAATCGACCGGGTAGACAAGGACAAACTATTCAACACTGGGGGACGCGAACAAGGGGACACAGGTGGAAACTGAGTACCACATGAGCCACAGAGACGTTAGAAGAAACTTTTTCAGTGTCAGAGTAGTTAACGGATGGAATGCATTAGGCAGTGATGTGGTGGAGGCTGACTCCATACACAGTTTCAAGTGTAGATATGATAGAGCCCAGTAGGCTCAGGAATCTGTACACCAGTTGATTGACAGTTGAGAGGCGGGACCAAAGAGCCAAAGCTCAACCCCCGCAAGCACAAATAGGTGAGTACAAATAGGTGAGTACACACACACACACACACACACACACACACACACACACACACACACACACACACACACACACACACACACACACACACACACACACATACACACTACCAAAAGAAGTGAAGATATAACTTGGAATGATAATATGAGAAGAGTTAAATATAAGGTTGAAATGGAGCCGGAGTAGCTACTTAAGATGTTATGGGATGGGATGCGATGGGAGATATGGGAAAGGGGTCATCCTGACATTATGTCCCAAATAGGAAGCTCACGTACAAGCTAAATCACCAGGTCAGATAAATGGTTACTGGACTTCAATCCAGATAAGTGCAAGGAAATAAGGATTGCAGCAGAAATAAGATCAGAGAAACATTACACAAAGAAGGGGTCTTCCCAAAGTCAGGAGAGAGAGCATGATCTGTGAGCAGGCGCAGCATCCCACCTGTCTCCGGTGACACAGCATCACATCAGCAGCTTATGTTCGCATATGCTAAGCTAATCACATCAGCAGCATGTGTTAAACCACCAAACACGAGAAAACGCTTCAGGAATCTACAGAAATATGCATTTCCAGTTATAATGTATAACCAGCAGGGGGTTATAATGTATAACCAGCAGGGGGTTATAATGTATAACCAGCAGGGGGGTTATAATGTATAACCAGTAGGAGGTTATAATGTATAACCAGCAGGGGGTTATAATGTATAACCAGCAGGGAGGTTATAATGTATAACCAGCAGGGGGTTATAATGTATAACCAGCAGGGAGGTTTATAATGTATAACCAGTAGGAGGTTATAATGTATAACCAGCAGGGGGTTATAATGTATAACCAGCAGGGGTTATAATGTATAACCAGCAGGGGCCCCCCCTCTCCCTACCTCAATATGCACAGGATAGACAGAAAAATCATTATAATGCCACTAAAAGAAATAAATTACATAGGGGGACATGATCCAGATATGCAAATTACTCTATATTTAAAAGATGTTGATGTAACAGACTCTGAGTGCTTTGGTTGAGAAGTACAGTGTATCGAGAGGCCAAGCATGGACATGAGCCGAGGCACGAGGTTATCTTAGATATGTTATCTTGAGATGATTTCAGGGCTTAGTGTCCCCGCGGCCCAGTCCTCGACCAGGCCTCCTGCATGGTCTGGTCGAGGAGCTGGACCTCGCAGTGAGTGTTAGGTAAGTACTGGTAGGTAAGTGTTTGGTTTCGTCCACCTGTGAGGTGAAAGGTAGGAAGGTAGGTGTTATGTGTCGGACCCTTGTTCCCTCTTGCCTCCCTCAGCCTACCCCTCCCCTCACACTAGGGTAGGAGGAGGAGGGGAGGAAGGTAGGGGACACGGGTAATATGTGAAGGGAGAATTTGAAGTCTACAGGTCTTTGTATGTAAGTCAAGGGTAAGCACGTGTGTGGGGGGGGTCTCTTACCTATTTGTAATGGGCTGTGGTCTGTCTGTCTGTCTGTCTCTCTCTCTATCTCTCTCTCTCTCTCTCTCTCTCTCTCTCTCTCTCTCTCTCTCTCTCTCTCTCTCTCTCTCTCTCTCTCCTCTCTCTCTCTCCTCTCTCTCCTCTCTCTCTCTCTCTCTCTCTCTCTCTCTCTCTCTCTCTCTCACACCACACAACACTCACACACACAGACAGACAGACAGAAGAGTAAGGGGGGACATGATCACAACCTACAAAATCCTCAGGGAATCGACCGGTAAACAAGGATAAACTATTCAACACTGGCGGGACGCGAACAGGGGACACAAGTGGAAACTGAGTACCCACATGAGCCACAGGGACGTAAGAAGGAACTTTTTCAGTGTCAAAGTAGTAACAGATGGAATGCATTAGGCAGTGATGTGGTGGACGCAGATTCCATACACAGTTTCAAATGTAGATATGATAGAGCCAATAGGCTCAGGAATCTGTATACCAGTTGATTGACAGTTGAGGGGCGGGACCAAAGAGCCAAACCTCAACCCCCGCAAGCACAACTAGGTGAGTACAACTAGGTGAGTACACATAACTTCCTCAAAGATGGGGCCTCGCGGCTGAGTAGAGAGCGCTGCGAGGTCGTAGTCCTAATTGAGGGACCGGGTTCGATTTTCGGCCGAGGCAGAAACATTTGGGCAGAGTTTCTTTCAACCAACCCTGATGCCCCTGTTCACCTAGCAGTAAATAGATACCTGGGAGTTAGAGAGACTGCTATATAAGGACTAAGGACTGTTTCCTGGGTTCATGTCCAAGTATGTTTATTGAGACAAGAAAAAATACATCTCAATGGGATATGTAGCTTAGGCTATTTCTTGCTTCCTGGGAATGTGTGTGTGTGTGTTACAAATATATGTAGTGGACATAATAGAGGAAAATAGATTGGTTAGGGTGGTTGGTTGGTGGTTGCTTGAGGGTTCCAAGAGCTAATAGCTCGATTCTGCAGCCACAAAAAAGTAAAAACAAAATAGTAAATATACACACACGCACGCACACGCACGTACACACACATGAAGATCCCCACTGCTCGCAGGATGGTTAGGCATACAGG
>WNGS01001312.1:17042115-17052358 GCA_020271785.1 Procambarus virginalis | reverse complement strand
ACAATACAGGACTCTGCCGAAGTTCATTGGCCAATGAGTCAGCTTCTAAATATTTCCAACTAATGTCACTCATACATATATCTAACCTCCGCTTGAAACAACCTCACGTCTACTCTGGTGCCCTGCAATTAGTTCCATAAATCAACACCCTTTATTCCAAACCCAGTATTTACCCAGGTCTTTCCCCAATCTAAATTTGTCTCATTTATATTCATTGTTTCGTGTTTTAATTTGCGTTGATAGATTAATTATTTATATATCCTTCTTTATGCTCTTTTCATCCATTTGCAAACTCCAGTCCCATCACAACTGACAGGTGGGATGACAGATGGGATGGGTTGACGGCTCACCGGAGGATAGATGGCCAGACAGACGGAATTTTATCGGTGTGGTAAAGTACAGTGGCTCCTATGAATGGAGATGTAGAGGTCAAACCCCCAGGCCTGAGGGTCACAGGGGTGGATGACAAGGCCTGTCACCCCACGCTACTCTCTGCTCAAGCTATATCAAGCCACAAGTGGCCAGGGTTGGCGGCTTGGCCGCAGACAGGTACTGGTTATTGTTCTTTGTCGTTCATATATTAGGGCCGCTCGCCCTAGTGGGGCGTTCCTCTCCCTATCCGGCGACAGGAGACGCTGATGGGCTCTTCACCTGCCACTGGTCTCTCACCAGCAGGACTCAGTAACTGCTGATCGCCCCGATTTTGGCGTTTTATTCCAGTCTAAGAGTGTTGTAGATGCTACTGCTACTGTTGCTGGTAGTGGTGGTAGTGTTGCTGGTGGTGGTGGTGTTGGTGGTGGTGGTGGTGGTGCTGCTGCTAATGCTGCTGCTGCCGGGACGCTGTCTTGCTGGCGTCCTGGGCTGACAGGCACTGCACCTGTCCCGGCCTGGGTAGGCTTGGACCTCACCAGGCGGGGCGCGCCATTCCAGGGCAAACATGTCTAAATCACGCAGCTTCATCACATGCTACAGTGTACTCACCTAATTGTACTTGCGGGGGTTGAGCTCTGGCTCTTTGGTCCCGCCTCTCAACTGTCAATCAACAGGTGTACAGATTCCTGAGCCTATTGGGCTCTATCATATCTACACTTGAAACCGTGTATGGAGTCAGCCTCCACCACATGCCTAATGCATTCCATTTGTCAACCACGCTGACGCTAAAAAAGTTCTTTCTAATATCTCTGTGGCTCATTTGGGCACTCAGTTTCCACCTGTGTCCCCTAGTACGTGTGCCCCTTGTGTTAAATAGCCTGTCTTTATCTACCCTGTCGATTCCCATCAGAATCTTGAATGTGATGATCATGTCCCCTCTAACTCTTCTGTCTTCAAGCGAAGTGAGGTTTAATTCCCGTAGTCTCTCCTCGTAGCTCATACCTCTCAGCTCGGGTACTAGTCTGGTGGCAAACCTTTGAACCTTTTCCAGTTTAGTGTGTGTGTGTGTGTGTGTGTGTGTGTGTGTGTGTGTGTGTGTGTGTGTGTGTGTGTGTGTGTGTGTGTGTGTGTGTGTGTGTGTGTGTGTTCACCTAGTTGCGCTTGCGGGGGTTGAGCTCTTCTCTTTCGGCCCGCCTCTCAACTGTCAATCAACTGTGTGTGTGTGTGTGAACTAACCTATCTGTGCCTGCAGGATCAAGCATTGGCTCTTGGAGCAGCCAGGTGAGTAATCTACTCCGGTAGATGTAGGAGCAAGATGAGTAATCTACCCTGGAAGGTGGGGGGAACAAGGTAACAAGGTGAGTAATCTACCCCGGTAGATTTGGGAACAAGTTGACGTGCCTATTCACATAATTTCGTCATGATGTACGAGACAAGAGTTTGACCAAAAGAGTAAGCGTTCAGTTTTCTTAATCATATTTTCTCTTCCACTGTGTGTGGAAGAGGAGGAGAAGGAGGAAAAGGAGGTGGAAGAGGAGGAGGAGGAGGAGTCAGCAGTGCTCCACAGCGTCATAACCATACATGGACATACAGAATTAAGTATTCATATACATAATTACTCCCGTGGGCATCGTATTGTTTTCACGCCCACATGCTCGTTCATGCCAACGCCCATATCCTTCCCACCCCCATGTCAGTGTCCATACACATGCTCCTCCCCATGTCAGTGTCCATACACCTGCTCCTCCCCATGTCAGTGTCCATACACATGCTCCTCCCCATGTCAGTGTCCATACACCTGCTCCTCCCCATGTCAGTGTCCATACACATGCTCCTCCCCATGTTAGTGTCCATACACATGCTCCTCCCCATGTCAGTGTCCATACACATGCTCCTCCCCATGTCAGTGTCCATACACCTGCTTCTCCTCATGTCAGTGTCCATACACATGCTCCTCCCCATGTCAGTGTCCATACACCTGCTCCTCCCCATGTCAGTGTCCATACACCTGCTCCTCCCCATGTCAGTGTCCATACACATGCTCCTCTCCATGTCAGTGTCCATACACATGCTCCTCCCCATGTCAGTGTCCATACACATGCTCCTCCCCATGTTAGTGTCCATACACATGCTCCTCCCCATGTCAGTGTCCATACACATGCTCCTCCTTCCTCTCTTCACTTTCGCGACTGCTTAACCTGGTCCACCTAAGTCCCACCTTCTGACGGCTGACACTGCTAAATGTAGTTCATTTCTCCCGCCCGCTCCTCGTCGTGTCCTGCCTCTGGTCAGTAGCTAATTCCTCTCGAACATTTCGGTTTTTATCTACTAGAGCAATCTGTCTCTGGTCATATAATCACGCATTTGTACTGAGTTTCAACCTCTTTTACTCCGTGTCAATGATGGATCTGCTAATATTTTTGAGGCTTGTTTATCTGTGGCGTTTTTTTTAGTTGTAGACGGATTTTGTCGGATTTAAGTTGTTTGTCATGAACGGTTACGTGGATTTGTTTGGATTAGGAGCAAGGGTGGAAGGTAATTCTGAATGGTGACTGAATAGGGGTAGTTAAGCCGGTATGGAGGTGAAAAGAATGTAGTTTTTTGTATGGAGGGGTTAGGAGGGGAGTGGGGAGAGGTGTTAAGGGTGGGGGGGGGGGGGAATGGGTGTTTAGTTGTCGCTGCTGGGGGGGGGAGGAAAAGGGGAAGGTCCATTGCTTGGTATTACCTTCTGACCCCCCCCCCTCCTCCACACACACAACCTGATAGCTCGATCCTACAAGCACAATATATAGTAAATAATAATAGATAAGCACGCAAAATATAGACTTACAGAAAATCATACACAAACACACACACTCAGCAGTGGAATCCCACAGGGCTCTGTAATTGGACCCATCCTGTTTCTAATATATGTAAATGATCATCCGGAGGGTATAGACTCGTTCCTCTCAATGTTTGCTGATGATGCAAAAATTATGAGAAGAATCAAGACGGATGAAGATAGACAGAGACTACAGGACGACCTGGACAAACTGGAGGAATGGTCTAAAAAATGGCTACTAAAGTTCAACTCAGAAAAGTGTAAAATAATGAAATTAGGCGAAGAGAGCAGAAGGTTGAAGACAACGTACCATCTGGGAGGTGAAATCCTGCAAGAGACAAATAGAGAAAAAAGATATTAGAAAGAATTTTTTCAGTGTCAGAGTAGTTAACAAATGGAATGCATTAAATAGTGATGTGGTGGAGGCTGACTCCATACACAGTTTCAAATGTATATATGATAGAGCCCAGTAGGCTCAGGAATCTGTACACCAGTTGATTGACAGTTGAGAGGCGGGACCAAAGAGCCAAAGCTCAACCACCGCAAGCATAACTATGTGAATACAACTAGGTGAGTACACATACAGGAGGGGCGTGTGGCTGAGTGGACAGCGTTCGGGACTCGTAATCCCAGGGGACCGGGGTTCGATCCCCGGCCATGGCGGAAACAATTGGTCAGAGTTTCTTTCACTCTGTTACCTACCAGTAAATAGGTTCCTGGGAGTTAGACAGCTGTTACGGGCTGCTTCCTGGGTGTGTGTGAATGAAGACAAAAAAGTTGAATGATTGACCGTTGAGAGGCTGGCCGAAAGAGCAGAGCTCAACCCCCACAAGCACAGCTAAGTGAATACAACTAGGTGAACACACACACACACACACACACACACACACACACACACACACACACACACACACACACACACACACACACACACACACACATCCAACAGCCAGCAAAAAGCTACATTTAATTGTTTACGCTTGTCTTATTAACCATCAGCTTAATGGGGTTTTCCCAACACTTTTAATAAATGCCCGAGATGTTGCTGTTGTTGTTTCTGTTAATGGAGCTGCTGCTGCTTTTGTTGTTGTTGCTGCTGATGCTGTTGTTGTTGTTGTTGTTGTTGTTGTTGTTGTTGTTGTTGTTGCATCATCCGCGAACATGTAGGACTGTAATCATGTTGTTAACATATATTAGAAATAGAATTGGTCCCAGCACCGATCCTTGAGGTACTCCACTCGTTACTGTTCGCCAGTCCGACTTCTCGCCCCTTACCATTACCCTCTGGCTCCTTCCTGTTAGGTAGTTCCTTACCCATGCTAGGACCTTTCCGCTTACTCCCGCCTGCCTCTCGAGTTTGAATAGCAGTCTCATGTGCGGTACTGTATCAAAGACTTTTTGGCAGTCCAGAAATATGCAGTCTGCCCAACCTTCTCTGTCCTCTGTTATCCTCGTTATTTTGTCATAGAATTCCAGAAGGTTTGTAAGGCAAGATTTCCCTTTCCAGAACCCATGTTGATGTTTGTTTACAAACCTAATGTTCTCCAGGTGTGCAACCAGTCGTAGCCTAATTATTCTCGCAAGAATTTTACAGGGGATGATTGTCAGTGATACAGGTCTATAGTAAAGTGCATCCTCCCTATCCTAGTCAACAAACGGCTTCTCCAATGGTTTCGTTGAAGACATCATAAGAAGGAAGGTGAACCGCCATGCAACCTCTGAAGAGACAACTAACACAACACCTGTACCCCCTATTAGACTATTTTACAGGAACTTCTTTTCCACAGCTCATAAAACGGAGGAAAGGGTCCTGAAAGATATTGTTAATAGAAACGTTATCCCTACAGACAGAAATCAGAAGATACAATTGACGATTTACTATAAAACCAAAAAAACTGCCAACCTACTCATGAGAAACTCTCCAGACACAAAGCAGAACGCTTTAAAAGAGACCAACGTCCTCTATGCCTTCAAATGCTTTCTTGGGGACTGTAAGCCTCAAAGAACTCAGTATATAGGCAAGACAACACCATCTCTTTCCAGGCGATTAACGATGCATAAGCAACAGGGCTCCATTAAGGAACATATAATCTCTTCCCACAACCAGACCATCACCAGAGAAGTCTTAACAAAAAACACGGAAATCATCGATAGATACAGCGATAGCAGGCGGCTTGATATCTGCGAGGCACTACACATCAAGAAGTCAACACCAGCAATCAACAGCCAATTAATGCACAACTATATTCTACCCACTTCAAGACTCCGCTCCAATATAGAAGCATCAAGAAATATGGGCCAATAGGCCCTCTGCAGTTACTTCCATTCTTACCTTCAATTTACCCAATTACTATCCCATTAATACCCATTGTTTCGTGTTCTGTCCTGTGTTGAAAGTTTTGTTCACCTCATCCAAAACTGTTGTAACATATCACCTCACCCAAAATGCGGGTATAAAATGAAAAATGAAAGCAGTTTAAATCATAGTATAGTAAGATCTCTGTTTAGTGTTTGCAGGTTATAGTTGTGTGTGTGTAAACTAAAAGTCTTTGAAAATGTAATAAGTTATTACGAAACGCGTTTAAGTGTCGCGTCAGACTAGAAATAAAAATGAATTTTGGGGAATTGATTTTTTAATTACCATCAACAGTGAAAAGAAACATAAGAAATATTGAGAAAATTCGTGTTAGAATGATTAATCTTACTTTTTCGGTCACACACACACACACACATATATATATATATATATAGAGAGAGAGAGAGAGAGGTATACCATGGAGGCAGCATCATGGTGGCTGGAGCGTGGAACGAGGACCACAGAGACAGCCGTCTGGTGTGACCCCCGCGGGGAGAGTAACTCAGCCTTTACTTTCACCAAGGTCATTTCCCTGCCGGACTGCCTTTGCCGCCCCGACCGTCTACACTGTCTGTCTGTCTGTCTGACTGTCTGTCTGTCTGTCTGTCTGTCTGTCTGTCTGCCCTGCGCGAATGCCTGCCTTCCTTGCCTGACTTGTTAGATCGGCCTTATCTACCCGTCTGTCATGTTGACAGTGTTCTCCTGTCAAGACTTTCCTGTCTACACTGGTTGCTTTCGTGCTTGTCAACGTGGCTGCCATCCTGTCATTACCATGAACTAATCCTCCTGCCATTACCGTGAACTAATCCACCTGCCATTACCCTGAACTAATCCACCTGCCATTACCGTGAACTAATCCACCTGCCATTACCGTGAACTAATCCACCTGCCATTACCCTGAACTAATCCACCTGCCATTACCGTGAACTAATCCACCTGCCATTACCGTGAACTAATCCACCTGCCATTACCCTGAAATAATCCACCTGCCATTACCCTGAACTAATCCACCTGCCATTACCCTGAACTAATCCACCTGCCATTACCCTGAACTAATCCACCTGCCATTACCCTGAACTAATCCACCTGCCATTACCATGAACTAATCCACCTGCCATTACCGTGAACTAATCCACCTGCCATTACCGTGAACTAATCCACCTGCCATTACCATGAACTAATCCACCTGCCATTACCGTGAACTAATCCACCTGCCATTACCCTGAACTAATCCACCTGCCATTACCCTGAACTAATCCACCTACCATTACCCTGAACTAATCCACCCGCCATTACCATGAACTAATCCACCTGCCATTACCCTGAACTAATCCACCTGCCATTACCCTGAACTAATCCACCTACCATTACCCTGAACTAATCCACCTACCATTACCGTGAACTAATCCACCTACCATTACCCTGAACTAATCCACCTACCATTACCCTGAACTAATCCACCTACCATTACCCTGAACTAATCCACCTACCATTACCCTGAACTAATCCACCTACCATTACCCTGAACTAATCCACCTGCCATTACCATGAACTAATCCACCTGCCATTACCCTGAACTAATCCACCTGCCTGACCAGTAGTGTCCTGCCCATCCTCTCCATGCGCCTCTGGAGAAGCTGTGTTGGGTAAGGAAAATGGGAAGAGTCAGGGGAAAAAATAGGGAAGAGGAGAGAAGGGAAAGATGAGGAAGGGGAGGAGAATGAGCGAGACACAAAAAAGAGAGAGAGAGAGAGAGAGAAGTGTAAGGCAATGACAGAGAAATGAGTTCCCATTTTCTTGAAGGCACAGTGGTTTTTCCTCCCCCCCCCACCCCCATACCTCCAGGGTATTCCGTCTACATCAGCTGTTACAATCACCTCCCCCACCATGCACGGGCTCACCATAGCCCGTGCTACTTGCCCCGCTCCTGTGCCAGGTAAGTTACGGGCTCACCATAGCCCGTGCTACTTGGAACTTGTTCCGAGTAGCTGAATCTATAACAACAACAACAACAACACCTCCCCCACACACGCGGGGACATGAAGGGTGGAAGGGGGCTTGGGGGGGGGGGAGAGATAAGGTGTGTATGACCGTGTGATAATTACCTGGCGGTGTTCATTTACACAGGTGAACAGATCCACAAGGGCCGTGACGAGGGTTCGAACCTATGTCCGAGAGGATCCTAGACGCTGTCTTAATCGACTGAGCTATATGAGAATGTGTACATGTATATATAACATTAATAATTTTGTAACTAGCGTCAAAAATTGTTATTTGCTTAGCTAAATGAACTAGAGGGTTCAGTTCCTGAACCGATTATGTGCCTCTGTAATCCTTCACACCACCGCCCACCGGATGGATATGGGGTGCGTAATAAGGAAAGAAATTGAATTTGTTACGACATGGTTAAAAGAACTTTATAATTTTTTGTGTATTTATATAAGTGTTTGAAGGAGCGGCTATGACTTTTGTGTACTCTGATAAAGGCGCCAGGCAGAGCTGGTCTGATGTTCTGAAATACTGTGCTTGGTGAATACTGAACTAAGGCGGAGGACAGGAGTTGGCGCTTGGTAAGGGCTTTGAGCTATTTTGCTAAGTACGAAATGCAGCGGTTTTAAATCTCAGGGAAACTGATCGGTTAATAGAGGAGTTGTATGAACGAACTGAGGCTGAAGACGGGAGCTGAAGCTCAGTAACTGCCTAATTTTATTTACTGTGTCGGAAATATAGCGGTTTTAAATCTCAGAGGATTTGGGTAGATAGTAACGAAGTTGTGCGAATAAGGTAAGACGGAGGACAAGAGTCGGAGTTCGATAACTATCTTGATCTTATTTATTACGTCCGAAATATAGCGGTTTTAAAATTCAGAAAAAATGGGCTGATAGTAGCGAATCTACGGGAGTGAACTAAGGCGGAGGACGTGAGCTGGAGCTCGGTTACCCTATTGCTGCACTTTCCTACATCGGAAATACAGCGGTTTTAAATTTCAGGGAAACTGATAAATTATTAACGGCGTTGTATGAATGAACTAAGACGGAGGACAAGAGCTGGATCTCGGTAACTCTATTTTCTTTTCTTGCTACGTCTGATATAACTACGTTTTAAATCTTAGGGGATTTGGTTAGGTACTAACGAAGTTAAAAGAGTAAACTATGGAGGGGGGGCCAAGAGCTGGAGCTCGGTATTTGCTTTGATTTATTTGATAAGGTCTGAAATACAGCTGATTTAAATTTTAGAGGATTTGGGTAGATAATAACGAAGTTACGAAAAAGATCTAAGGTGGAGGCCAGGAGCCTGCACTCGGTAACTAAATTGTTGTATTTTACTACGTCTGAAATACAGCGGTTTTAAATCTTGATGAAATTGATCGGTTAATAGGTTAATATCGTAATTGTACGAGTAAACTAAGGCGGGGGACAAGAGCCGGAGCTCGATAACGGCTTTGATTTTTTTTACTACGTTTAAAATATAACCGTTCTAAAATTCATGGAAGTTGGACTGATTTAAAGAAACTACGAGAGGGACTAGAGCGGGGACGGGAGCTAGAACTTGGTAACTTTATTTTCCTTTCTTACTGCATCAGAAATATGACTGTTTTAATTTGGCCGAAATTTGGGCTATTAGTAGCGAAACTACACTTATAAACGGATAGAACCGGGTCCAAGAACTAACTTCTGATACTCAATTATTTTTTCAAACGGAAATGTAACTCCTAGAGTTTATTTATCTCCATAAGAATTCTTTTGAGCATTTTTGAGCACCGACGGTTCAGTCCAATCTTCTACTGGACTGACTGCAGCAGCATGTAGGTTTTATAGCAATAATATTTGCACACAACTACCATTGTCAGGTTAAACAACTGGCTGACCTCCACACAAGCAGAACTAGCGACACTACAACTAGCTACCAGTACATTAAAAAACATTGGAGGATTAATAATATTTTGTGATTCAAAGTCTGCTCTTCAAGCAATCGAAACTTCTCCTTGAAGATCGACAGCAAGAACCTCATACTTCCAATTATAAATGACCTATTCGCTGCACAGAGTAAAGGATTTCGAATCTCCTTTGTATGGATACCATCACACATAAATATAACCCATCATAATGAGACAGACATTGCAGCCAAATTAACGTTTAACAAAGATGAAGTTGACTTAGTTCTAGGTATCCCCATCTCTGTTGTTAAAACTATATTGTTCCAAACACTCAGGTTCTGAATAGAAAGAAATTTACTGACTCCCAACGATCTGAAAGCAGCATTATAAAAATAATGATTTGGTTCAGATCTGAAACCAATGTATATGCGCAGCACAAAACGTCCACCAGACTGTGCGACACACAGTGCAGTGGTTGCCAGGATCAGGTTAGGTTACCGTTACCTGTGGCAGGTAGCTACAGGTGACGGATCTCCCATTCCTAGCACTCCAGGTGCAAACTCTGTGAGCAGGAACTGCGGCATGATCTCCCACACTACATAACCGAATGTCCAGTTATTAGACCATTCAGACCCGTTGGCATGAGGTCCCTGGAGCGTTGCAATTATTTTATTCACTCTCGTGTTCTTGAGGATACTCCTCATATTGCACCCAAAATCTGCCAGTGCAGGTTACTGAACATATGACCGTGTATGACTAACCATCCTGCGAGATGGGGACTTTTAGTATCACTGCTGCCTTATTCACTCTTGTGTTG
>WNGS01001312.1:17009889-17024534 GCA_020271785.1 Procambarus virginalis | reverse complement strand
TGGGAGGTGAAACCTGCAAGAGTCAAATAGAGAGAAAAATCTGGGGGATGATATCACACCTGCACCTGTCCCCAGAGGCCTCACAGCAAAAGGATATCATCAGCGGCATATCTAGACTGGCCAATAAGAACTGTCTTTTAGAAACTTGTGAAGGAATTCGTTCAGGGCCTTGTATACACTATGTAAGACTAATAGCGAGAGTATGCCAAGCTTCCCCAGCCCCTTGGAGTCCAGACCTAGTGTAAAAACACAGTACAAAGTTAGAGAAGATTCAGCGGTAGCCACCAGGACTGGTCCCGGAACTGAGAGGTATGAGTTACGAGGAAGGCTAAGGGAGCTGAACCTCACAACCCTGGAAAACAGAAGAGTAAGGGGAGACATGATAACCACTACAAATTCTCAGGGGAATTGACGGGTGGACAAAGCAAACTCTTCGCACGGGTGGGGTGGTGGCTGATGTGGACAGCGCTCCTACACTTATGGATCAGGGACCGGGGTTCGACCCCCCGGCAACGGCCGGAAAAACAAATGGGCAGTTTCCTTTACCCTATGCACCTGTTACCTAGCAATAAATAGGTACCTGGGAGACAGACAGCTACTACAGGCTGCTTCCTGTGTGTGTGTGTGGGGGGGGGGGGGAATAGTAGTTAGTAACAGTGATTGATTGACAGTTGAGGGCGGGCCCGAAAGAGCAGAGCTGAACCCCCCGCCAACTAGGGAACACAACTAGGTGAACTAGGTAAATGTACACACACAAACACCACCTGGCCTCCACCCATGGCTCCTAACTATCTACATTTATAATGTAAATTTTTTTAGGGGGAGGGGTCACTTTGATCTCATTTTTAAAGTAATCTTTTTGTATTTTTTGACGGAATAACTATCATATTCTAACCCGGATGTAGGATATTATTTGGGGAGGAGGTTCTCAATTATGTGAACCGGTGTTATTGAGGTCAGTGTCCATAATACGAATCGGAGTTAATTTAATGGAAGTGCATATTACGCTTTTGATGAAGAAATGTTATATTTACTGTGACTACATGTATCATCCCCTGGGGCAGGGGGATAGGTTTGAGATATATGAGGATAGATGTATATATTAAATATATAATAAACGTCAGTGAATAATTAAAAAATACTAGCAGAGGATGAGCGTCTGGTAATAAGTGACGTGAAATGAGATGTCGATACTTTGGGACGTGAAGTGACGCGAGCAGGGACGTCGTGACCTCACTTGAGCTCCAGCAGTCGTTGAGATGGATGTACTTGTTGATCTCCTGCAAGGAGGAAGAAAGAGATCCCTGTTCTTAGTGGTGGAGCGAAGCTACTTGTTCGCAAGTGCGAGGAAGCTGTTGGGGACTTAGTATTACCATTTCTTGGATTTTGATAATAGAGGCGGTCTGGAAGTGAGTGTTTGGTCTCCACTTGTGGAACTCTAATTGTGTTGCTCTTGGAGAGGAAGGAAGGAAGAAGGAGGCAAGCAGGCGTTTATGTTGTGGAGCCTGATGCGACTCCTTGTGCTCAAGTCAGGACCAGAAGAAGCCTTGTGAGGCAGTCCTATAGCGATTTTTATGGGCGGCCTGTGTGGGCGCCATTGTTGAAGACCAGGGCCTACGTCATAGTTCCCTGCGATAAGCTCATATAACAGTTGCTTCAGTGGTTGCCTGTGCTTGATGGTGTGCAGCGATCATAGTGAACATATGTATATAGAGGTAGAAATTATGAGCCAGTTAGCAAATATAAGGAGTTAGGGAGTTGAGAGAACATGCTGGAGGGAGGAGTGATACATCCTCCCTCGCCGAAGGTCAGTGGCTGACTGAGGGGGGGGGGGGGGAAGCCCCCTAGCGTCGCGACGGGAGCGGCGGCCCAGCGCGATGCGTCAAGACGTGTTCCCAGAGTGGACTGGTCCAGGATGAGGGAGAACCATGCGTCACGGTGACGCATTGGTGTTTAAAGAGACGTCGGATGAAGGAGTTTTATTTTCTGTGAATACATTTAATTATGTTTTGTTGGGAAAACCTTTTAATATGGCATCATGATGGATTTGCAGGTTTGTGTGGGAGAAGTTACTGAGAGAACTTCGTACTGGAGGAGGAGAATAAGCTGAAGTGCAAGGTGGTGCAGGACTTTCGAGTTGAGGAGTGGAACTCCAGTGACAAAGAGTGAAGGGAGCTTCACTGACATTTAAGGAGGAACTCATATGCTGCTGATTGGAGGAGCTGTAGGAGTACCTCACGTGACATTTTGAGGACCCAGATTGATGAGTGTACTGGGGGGGGGGGACTTCGAGTAATGGAACAGAGGATCTTACGGACACGTTGATGTTTAAGGGAGTGCATGATGGCGTGTTGGCGTGAAAGCCGCAGTGCAAGGTGAGAGATTAATGCTTTTTGTAGAGTAGGAATTATGTGAATATTTTATGCGTGCTATGTGTTGCAGCCTAAAGCAGTGGAGGGAGCAGAAGGGTGTAGGCTGAAGTTTAAGCAGCAGCCTGATACAGTTATAGGGCGGAGATATAAGGTGATATTGGAGTGTTATCAGTTAGTAGCAGCCTAAGAGGTTGCATTGTTTTATTAACTATTCCCGTATGTATATTGTGTATGTTATTATTGTATTAAATGTTATATTTGTTAGCTGGCTTTTTCTCTGTCCTGGTGAGGCTTCCTGGCTAGAGAGAGAGAGAGAGAAAAAAGACACGGCTGTAACTTGGGTGATAGTGGACTATAACTGAGGGGGATTGAGAGATCATCTCACAGTAAGGAGAGTGCGGGGAGTCACGGCGGCTCGAGAGGGGGTGTGTACACATGACAACTAGGCCGTGTGAGCCGTAACCCTGAATAAAGGTGACGCTGAACCCCCTCTCTCCCAGAACCAGACGCTTACCAGGGTGATCTCTAAATAATTGCAAGCACTCCAGTGTCCATTGCTGGTCGGCCGACGATCGCGGGAGTGTGGCTGCCGATGTCGGCTGTTTGTTCTGTCAGGGAGTGGTTGGGGTCTCTGTTCGGTGGTAAGCTAGTATCAGGTTGGTTCAGAAAACCGAGTTTCATTATATATAAAACACCCCACCCCACCCTGATACCCCCCTAAACAGTCAGCCCCGCCCCCATAACACGCCCCTCGCCCACAGGAACTTTTAACACAAGGGCGAGGCACTTCTTGTCCGCCCCTGTGTTTACTGGTGACAGGTTCCTGAGGCCTCGTGACGGGGAGGGAGGGAGGGAGGGACCAGCAGATGGGTCCCAGTAGACAAGACAAACCATCAAGTGAGCCCCAGCAGACAGGCAGACCGTCAGGTGGGTCCCAGCAGACAGACAGACAGACAGACAGCCGCAGAAGGGGGACAACAACTTGAGAGGTCATCACAAGGGCTCACAGCCCTGGCCGGACCCATGACGATGTTGAGAAGGGAGGAGTACCGGAGATGTCCAGGATAAACCCAGCATCATCGTGTATATCTGGCCCATGGTTGCTCTCTCTCTCTCTCTCTCTCTCTCTCTCTCTCTCTCTCTCTCTCTCTCTCTCTCTCTCTTTCTCTCTCTCTCTCTCTCTCTCTCTCTCTCTCTCTCTCTCTCTCTCTCTCTCTCTCTCTCTCTCTCTCTCTCTCTTAACGTCGATAAAGTTTATTCACCATTGAAATAACGTTACTCTTGGATATTGTGCATAGACTTGCTTCTCTGAACAGACTTGCTTCGAGGATTTATGTTCCCGCGGCCCGGTCTCTGAACATGAACAGACCTCCCGGATGACGGTCCGGCCAACAAGGCTGTTGGAGAACGATGCGTAGTCTGACGTAGGAATTACAGCCCATTTTGGTGTGTCCACATATTCGGTCCTCTTTTGCTCCCCTCCCCCCCCCCTCATTCGGAACTATTCACTCCCCCTCTCTCAACACCCACATCCCCCCACACATATCGCCCACACCCCCCTCCCTTCCCCCTCATCATCGAAGCCCGATATGGTAGCGTACACGACAACTGGAGATAGGTAAGATAGTTAAGGGCAAGGCTGTTTACGTGGTCACCCACACAGTGCTTGGCTTAACCTAACCGAACGAGGCACCCATGACATATGTGGCGTTCTCACGCCCTTACTCAATGGCACATGACAGGTCCTTCTTCTGTCTCCGTCCCAGCGGGTACATCAGTGGACCACAAGAACCGTCGCTGGTTCCATCGCAAGGTAAAAACCTGCCAAACTTCTGGCCCAGATCAAAATAACTGAAGGCGAAAGGTCGCCTGGGAATAATAACAATAACCATAAACAAAAGAATGCCAAACTTGAAAGAAGAGTCGAACATAAAGATCAGACAGCACCTCTCCACGCGGTGGATCACCTGGGAACCCAAAAGAGAGCGTCATACTAAAGGCGCAGATAACATCGTTGACTGTGGAGGGTTACCTGGGAAAAAAAAAATGTTTCGTCAAGCTCGAGGTGCAGATAACATCCTTGAATGCGGAGGGTCACCTGGGGAAAAAAATTGCATCATACTGCAGGCGCAGATAACATCACCAGAGGACGTAAAGACCACATTAATGAAGGAAGAGAAACTTGAAGGTGTTGGTTATATGGAGAGGGAGAGGATGAGAGGGTGGTAGGGAGGGATGGGGCGTAGGGAAGGGACGTGGGGAAGGGCAGAGAGAAGGGACGTGGGGAAGGGTAGGGGGGAAGGGGAGGGAGGACAGCAACGTGAAGGACAGAATAATGAAGACCTGACATTTATTAATATCATGTAAAGTTACGGGCTATTCATGCCCGTGCCACCTCTTGGGCGGCTTAATCTTCATCAATCAATCACCATGTAAAGGTCTACTCCATCTTACTCAAAGGCTCCTACAATATCGAAATGGAAATTTTAATAAGATTATTTGTTTGTATATTTCACAGCGTTGAAGCGTTATTAATCGTCACCGTTATTAATCGTCATCGTTATTAATCGTCATCGTTATCATTAATATTAATAATATTTGTTTTCTTATAACATTATTACGTGTTATGTTAAGTGAGTAATTAAGACGGAACTGTAGATGGTGAGGCTGTACGCTAAGACAAGGCACTTGAAGCCCACAACTTCAGTCACTCTGGACAAGGGTGGCGGTGGCCTACCTACTTTGTGTAGCTTCCGGGGATCAACGGCCCCGCGGCCCGGTCTTCGACCAGGCCTCCCCCTAAGCCTTACGGAGAGACTCTGCAAGAATGAATCCCAGACACAAAGACCCATATATATACAGCTTCAGGACGGAAGAGAAAGCAGAGCAGAGGAGGTGCAGAATCTGCATCATGAGTGGATATATTATATACGGATATATTACCTATGGATATATTATATATATGGATATATTTAAAGCCCCCTTCCACCACAGGCTAACGTTAGTTGATACCTGGTTGATACCTGGTTGATGGGGTTCTGGGAGTTCTTCTACTCCCCAAGCCCGGCCCGAGGCCAGGCTTGACTTGTGAGAGTTTGGTCCACTAGGCTGTTGCTTGAAGCGGCCCGCAGGCCCACATACCCACCACAGCCCGGCTGGTCCGGAACTCCTTGTAGGAATAAATCTAGTTTCCTCTTGAAGATGTCCACGGTTGTTCCGGCAATATTCTTATGCGGCAATATTTCTTATGCGTTATCTGTCTTAAGTGTCTTCCTAGAGAATTTCAATGAGTGTGAGGTGAGTCTGGTACAAGTCACAGGATGCACTACCCAGGGGGCCAGATTCACGAAGCAGTTACGCAAGCACTTACGAACGTGTACATCTTTCCTCAATCTTTGACGGCTTTGTTTATATTTATTAAACAGTTTACAAGCATGAAAACTTGCCAATCAACTGTTGTTATTGTTATAAACAGCCTCCTGGTACTTCGGAGCTCATTAACTGTTTAATAATTGTAAACAAAGCCGCCAAAGAATGAGAAAAGATGTACAGGTTCGTAAGTGCTTGCGTAACTGCTTCGTGAATCTGGCCCCTAAGCTTTATGTTTATCTTCTTATTGTGAGCTGATGTATATTATCTCTACTGCAGAGGTGCAACATTGTGTGTTAGTTTGGTACTTGTTGTGTTCACTCACAAGATGAGTGACGCGGTACACTCCCCCATCACGGCATAATTAAATTATTATTAAAATATATATTATATCAACCACGTGGTTGTTACGTCCACCACCACCACTGCTCACTACACCACCACCACTACCACCACCACCACTACCACCACCACTACCACCACCACTACCACCACTACTACCACCACCACCACTACCACCACTACTACCACCACCCCACTACCACCACCCCACCACACTACTCAGACCACCACTACTACACCACCACTGCCACCACCACCACCACCACCACCACCACTACTCACACCACCATACTACCACCACCACCACTACCACCACCACTACCACCACCACCGACCTGCCCCAGTCGTGCCCATAAGAGTAATCACAGAGAAACAACGGATGCCAGAGACGGAACCCCCCCCCCCATACCCCCCCCCCTCTCCTCCTCCCTTCACGACCCGCATATTAAAATCGTCCGCCGGATCGCCTGGAACTCCATGCCCCATACCCCCAAAACTACTCCTTAATTTCAGTGGAGGGGGGGGGGCAAGCTTGACCTACCCCGTCTGAGAGCCTCAACTTACGATCTCCCCCGTCTGCGAGCCTCAACTTACGACCTCCGTCTGACATAAATTAAAAAAAAAGAAACCTGGAGACCTCTAGCCAAGCTTCCCACGGATGGCTGAGAATGCCACAAAACATGACACAAAAGGGGTCATATCTGCCGACCTTTCCTCGTAAAGCTGACCTCAGTGGCCGGAATGTTATAGCATTACCTGTCCGTTCTCAAGTCTCCCCCAACTCCCTAGTCAAATACCGGGGACACGACCACGGCGGCTGGTCCGTTACCTGAGATTCCCGTCATTAGAGAAGGAAACACCGCCGGTGACCGCCTCTTTAAACAATTCTGGTGCCTGAGGCACATGGGCGTAAGGCTTAGCCGAGTATATTGTGCAATGTCAAGTGTGTAGACGAAGAAGGCTGTATGTGTAGGCTCTATGTACGGGAGTCTGTACGCTCTTGAGTGCATTGCTCTATGTACGTTGTTGCCAGTAGGGTAATCTAAGTACATGGTTGAGTGTGGATGACTGCACTAAACTACTAATATCGGAAAGGTGGGGCTTAGGAGCTGAGCCTGGAGAGGTCGCACCCTCCCCTGAAGGTGAGTACCGCAGGCAGGTCGTGGGTCGCCACCTACACCCTGGCAACAGGAGTACCTATGCATGAAAAACAATGTCTTACCTATGCATAAAGAACAATGTCTTACCTATGCATAAAGAACAATGTCGTACCTATGCATAAAGAACAATGTCTTACCTATGCATAAAGAACAATGTCGTACCTATGCATAAAGAACAATGTCTTACCTATGCATAAAGAACAATGTCGTACCTATGCATAAAGAACAATGTCTTACCTATGCATAAAGAACAATGTCGTACCTATGCATAAAGAACAATGTCATACATATGCATAAAGAACAATGTCTTACCTATGCATAAAGAACAATGTCGTACCTATGCATAAAGAACAATGTCTTACCTATGCATAAAGAACAATGTCTTACCTATGCATAAAGAACAATGTCTTACCTATGCATAAAGAACAATGTCGTACCTATGCATAAGAACAATGTCTTACCTATGCATAAAGAACAATGTCGTACCTATGCATAAGAACAATGTCATACATATGCATAAAGAACAATGTCTTACCTATGCATAAAGAACAATGTCGTACCTATGCATAAAGAACAATGTCTTACCTATGCATAAAGAACAATGTCGTACCTATGCATAAAGAACAATGTCGTACCTATGCATGAACAACAATGTCGTACATATGCATAAAGAACAATGTCTTACCTATGCATAAAGAACAATGTCTTACCTATGCATAAAGAACAATGTCGTACCTATGCATAAAGAACAATGTCGTACCTATGCATGAACAACAGTGTCGTACCTATGCATGAAGAACAATGTTATCGTAGCCCGTTCTCACCATTCTCAAATCGTTAAACTTGAAGCAGTTTCACCCTAACCAAAAGCATACGAGCCCATTCAACCCACCTAACCTATAGAGGTCAAGGCTCATTAGTCCAAAGAAGCGATAGCATTACTAGGCTTTTAATTTCACAAATGCCCGCATTTTCGACGCTATCAAACCACACAAGCGCTTCGCACACAGCACGTTTTCTAATTGGTAAAATTCCTTAAGCATTTACACAAAACCCTTACGAAACCTGTACATCTTTCCTCAATCACGACGGCTTTGTTTACACTTACATTTATTAAACAATTGATGAGCTCCGAAGCACCATACGAGATTGTTTAAAAACAATAACAACCTTGGGCTGGGATGTTTTAAAGCGTGTTTAATTAATGTAAACAATGCCGACATAATTAAGGAAAGATGTAGAGGTTTCGCAAGTGGTTGGGTAATTCCGATTGATGAATCGTGTGGCCCTTGGACGCTTCCCATGGCACCTTCTCACAAACACATATTCGTCTTAATTATCTCAGGCTGTTTAGATAATTAAACGAGTTCAGTGGCCTTTATTAAGAGGAAGACAGCGACAGATGGCGTTATTAAGACGCTATAAACCCTGACCCCATCATCTGGCAACAGGGGGACACAGTTGCCACTTAGTAAACATTACGCCTATATTAATATAGGCGTATATTAATTAAATTAATATATTATATTAATATTAATATAGTAAATATTAAATATTATTTAATTATAATTAAATATTAAATAATATTATATTATATTATAAATATTAAATATTACGATGGAGTGATTTAATAAATAACGCAGTTGCCGATTAGTTTAATTAAACAAGATGGAGTTGCCACTTAGTAAAGATAACCACCAACTGATGGCGCCATTTAAATAACGCAATTGCCACTTAGTTTATTAAAAGGAGATACAATCTAAAGACAGCATTGCAAGACAAGTTGACAGACATGAATGACTGCGGCTGTTCATGAATATCTAAGATATAACTAGGTGCCAGAAAAGACTTACGGCCGGCTCAAGATAAATGACTGTAAATCACTCTTCCTCCCTCACCCAATCTAATTTGCTTACCGCAGCTGTCATCTATATAAATACAAAGGCTATTTATTGACATAAAATACTCCCCTTGTTTATATAAATATATATGTATATATATATATATATATATATGTGTATATACATATATATATATATATATATATATATATATATATATATATATAATATATATATATATATATATGCGAACAAGCCTGAATGGTCCCCAGGACTATATGCGAATGAATATATATATATATATATATATTATATATATATATATATATATATATATATATATATATATATATATATATATATATATATATATATATGAATGAAAACTCACACCCCAGAAGTGACTCGAACCCATACTCCCAGGAGCAACGCAACTGGTATGTACAAGACGCCTTAAACCACTTGACCATCACGACCGGACAAAATGAGGTGATAGCCGAAGCTATTTGAACCACCCCACCGCCGGCACCCGGATGGTTCAAATAGCTTCGGCTATCACCTCATTTTGTCCGGTCGTGATGGTCAAGTGGTTTAAGGCGTCTTGTACATACCAGTTGCGTTGCTCCTGGGAGTATGGGTTCGAGTCACTTCTGGGGTGTGAGTTTTCATTCGCATATAGTCCTGGGGACCATTCAGGCTTGTTCGCATATATATATATATATATATATATATATATATATATATATATATATATTGTAATTGTTTATATTATTTAAACTATTACTTATTAGTTTTATTAGTTATGGGGTAGACAAATACACTACCTGAAGTAAACTACAAAGGTAGTTTAGTATGGGTGGTACACAAACAAGGGAACACCCTTCCTTACGGTTACCTTGTGATGATTTCGGGGCTTAGCGTCCTCGTGGCTCGGTCGTCGACCAGGTCTCCTGGTTGCTGGACTGGTCAACCAGGCTGTTGGACGCAGCTGCTCGTAGCCTGACGAATGTACGTCGCGGCCCTGGTCGACAACCGGGCCGCGGGGTTGCTAAGCCCCGAAATCACCGCAAGGTAACTGTTGCACCTCTGCTCTTCAACGGGGGTATTCTGCACATCCTGCCATGCCTCCTGGTCTCATGTGGTGTTATTTCTGTGTGCAGGTTTGGGACCAGCCCCTCTACTATTTTCCACGTGTAAATTATTATGTATCTCTCCCGCCTGCGCTCAAGAGAATACTGATTTAGGCTCTTTAGTCGTTCCACAGGTGGAGTCTTATGTACACAAATGAGCCACAGGGATGTTAGAAATCATTTTTGTCAGTGTCAGAGTAGTTAACGGATGGAATGCATTAGGCAGTGATGTGGTGGAGGCTGACTCCATACACAGTTTCAAGTGTAGATGTGATAGAGCTCAATAGATTTAAGGAACGTGTACACCGGTTGACTGACGATTGAGAGGCGGGAGCAAGGAGCCGAAGCTTAACTCGCAGCAAGCCAAACTAGGGGGAATACACAACAACGAGGTGGTTGATGGAGTATGATGCTCACATCCCTAAATATACTCATCATAGACTCATTACCAACTCATATCTATCACGTCTGATGAAGCTGGGGCGATAATTGGCATATCTTTTATAAGGTGTAACTCAGGTGATGGAAAGCCTTAATTACAGGTGTGTGTTCCTGGCTTATACCTGGCACTCAGCGGGGGGGGGGGGAGGGAGGCTTGGGAGACACGAGAGAGAGGTTATATATATATATATATATATATATATATATATATATATATATATATATATATATATATATATATATATATATATATATATATATATTACCTAATGTTGTTAATAAATAAAGGCTATCCCTACTAATGAATATAACAGTATGAAATAAATAGGCGTCTAAGAGTATGTTTCAACTTAGCTAAGGTAGGATAACAGCTCTTGCTTGCAGTTTCACCAGGTACGTCAGTTGACAGTCCTTATGAACCCTAGTCTTAGTTTAACAAAGAGAAAGGGTTGGGAAGGGGGGGGGGAGGGGCAGCACAAACACCGCAGATATCTCACTTTATTTCACTTTCTCCTACACATCCCTAAAGGTTTCTCTCACCCCCTCCCTTAACTAGAAGATACCCCTCCCCCTCCACCCACCCCCACCCCTCACCTTGTAGCGTTTCTTGCTTGGTACCCACCCACGGTACCCTACACCACGGTACCCAAGCCACGGTACGCTATCTACAGTACCCCACCCACAGTACCCCACAGTACAGGCGTTGTGGCCAGTGACGCTACAATGAGTGGTACTGTCATCCTGCTTCCTGACACATGTGTTTAAACAACGCTATATAGCAGTAACATTAAACACATGCAACGCTACACCCGAATGTGTTGTTCTGCTGTTAACCTCCTCTCCTTCCCCCCCTCCTCATTAACACCCTCTAACACCTGCCCCTTTGCCTGTCTCAACCACGCCCACGACTCTCGCCGCCCAACACCTGTGAACAAAGTACATCTAGACACCAGAAGGCGTCAACAACTGCTTCACTCAAGATGAAAGAGAGCAACAAACTGGCGCTGACTTATACCTCAACCTTCCTCCATCTAAATGGCTTCTAGACAATACTATACAAGTAAACAAGAGTAGAACAATGCGAGCCAGTACGCCATGTTTTTTTTTTTTTTGTACGCGGAAGACGCATTCCTGTTCCACCTTTCTCCTCAACTTTCTCTGTGGGAAAGGAGCGGGTCATCAGTGTGTCGCCTGCCTGGGCATACCTTATGACCACCCGAAGACTTGTGGGGTTCTTAAATGTACCAACACCTGTCGTTATACCTGGAGTATACCTAGTGTATAAATGGAGTATACACAGAGTATACCTAGAGAATGCCTGGAGTGAATTCCGTGAGTGCTTCTATTCCCCAAGCCCGCCTCGAGGCCAGGCCTGACTTGTAAGAGTTTGGTCCACCAGGCTGTTGCTTGGCGCGACCCGCAGGCCCACATATCCACCACAACCCGGTTGGTCCGGGTCAAGATACGCGGAGACTAAGCTCAGGAAGGAAGGAATTATCAAGGGAAAGCGCCAAGCCATTACGACTATATAGCACTGGGAAGGGGTCAGAATAAGGATTTGGGATGGGACGGGAGGGAAGGAATGGTGCCCCAACCACTGGACGGTCGGGGATTGAACGCCGACCTGCATGAAGCGAGAACGTCGCTCTACCGTCCAGCCCAAGTGGTTGGGTACCACTTGGAGTCGTAATATAAAGAACCCCGAGCTCAATTCCCCCTCCGAAACATAAACAAGTGAGCAGATTTTCTTTCACATAATACACCTGTTCATCTAGCATTAAACAGGTACCTGGGATTTAAGACAGTTGCTGCGAACTGTTTCCCGGGGATGTGCGTGTGTTAGAGATAAATATATGCAGTAGACATAATAGAGGAAAAATAGATTGGTTAGAAAGGCGGGGTCCAAGAGCTAATAGCTCGATTCTGCAGACACAAATAGTAGTATATACACATACAGGATGTACCAGGTCGAGGGTGCTAGACACTGTAGTTTAGTGTATATACACAGAGAAGTTACCCCCCCCCCCCCGCCCCTCCAACAGGCTACTTGACAATGAACCACACACGAAGCTGAACACTCAAGACGAACACAAACAACCATTTGTTTAGGAGTTGATACGTAATGTATAAGAAAATGGGAGCTTGCCACGAAGAAATAAAAGAAAACAGGTCTAATACGAAAAAAAGAGGGAACGTGAATAAGTTGCCAACTGGTTAAAGAAAACGTGAGGAAATTTCCAACATCATAAAAGAAAACGTGAGGAAATTTCCAACATCATAAAAGAAAACGTGAGGAAATTGCCAACATCATAAAAGAAAACGTGAGAAAATTTCCAACATCATAAAAGAAACGTGAGGAAATTTCCAGCATCATAAAAGAAAACGTGAGGAAATTGCCAACAGGTTACATCCTTACTATCAAATGTAAAACAGAAAATGAGAACTTCACAGCCGTGACAAAGATAAAGTCTAGGTAATTGTTTTGACGTGACCAGCCAGGCATTCACACACCCACGCGCACGTGTGCACGTCGCCGGAAAACGCACGTACAGGGAAGATATGTACTCGCGGTGATCACAGTGTACACAAACAATAAGAAACACCCGTACAGACGTACAACGCGCCAGTAACTAAGGTCGGCCAACGATGTGGACACGAACTGGCTTTCCCACACGAGGGGGAAGCAGAACGGCGGGTCAGAGGTGGGGAGCTATTAACGGACATGAGTCAAGAGACACATAAAGAAAGTACTGATGCAGCGAGGGGTGGTAAGGGAAGGGGGGTATGTACTAAGAGCCATGTGTGTATAACATCTACTACGGGCTCACCATAGCCCGTGCTACTTGGAACTTCTTGTTCCAGGTAGCGAATCTTTAACAACAACAACAACAAGAGCCATGTTAGTGAGTGAGGGACACCAATATCATCCCCAGGACTAATGAAAGGTATGATAGAGAATGATAATATTGTGGAAGACTGATCATTTCAGGGATCTGAAAGCTAAGGTGTGGGGCCCAAGAACTAGATGATCTGTCTCTCTCTCTCTCTCTCTCTCTCTCTCTCTCTCTCTCTCTCTCTCTCTCTCTCTCTCTCTCTCTCTCTCTCTCTCTCTCACACACACACACAGTTAACATGCACATCATGATCTACCATTATTCCATAAATGTTTATCATGAGTGATACCTTGCAGGTCCAAACAAATGTTTATCAACATTAATCAGTGATTAATGACAGTGTTTATGTGCCTCTCTTCCTCCCAAAGAACTTACTGCCCAGACACATTAACTTGCATTAAAACACATTTGCACACACTTGCTCGCATTCCAGTATATTTATACATGTCTTTAAGATGTTTACATTTGCATGTATTTATGTATGCGCTGTCCACGATAACTGGACTGGCATAAACATGGGCGAGAGAGAGAGAGAGAGAGAGAGAGAGAGAGAGAGAGAGAGAGAGAGAGAGAGAGAGAGAGAGAGAGAGAGAGAGAGAGAGAGAGAGAGAGAGAGAGAGAGAGTGGTGACCAAAAATGTGGAGAAGGATCGGGATATCAAGCACAAGTCGATGATTGATAAAGATTAAGCCACCCAAAAGGTGGCACGGGCATGAATAGCCCGTAAGTGGCGGCCGTTTTGAGCCATTACCAGTATCAAGAGCTGATACTGGAGATCTGTGGAGGTGGGGCTGCACCCTGCGTGACGGGAGATGTCTCCCGTGCACAAGTCGAGGAAGTGTTTAACAAGCGGGAGCCTCACCCATACATGTATGGGGAACACCGTTAACAACATGTGTATGGGCGGAAAAACAGTTGATTTCCAATTACCAAAACAATTGCGGACGCCGGTATTGCCAGATTGCAACAAGTAAGTCGTGACTACCCTGGAAACACAAACCGAAACTGTCTCTATTTTCCGCTTGTTACAACTTGTAATAAAGTTGTAACATGTTGGCTTAACGTGTTTATGACGTATTAGAACGTTGTACAACTT
>WNGS01001312.1:16954786-16967887 GCA_020271785.1 Procambarus virginalis | reverse complement strand
ACGTTCGCCGGAAACCTTAGGACATACGGGCTGAGGTAGACGTGGGGGGGGGGGGTGAGGTCGTCCCACCTCACTCGCCCCCCCCCCCCCCACCGTGTGCAAGAATACGCACCCTAACGCAGGATTGGATGAGAAGGGAAGGATCTTCAGATGCTTTCGGGGCTTTTTAGTCGCACCGCGGCCCCGGTCCTCGACCACGGCCTCCAACATCAAAGGAAGCATAGCCCATGACAGCCCCTTGCCTTAACAACCAGGGTACCCATTTTACTGCTAGGTAACCCAGGGGCTATAGGTGGTGAAGAAACTCTGCCCATTGTTTTCTATCCGTTGCAGGCCCGGGATCGAACTGGATCCCACCAGGATCACAAGCTCCAGCGTGCTGTCCGCTCGGAGCCGGTCGGCCGACCGGCTCCCTAACTATAAGAGACCGACGACTAGATGAAGAAAATATCTTCATGACTCTGTGTTTGATTCGTTTTAACTTGTACCCCCCCATCCGCGCTCATTTCGAAAGTTCTAGATCCTTCACCATCGTTATCCCTACAACTTGCACAAGACTGACCACCACCACCACCACCCAGCACTCCCCACACTGCCCCACACCACCAACAACACGGTGACCAAAGGTATAAAGAAAAGGCGACAATTATCCAGCTCCCCGGGTACAGCCGGCCGGCAACGAGGGACCTTCAACGGCCTGTACAAACCAACCCCAAAATTTGGCGTCAACCTTGTGGAGGAGGTTTACCCTAATTTTGCGGCGACTATTTGTATTTGTCTCGTGGTTATTTGTAGAAATTAATTTTCTTTACCCGAGCCCCGCCCCCCCCCCGGAATGTACAATTTTTTTTGTTATCAGGTGAACACCTAGCTGGAAGAACTCTCTCTCAACTCTGAGAACCCCCCCCCACCATAACAGTGCATCGATGGGACCAGCAGCGACAATAACCCCCATATTACTTTAGTGGGTCCAGTCTAACTAATCTATAGTTCCTGTTGAGCCCTGGACGCTCCCTTACGCGAATTATGTATTGTTTTTTGCTCCGTCGTGGGTTGTGTGAGTGGGATGTGGTGATTGTGGTGGGTGTGAGTTTGAGAGATGGTGGTTTAGTTGTCTAGGTGTGTTGTTGAGGTCGCCCGCCGTTTGTATGTCGCCTAGTGAGGAGGTGGAGCGACGAGGAGGAGGAAGATTGAGCGGAAGTAATGGTCACACCACAAGTCCGCCCAACATTTGTCTTAAATACCTAACACCCAAGTAGGTCCTCTTTTTGGGTGTCCCGTGGGTGGGTGAGGTAGGTGCTTATTTGATATGTAAGCCTATAATTCTCATTGCCTCTTCCAAAATAGGATCTATGATAATTGTAGAAATAGTTTAATGTCATTGTGCTTGATTTTTCTACATAGTGCTACAAATCGCCCAGCCCCCCCTTTTATGTGATGTTTCTGTGTGGTGAAAATTTTTAATATGGTCAGCCACCCCCCCCCCCCTTACCGGTTTAGTCTCCCCCCCCCCCCTTCTCCATTCTTCCGATTACCCAAACGCCAACTCTGGCCATGTTTTGTGGGCCTCCCCCCCGTGGTGGGTTGCTCTGATGACGTTGGTAACCACTTTTGGTGGTGGCCCCCCCCCTGTCGTGGTTCCGACGTTGAGCAGGGGTGTGTGATGGTGACTCAGTGGGCCCAGGCCCCCCTGGGTGTGGTGTTCGCCTCGTTTTTGGAGTGAGCGACTGAGACGCCATTCTCACACCCTCTATTTTTAAATATATGCTCATACCTTCCTTCTCGTGTGTTGTTATGATCCTCACTTTCCCATGCGCTGCGTAATTGCGCTTCATTTGTTTGTGGCGGTATCAAATTGTTTGCCAGTCAACGGCACGCATGTGTGTGGTTTCATAATCAACTCTTTCTTTTTCCCTGCGTGCCCCCCCCACTGTCCCATAATACTATATGAAAAACATAAAATGGAGTAATCCCCTTAAGATAGATATTTAACTCTTTGGTGCCTTACGCAAAGTTTAAATGCACCCTTCCGTGGTCGCCGGACCTATGATCAGTCCAAATTTATGGAGCATGTTGCACTATCCATGTTGTCTGCACGCGTGGTATAAGTGTTACCAGTGTTTATGGATCGATGATTGTGGATAAGGTTGAGGTGAGGTAATAGATATAATTTTGGATTATACGTCTCCAGGTGGTGACATATGTAGAGGGGGGGTAGGGTTTGTAGATTGGTGGTGTTCCTTCTTGATTATGGTACGCTGGATGCTATTTTCCCCATGAGTTTGAAAGGGGGCAGATTTGAGGTTGGATCGCTTTCAGCTACTTCTTTGATAGAGGCCACAGGAGAGGATGTTTGGGTCTCCATATGGATGTTTGGCTTCAGCTTCAGATGTGTTGTTATGCAGCCCGAGCAGGATTGTGTGTTACCGTGACGTTTGGAGGTGTATCATGGATTTGAAACCCCCATTGGCGTAGGGCTTTCTTTTGATTTGTGATTTTCCCCCCCCCCATATGAGTATTGATTTCGGTGTTTGATCCGGATTTTTGAGCCCCAGTCAACTGCGTTGACTCCCTCGATGAATTATGGGGATCATGGCCTCCTGTTGTAATTTGGGTTGGCCGTATGGGGTAAATTTCAGTGGTGTGTTAGTGGGAATATGTGATGGATGATCATTGATGGCTTCATTCAGTATTCGAGTTGTGATAGATTGTGTTTTTTCCCTTCGTGTTGGTATCCACTTGTCGCCGTAGACCCCTTAAATACATACACCATAGACTACCCCCCCCCCCGTGACCCTACTGCACCAACTGATATAGGTCATTCGGTGCGTCTTGCCTTGTTGTCGGGGTGTCTTTTGTCTCTCCCCCCCTTTGTTGCGGCTGTTTGGCGGCCTTTTTGGTGTGTGATGTGCCCCCCCCCCCCCCTGGTTCCTGTACCTCCTAAGTGTGCGTATAGGTGCCTCACCTAGCGCTACAGTGCTTGCGCCGGGGTGTTGAGCATGCTATTAGGCAGCGCTCGAACAGCTAGGTTCCACGCATGCGTCACCCACCGTCACCGATCTTCATCACCGGACGTCCCCCGGTCACGACTAATAACAGGTTTTTTGTACCGCAGTTTCCTCCCTGGAAACAACAACCCGAATCTGTCTCTATTTTCCGACCTTCTCCCCTTGTTACAAATCCCTGTAATTAAACGTTGTGTACAACTTTGATATAAATAAAATAGTAAAAATGTGAAGGTCTTAGGCAAATCGGGTGTTGTTAGTCCGCATCCTGGATAGCCATATCGCTTGGCGGCTTTGAATCCTCCCCTGTGAACCGTGTTCTGTGAGGTTCAAGTATATATTTATACAAACGCTCTGTTTCATCATTAACCCTGGCCTACTCTACCTATCTGGTTGTTTTTTACCGTAAAATGGCTTTAGGCTCGTAGTGTGGTGTTTTTGCTTGTTGTTTGTTGTGTGTGAGAGAGATTTTGAGTCCGGGTGGTGGCCATTGTGATTCTATATAGACCTCTGTATGGTCTTTCCTAGTGATCATCCGCGTCTTCAATGTATAGAAATTAGAACAACTTCAGATATTGTCTCTCGAACGTTGTACCAACCGTCGTAGTTTCGGTGTGCGTTTTTGGCGGGCTCTTCTGAGCCCTCATTGTTGGGGACTATACGTCATACATCTACACTTGAATGATGAAACTGGTCGCTATTGAGTTCCGAAAGTATTCAGGATCCCTCCTCCACCACCCCTTCCTACTTGCATTCCATTTGTTTTGTCAACACTCTCTGACCCTAACAACCGTTCTTTTCTAATATCGTCTGTGGCTGCCATTTGGGCACGTAAGGTATCCACCTTTGGTCCCTAGTGTTGCGTGTTGACGTCGCGTCCTATGTGTTATTTTAAAACAGCCTCTTGCTTTTGTCATTTATCAACCCTGGACGGGATTTCCCTTTTAGGGGATATATGAATTGTTGCAGTGACTTCTACTTGGCCTTGGTCCCCCATACTTTCTTGTCTTCCAACGAAATTGACTTGAGGGTTCTAGTTTAATAGCCCCCTGGTACTATTACCTAGGGTCTGTCCTCGTTTGTTCCTAACTACCTCCTCCCGCGCAACTCACCACTCCTGATGGATCTTTGCGATGCTGGTGGTGGGGTCGGCGTGGTGGGCGTTTTTGTTTTGGATTGTGTGGTGCGTTTGTATATGGGTGCCCTGGTGTGCTTCACGGGAGCGGGGGGCGCGGGGGGCGGCGTTTAGTGTCTGTCGGTTGAGTCTGTGTGTCCCCCCATGTTATCCCCCGGTGGGGGTTGGATGGGGGGTGTTGTGTGTGGTACTGGACATAGGTGTGGGGCCCCCCGTAATGTGGTTAGTGTAGTGGGTGGGTGGGACGGTCGGGGCCATGTGGGGGGAATGGACGAGGAAGTAAAGGAGTAGGGTGTTAAGTGGTGTTGTTTTTTAGGCCCGTGGGGGCAGCGGGGCCCCGGGCGGGGGGGGAGGGGGGAAAGGAGGGAGGGGGGGTCGTCAATACTGAGGGTTCGTGGCCCCTGTGGTGGGGGTTGGGGGGTTGGTTTGCTGTGTGGTTTGGGAGTTGAAGTGTGACGGGGTGGAGGGGGGGGGATGGTGGGAAATTTGGTACTGATCTGCGTCCTATTCTCCAGTATAGGAGGGGTATGTTCTGATTGGCTCAAGGATGTTGATTAGGTAACATCAGACTCCTATTCATTTTCATAGTGTGAAGGGGGTGTGTGGGGGGTTGGTGTACAGGGGGGGGGGGACCCCTCGCTCAAGGTGTGACGTGGTCTGTATCTGATGGGGTGGTATTTTGTCACAGGGGGAGTGGGTTGTGTGTGGGTGGTTTGGTGTTGGGGATAAGGGGGGGTGGTGTGTGCGGTGGTCTGTGGAGGCCGCGGGTATTTGGGGCAAGGTGAGGGTGTTTGTATGTGTTGATTCTCTAGGTGTTGTCTTTACTGTGGCTTAGGTGGCTGGGGTCAGCAGAGTATTTTTTTAGGGGTTTGTTTTGTTCCGTTCTGCATCTTGGCCCAGGGTGTAAAACCCGAGGTGTGTGTGTGTCCGCGTGGGGGGGGGGTGGTGGGATGTGGGCCCTGTTGTGTGTGGCCTGTGTGTGGGAGGGGGGGTTGGAAAGGGGTATGTGTGTGGGTGGCCCCCCCCCCCCGCGGGCATGGGGATAACTGGGTGTGGTGTGTGTTTAGGTGACTGTGTGGGTGGTGGGTAGGTCATACCTTGATGTGTGTGTCGAGAGCCTGGTTGTTGCCTCTCCTGTTGTGTGGCATGGTCGTGTGGTGGTACTACAATGTAGAATGTGTTCGTGTGTGTGTGTGTGTGTTGCGGTGGGGGGGAGGTGGTTACTGGAGGCTTGGGGTAGTTTATGTTTTTTTTTTTTTTGGCTGATGTGTGGTGTGGGCGGTTGTAGTGGTCTGTCGTTGTATCCTATTTTTCTTGGTGTGTGTTTCTGTGCTTTGCGTTGTACTGTTGATTTGGACTTCTGTGTGTGTGTGTGTGTGTATGGGTCGGAATGGGGGTGTGTGACTGTGGAGGTGTGGTTGTGGTGGTGTGGGGTCGTGTGGTGTGTGTCGTGTTAGTGTGTGTGTGTTGTGTGTGTGTGTTGACTGTGTGTGTGTGTGGTGTGTGTGTGTCGTGTTGAGGTGTGGTGTTTGTGTGTGTTGTGTTGTGTGGGTGTTTGGGTGTGTGTGTGTGTTTGGTTGACTGTGTGGTGTGTGTTGTGTGCGTGTGGGTTGTGTTTGGTGTGAGCGTGAGTGTGTTGGGGGTGTGTGTGTGTTCTGCCTTAGTGTGTGTGTGTGTAGTGTAGTGCTGATTTTGGGGTGCGTGTGTGTGTGTGTGTGGGTGTGTGGTTTGATGTTGCATGTGTGTGTGTGTGTGTGTGTGTGGGGTGTGTGTGTGTGGTGTTTTGGTATGTGTGTGTGTGTGTGTGTGTGTGATGTGTGTGTTTGGTGTGTTGTGGTGTGGTGTGGGTGTTTGGTTGACTGTGTGTGTGGGATCGTAGTGCATGATGTGTGTATTGTAGATATATGTCGCTGTTGTCAGTGTGGGACTTTGGGTGTGTATTGCTTTATGATGTTGTTGTGTGTGGTGATTTTTGATTGTTGTTTTGCTGTGTGTGTATGTTGTTGTTTAAGCCTATTGTTGTATGTAGATTTTTATCTTGTGGTTGTGTGAGGTCTGTGTGGTTGTGTACATTGTTGTGTGTGGTGTGTGAGGTGACGTGTTGGTGTGTGGCTGTAGTGCGTGGCTTGTATGTTTTTTCAATACTTGTGTGTGTGTAGTCTTTTTTTGAGTTGGTGTTGAACTTTTTCGGTGTCGTGTGGTGTGTGTGTTGGTGTGTGTGTGTGTGTGTTGACTTGTAGTGTGTGTGTGTGTGTTGACTGGGTGTTGTGTGTGTGTGTGTGTGGTGTTGTGTTTGTGTGTGTGTGCTGTGTGTTGTCTTGTGCGTTGTGTGTGTGTGTGTGGTGTGTGTGGTGGGAACGTGTGGTGTACGTGGTAGTGGTTGTGTGTATGTGTGTGTGTGTGATTGATGTGTTTTTGTGTGACTGTGCTGGTTGTTGTGTGTGTGCGTGTGTGTGTGTGTGTGTGTGTGTGTTGTGTGTTGACGTGTGTGTGTGTTGTGTGTGTGTGTGTGTGTGTTTGACTGTGTGTGTGTATGTGTACTGTGGTGTGTGTGTGTTTGGTGGGAACTTGTGTGGGTGTGTGTGCGTGTGTGTGTGTGGCAGTGCGTTGATATAGTAGCGTGTGTGTGTGGTGTGGTGTGGTGGTTGTGGTGGTGTGTGCTGTTGTTTGTTACGCTGGTGTCTGTGGTGGTGTGGTGTGATGTGTGGTGTGTGTGTGTGTCCGAGGAATAACGACGGTCGTGTGTGGTGTAGATGTGTTTTGCTGCTGCAGTGCCCAAAAGAAACGCATAAGACCACCCGGTTTCGTCAAGACAGATTTGTCGCAAGCTTTACAACGATCACGTGACGTCACCTGTAGACAAGCGGCCTCATACACGCTCACTGTGTAGGCCGCAGGCCTATTTAGAGGCACATGCATCGTTACTCTTCACTGAGTCATCTTATTTAAAAAAAAATCGAAAAGACCGAAATCAAACTGATCAAAGTAATTACAATTTTGTCAATATATCTAATGGGACTTTCGATATAGGCCTAAGTGTTTTAAGGACGGCAAAGGATAGGGGCTTCGAGTAGTTTTGCTGTGATGAATTTGCATTCATGAAAACTGAACACAGTCCAGGGGTACAACGAAGTGAAACTACCCATAGGGCAAAAGTAATAGCGTGCATCATAGTGGCAAAAGACCTAGCAGAGGGGAAGGCCGGATGGGGGTAGAGGATAGGCTGTGACAAATACACCTCTAGGGGGTTGGGGCACTAAATTGACACGTCTGATAGAGAGACATCTCCTGTCCACGAGGCTAACCATAGCCCGTGCTTTTGCCCAGCTCCTGTGCCAGGTAAGTTACGGGCTCACCATAGCCCGTGCTACTTGGAACTTGTTCCGAGTAGCTGAATCTATAACAACAACAAACGTCTGACACTTGACGGGTCTATCAGAACATAAACTAAATAAAAACTTATCTTTCGGTCTCGGCGATCATATACAACACGTCAACACCCAGTGAAGGGAAACCGTGCACGACCCTGGCAAGTACACAACGAGCCTATATGAGGACTGTCAACCACGAACAATGATGTAAACACAACATGATCCCTTGTACTGTACTGGTTACTAACGTCACCCAAGCGGCTTTCAAACTCAGGACCACGAGTCATCAAGCATTTGCACAATCACTTGCGACCCCAGTCCATATTTCAGCGATCATGGCGGCAATGTTGACACTTATTAAACAGTTTACGACCTTAGAAACATCACAACCCGAGGTTGCTATAAACAATCTCGTAGTGGCTGAGAGCTCAGACTAATAAATGTAAACAAAGCCACCATGACTTAGGAGAGAAGTGCGGGTTTCGTACGAGGCTGCGTAACTGATTGACGAATCCTGGGCCTGGGTGGGAGGGGCTGCTCTCAACTACTCATCGTATGCAAACAAGAGTGGTATCGTTTGCTAAGTGCCTCAACGCAGGCTTTTGAATGAGAAGGTTCGAAGACACCCTCTAGGAGCTGTCGACGTTCAGACCAACTTCATTCACAAAGTTCTTGCCTCATCAGTAGCTGCACCTCTAATCTCACTCATGGCGGCTTATTCGTGATTTACTAAACAGATCACGAGCTCTAGAGTGCTGCGAGGTCGTCCCTAAGAACCTCAGCTGAAGGACAACCTCGAAAGCAATTTAATAAATACAAAGCCGCCGTGATGGCCAGACAAGAAGGTGTACATCTAACAAGGAGGTACTTTGCAAATGCTGTGTCCTCTGCTCCGTGATGAGAGTAGCGAGCACCTCCCTCCCAGTAAGAGTGTGACAGGAGTAAGGAAGGAGGGTGTACAACGTGTTGGTGCAGCGAAGTAATGAATGGAAAAAGAGGCGAGGCAGAGGAAGCCTCGTCAGTAAAGCCGGGCCTCAGTTACCTTTCAGGCGCGCCATCCACACTTGGCCTGCAACAGTAAACAACACTCAATAGGGTCGCTCTCCCCGTCGGCAACACTCGCCCACGGTGCCATATATCTATTTACAAACATTAATGTTAACACCTTACCTTGATGGATTGACGGTCGCATACTGGGAATACAACTCGACATTAATAAACTCAAATACACTGTGCATGAATGGATATATATATATATTATAAAACATAAAAACACACAATTTGAAGATTATTTACCAAACTAATACATAATGTATATAGAAATACACAGGTATCTACAGAGGTATTTGATGCATATATTTACACCAAAATAAAATAAAACAGGAGTGAAAGTGTCAGACTGTACCAGTGGAGGGTATGGAAAGGAGAGACGGAGAGACGGAGAGAGAGAGAGAGAGGAGAAGAGGAGAGAGAGAGAGAGAGAGAGGAGAGAGAGAGAGAGAGAGAGAGAGGGGAGAGAGAGAGAGAGGTGGGGGAGAAGAACTCTCTCTCTCTCTCTCTCTTCTCTCTCTCTCTCTCTGCTCTCTCTCTCTCTCTCTCTCTCTCTCCTCTCTCTCTCTCTCTCTCTCTCTCGCGCTTACCCATACCGATCTGTTAGCCCGTTTATATACCAGTACCCACCAGTTTATCCCACCTCTTCTGATAATGGGCAGTGACTCACCCACCACAGGCGATTCCAGACGGACCGCCAAACGTGTTTACGACATGTTTCGACTTTGTTTACCAAGATCGTCTGCCTCCTACGCGGGAATATACCGACTACCTCAAGGTGTGAGGGGAAGGAGGAGGTGAGGGGATGAAGGAAGACGGGGGGGGGGGGGGAAGCGGGAGTTATCAGGGGCTTATTGGGGTAAGGGATGAGTGGAAAAGAAGGTAAGTAATAGACGTCTGGTCCGTCATGGACCCTTATTTGACGACGTCTTGGTCCATCTTGGACCCTTATGTGACGACGTCTCGGTCCGTCATGGACCCTTATTTGACGACGTCTTGGTCCATCTTGGACCCTTATGTGACGACGTCTCGGTCCGTCTTGGACCCTTATTTGACGACGTCTTGGTCCATCTTGGACCCTTATGTGACGACGTCTCGGTCCGTCATGGACCCTTATGTGACGACGTCTCGGTCCGTCTTGGACCCTTATGTGACGACGTCTTGGTCCGTCTTGGACCCTTATGTGACGACGTCTTGGTCCGTCATGAACCCTTATGTGACGACGTCTCGGTCCGTCTTGGACCCTTATGTGACGACGTCTTGGTCCGTCTTGGACCCTTATGTGACGACGTCTCGGTCCGTCTTGGACCCTTATGTGACGACGTCTTGGTCCGTCTTGGACCCTTATGTGACGACGTCTCGGTCCGTCTTGGACCCTTATGTGACGACGTCTCGGTCCGTCTTGGACCCTTATGTGACGACGTCTCGGTCCGTCTTGGACCCTTATGTGACGACGTCTTGGTCCGTCTTGGACCCTTATGTGACGACGTCTCGGTCCATTTTAGACCCTTATCAATCGTGACAATTTCACATGATTTTATTTTAACAGTTTGCGACTCATTACTGTGATTATTCTCTACGTAACAAGTAGGAGATATAACAGCCCCTTTAACATGTACTCTTTACTAAGGTGGTGTTAACAATGTCTGCATTCCAATGTTATGTTGCTTCTGTGATTTTATCATATTGAAAGACAGGATCTCTCAGTTCTAAATGCCTGTTAACCTGTGTCACTGAGGGGAGGAAGGCGTCAGGAAAGGCAGGAAGGATATCCTGCCTTTCCCAGAACCCAGAACCCTGTCTTTCCCAGATACCCAGAACCCCATCAACCAGGATACCTGGTTGATGGGGTTCTGGGAGTTCTTCTACTCCCCAAGCCCGGCCCGAGGCCAGGCTTGACTTGTGATAGTTTGGTCCACCAGGCTGTTGCTTGGAGCGGCCCACAGGCCCACATACCCACCACAGCCCGGTTGGTCCGGCACTCCTTGAAGGAAACAATCTAGTTTCCTCTTGAAGATGTCCACGGTTGTTCCTGTAATATTTATGATGCTCGCTGGGAGGACGTTGAACAACCGTGGACCAAGGGAGGAGGGTCAGAAAATACGGAAAGGTGTCATACTAGAAAGGAGTGTTAGAAAGGCAGGAAAGGGAGAAAAGCAGGGGAAGGGAAGGCAGCAAGAGGGCTGCAGGGAGGACAGGAGAAACAGCAGAAGACAGAATACAAGGTAAAGCAACAGTGCGCCAGCGGTCAGCTGTACCTAACACCACACTAATTATACCACTCAACCTTCACTACGAGAATACATAAACGTTACAGAGGGGTAGACAAAGCCGCTCTTGTGCGGGATGTGCGCTTCCACTCCTTGACCCACGCCCATGCCCTGACCCACGCCCTCAACCCCGTGCCCACACCCCTGACCTACGCTCTGGCCCATGCAATTACCAATGCTGTGGTCAACGCCCTGACCCCATTTCTTCTCTCACGTCACGCATCGCCCCCTGACCCATGCCCTCACCCACGCTCTGGGGCTCTACCTGCTACTTAGCTCTAGCAGGTTCCCAGTTTTTATACTCGGAGTAGTTCCGCTTGAAGGTTTAGGCGTTCCCGGACACGGCCCACCGCCCTACCAGCTGGAGCTGGAGAGACAGGCAGGAGTAACAGGTAGGGCGCTCCAGTGGATAAGGGAGTACCTAAGCAATAAGAAGCAAAGAGTTACAGGGAGGGGGTGAGACCTCAGATTGGCGTGAAGTCACCAGTGGAGTCCCACAGGGCTCTGGATCCTATCTTGCTTCTGATATACGTAAATGATCTCCCAGAGGGTATAGATTCATTCCTCTCAATGAAGCTTGAGGCTTCAAGAAGACCTGGACAAGCTGTAAGAATGGTCGAACAAATGGTTGTTAGAGTTTAACCCAAGAAAATGTAATGTAATGTAATGAAGATAGGCGTAGGGAGCAGGAGGCCAGTTACAAGGTATCATCCTGGGCATCATAATCAAGTGAATTTTTCCGGAACAAATTCTGAGTTGGTGACACCAAACTTCCCTCTATATCTGGTGATGGCGACTCTCCGTTATAATTGGTGATGGTAGGTCCACTCTATACTTTATGGAGGGTACTAGCCTCATATGTTGCTAGTATGTGCTAGCCTCATATGTTGCTAGTATGTGCTAAGGTCATATGTGCTAAGATCAGCCTCCTGGAGCCAACGCCACCGGCTAAAGGGCCACTAGACACCAGCTAGGACACACACACACACACACACACACACACACACACACACACACACACACACACACACACACACACACACACACACACACACACACACTAGGACACACCTCAGCCAATGCACTGTTAACCCAACACATCACACACCCAAAACAAATGACCCCCCACACCTCTTGACAACCAATGGTGTACAGGCCACCCAACTGTGTGACCTGAATACAGGGAGTACGACTTGTATTAAATCGTACTCCCCTGTATTACACAGGTACGACCTGGCCCGTCGTAATTTGGAACGAGCTGACAAATTAATCTTTAGTGTATACCCAACCAGTGATATCATCATACCAAATTATATACAGAAAATGTATACCAAACTGAAATAAAGATCAAATTAGAAAGTATATCATGAATATAACCCAGATTTTTATTATCATTTGTTTGTGATTGTTAATGTGCTCGTGTGTGTGTGTGTGTGTGTGTGTGTGTGTGTGTGTGTGTGTGTGTGTGTGTGTGTGTGTGTGTGTGTGTGTGTGTGGTGTGTGTGTGTGTGTGTGTGTGTGTGTGTGTGTGTGTGTGTGTGTGTGTGTGTGTGTGTGTGTGTGTGTGGTACTATGCCATATAAGATGAACATCTCAGGAGGGTCGTGTTTCTTGTATTATATGAACAGAACAGATGAACATTGCCTCTCACCCTGCCAGTAGAACGCTCCAGGGGCTCCGATGAACATCCTCTCCCCGTCCTGGAACAGAGAAGAACAAAGGGAACTGATGAACACTGCAGGTGAACGTGTTCATCAAATACTAAGGTGGGAGTCACAGTGCAGTCCGTCCACCTAAGGTTTCCCTACGTCAAGAAAACGGTCAATTTAAAGTGTCGTCTCCTAACTACCAGAGGACCCAAAACAGAAAACGGAACAGTACGTCATTTTCGCCACCCGCTTCCATTTTCTAGTATGAATTTTTTTTTGGCCTTATATAACGCATACGAGCGAAAAGCGACGTCTCTGTAAGAGGACAGGTTGACAGTAGTTCATAAGTGAGGTACTTTAGAACTACTAAAGTTCATAGGTTCAGGTTCATAAGTGGTGAAGTTAACTTGGGCACGCGCCCTCATTATGTTACAGAATGGGGTATTTAACCTCCCCTGTTCTCACATGACATTTATACAAATGTTTACAATGGACTAATGTCAGTGTCATAATATCTGATCAAAATGTATAAAACAATAAATACAATAAAATATAGATTACATCAAAGTTAGCCAACTCAATCTCAGAAATTTGAAGGACAGACAAACATTTTAGAGAAAA
>WNGS01001312.1:16904052-16923021 GCA_020271785.1 Procambarus virginalis | reverse complement strand
CACCCCACCAGCACGAGCACCCGCACCAGCACGAGCCCCACCCTCAACCATCACTAATCACCCCTCAACCCACCGCACCATCACTTCACCCTCACCATCACTATCACCCCACCCTCACTATCTCCTCACCCAGTCACTATCATCCTCACCCATCACTATCATCACTCACCCATCACTACATCCCACCCATCACTACACCCTCACCCATCACTATCACCCTCACCATCACTATCACCCTCAACCATCACTATCTTCCTCCCCCATCACTATCATCCTCACCCATCACTATCACCCTCACCCATCACTATCACCCTCACCCATCACTATCACCCTCACCCGTCACTATCACCCTCACCATCACTATCATCCTCACCCATCACTATCATCCTCACCCATCACTATCATCATGACAAGAGACATCAGACCTCTCAACTGTCTCTCTGTACAGCCAGCGCTTCTGCCAGGACAAAACCTGAGGCGGTCTCGAGAGTTTCAGGGGTGGCACAGGTCAGCCTGGCCATGGGGACCAGACTATAGCGCATAGGGACGGCTTAGAGGGCAATGTAGCCGGGAATATAAGCGTTACCGCCCGACGGTGTGGGTTACCACTATCTTCCATCCCCCCAAGTATCTAAGAGGTGACGGTGATTGGTTGGGAGAGTGCATGGGGGGAGGTGAAGGAAGGGGCGGTGAAGGAAGGGGGGAGGTGAAGGAAGGGGGGGGGGAAGATGAAGGAAACGAGTGAAGGAGAAGGCAGGTAAGGGCAATGTCTCACGCTTCACCTCTGGACCTATTAAGGTAATCCTCTTGAGCTTAATTACCAGACTTATACATCCGCCTTAATTACTTTCCTAGAGGAGGGGAGGAGGAGGAGGAGGAGGAGAAGGTGGAGGAGGAGAAGGTGGAAGGGGAAGAGGAGGAGGAGGAGGGGGGACGTGTCACAATTTGTCTTCATGTATGTCCCCCCCCCTCCCGCACCCTGCTGCTGTCTATGGCCATCACTCCACACTGCTCCACAGTTAATCCAACCCTCTTCAACTTAATTTATATCCAACCACACCTAGAGCTGTCTTGCTGCTGTCTCGTGTGAGATGCTCGCCCGTCTCACGCGGCAGGACCCTGTGACTCAACAGGACCAAAAAGCGTAGCCCTGACAGATGGAATTCACTTAGTCTATCCGCTATCCTTTGGCCACAAACAGGGCTTCACAGACCGCCCTCAACCGCCCTTCAGGTCGTCAGCATAACCACTTCTCTATTGCCCTTTGATACAAGTCTACATTTTTAAGAGAAAACTCTAAGAAACCTACCAAGAAGTTCCAGACCCAAAACAGCAATAACACCGACGACAAAATAATTTTGGTTTAGGTATGTACAAGTGAGACATAAATTATAATAATTAACAGAGAGAAAGTTATTATATCTGTCCAGTTTGAGTTTGGGAAGATGGAAGTATTAAAAGAAAACTTTTCACAGATACATGTTCTAAGCTCTAGAGAGACTTGACATTATAATTAACTAATTACAATAGAAATAATATAATGACTATGTACACGTACGTAAGGAAATATGAAATAAATAAATGATTTTAAAACTTAAATAAAATGAAACGAACATAATAAATAAAATGGAGCACATTGAGACACCGAAAGCTTTATCGACAACACGGAACCTGCAACCAAATGTGCAACATAAAACATTTAAGGCAGATCTAATTGTGCCACATAAGATATCCATGGCAGCCACAAGTGTTCAACATGGGACATCCAAGGTAGTCACAATTCTGCAACACAAGATATCCAAGGCAGCCACCAAGTGTGTGCTACACAAGATATCCAAAGCAGCCACCAAGTGTGTGCTACACAAGATATCCAAAGCAGCCACCAAGTGTGAGCTACACAAGACATCCAAGGCAGCCACAAGTGTGTGCTACACAAGACATCCAAGGCAGCCACAAGTGTGTGCTACACAAGACATCCAAGGCAGCCACAAGTGTGTGCTACACATGATATCCAAGGCAGCCACAAGTGTGAGCTACACAAGACATCCAAGGCAGCCACAATTGTGTTAACATAAGATGTTCAACGCAGCCATAATTGTGCAACACAAGACATCCAAGACAGCCACAAGTGTGCAACACAGGACATCAAAAGCAGCAACAAGTGTGCAACATAAGACATCCAAGGCAGCAACAAGTGTGCAATGTTAGATATCCAAGGCAGTCACAAGTGTGGAACGCAAGATATTCAAGGCAGCCACAAGTGTGGAACACAAGATATCCAAGGCAGCCACAAGTGTGGAACACAAGATATCCAAGGCAGCCACAAGTGTGGAACACAAGATATCCAAGGCAGCCACAAGTGTGGAACACAAGATATCCAAGGCAGCCACAAGTGTGAAACACAGGACATCCAAGGCAGCCACAAGTGTGGAACACAAGATATCCAAGGCAGCCATAAGTGTGAAACACAGGACATCCAAGGCAGACACAGGTAGCCAAGCAACACCTGCGATACTACTGACTACCAGCATCTGTCGTCTAGACACACCAACAGACAAAACAGAAGAATAGTATAGTACGAAAGAAATATGAAAACAAAACTAAAACACGTACTAAACATCGATGCACATAAGCAACATCAAAAGCACAGACATATAAATTACTATAAGACAATGAAGCAACAGAACATCGATAATAAAATAAATGCTACAAACATAGATGTACAGAAGAGAGTGAGTACAGGGCTCACTGTACTACACATCCAAGAGTCCATGTTCTACGTGAAGCACCCCGTGAAAAAACAGTAGCTGAAGTCTTCCTCCCCCTCGCCTACTGCGCCAGAAGATCTACCGTAGAAGGCGACGCAGGCGATGAGATAGATCGGGCAGTGGTTGAGGCGCTACACAGAGAGTAGAGTGTACAACACAGAGGCGCGTCACTGATGCATTCACATACACACAGCAGGAAACTATACCTTGCCCGTGAGGACGCCCTTCAAGTTGGGTCCCCGGGGAATGCCCACGGCCAGATCCTCTCCAGGAGCACCGTTAAACTCGCCCACCACCATGGCGTAGGAGCCATACATCGAGGACACCCCTGACACGCTGGCGAAATTGTACCCTACTTGCTCGTTCTTCAGGAAGAGGAAACCTGTCTGTTCAAACCACTCCCGCCAGGTGAGACTGAGGAGTCTCTCGCCTCGCTCTTCCTGTCCGGAGTCCTCGTCTTCGGCTCTCCGGCCGAGGAACCTCCGTGAGGGCAGCTCATCCCACACTGCTCCTTCCGCTCCCGCTGGCCCTGAGGGGACTGTGAGGGGACTAAATTGTCAGAAAGGTGGTTGGCGGCGCTACTGGGGAACTTCCCTTCACTGACTCGCCCTCCCCTTGACACCACATCTGCTGTCTGGGGAAACTCTTCTTATGTTTACAACTACACACAAACACTGGGGTTATGGTTTACAATATACACAAAATCACTCAAGCACAAACGACCCATACTCCACCTCGTTCCAGTATTCCTTAACTGCACACCAACAGAAACATAAATAGACTTGTCGACAGTTTACATAAAAAAATGGACCTGAAATAAATCACGGAGGTTGTGAGACTGGGTGTATACCAGGGCTTATTGCTGAGCAGCTCAGGGTCCCCTCAACACTCCACCTTGTGTCAGTGTGTCAGCACCCGCCTCTGACACACTCCACCTTGTGTCAGTGGTCAGCACCCGCCTCTGACACCCTCCACCTTGTGTCAGTGTGTCAGCACCCGCCTCTGACACACTCCACCTTGTGTCAGTGTGTCAGCACCCGCCTCTGACACACTCCACCTTGTGTCAGTGTGTCAGCACCCGCCTCTGACACACTCCACCGCTTCATCCTTTACATTGGTCACAGTGTAGCAAAAATAGATTTGAATTGTCTTCATCTTGGTGTGGTTCCATTGGTTACTTGTAAGCGAGAATCATCTGCTTGTGTAGCTTGAGAGGTCTTAAGAAGTATGTTTCATACGTGTATGTGAATACTGGCCAGGTTGTACTCACCTAGTTGTGCTAGCAGGGGTTGAGCTTGAATTTTTGGTCCCACCTCTCAACTGTCAACCTACTGGTGTACTGGTTCCTGAGTCTAATGGGCTTCATCGTATCTACATTTGAAATTGCATATGGAGTCAGCCTCCATCATATCACTATCTAATACATTCCATTTATTAACTACTCTAACATTGAAAACGTTCTTTCTAATGTGTCTGTGGCTCATTTGGGTACTCAGCTTCCACCTGTGTCCCCTTGTGCGTGTACCACCCGTGTTAAATGATGTTCGTCCTTCGGATGTGAAGATGGGCATGACTTAAATTTATTAGGTCGAAGGTCGGTGCCTGTGTGCCAGATGATGGAGGGTAAGCCCAATCTGGGTCTGGAAGGCTCGCCCACACATGGGACATTTGTGGGAGGATGCTACTGCAGGCAGAGATGAAGGTTTCTTTAGCTTTGTGCACAGTGTGTTTTCTCTAGGCCTCTGCAGTTCGTCTATTTTCTGCCGCACGGACCGCTTTGGTGACTTGAGTTTCCAGGCTGGACGGTACTGAGCAAGGGACTGCGAGGTCTGGATAGCTACCAGACCTCGCAGACACACATACATGTGTGTATATGTATGTGTGTGTGTTCTTTGTATTAATGTGTGCGTGCAAGATCCAGCCGTTAGCTCTCGACCCCCACCTTTCTAACTGTCGGTTGTTTAATATATTGACTTCTGGCGTATTATTCTTCTATCAGATCTAAGACATATTTCTCTCTCACAAACACACACACACACACGTCCTCAGGATGCAGTCCGTAGCAAGTATCTAACTCCACGGTACCTATCTACTACTAAGTAAACAGGGGCATCAGATGAAAAAAACTGTGCCCATTTGCTTTTGTATTTCCTTTGTGCCTGCAGGATCGAGCTATTAGCTCTTGGACCCCGCTTTTCTAACTATCGGTTGCTATTGTATAATAGTTCAAAATATGTATGATAGTTAAAATAATGTATAAAGTTCTAAATAGTACATTAATGGTGTATAATCTAAATAATGCCATTACAAGTTAACCTTTTTATAACTTATACTTTATACATTTATGTATTTCTGGCATTGTTTACAACTATTATACATTATCTAGAAGATTACAAAAAAAGGTACAAACTTTAAACGAATTAGAATTAAAAATTTTCCAAAGCTATTGATAAATAAGTAAAGCATATGAGACATTAAAAAGTATAAGCAGAACTTAATAATAATAAATAATAATAATAATAATAATAATAATAATAATAAAAATAATAACAAGGACTCTAACAAGTACAAATGTGTTGGAAAAAAGAACACGGGGAAAAAGCAGGAATTAAAATAATGGAAATACATTTGCTTTTGCACAAACGATAACACTATTAATCATATTTACATAAACTCATAGTGACGATACAATCTTTGTGCAGGAAACGCCATTAAATCCACATAAATACAAAATTATCTTATCAGACATGCAGAGTTACAGGGTTAATTAACATACAGTAAACCACGGTAGAACAATTTACCTTCTGAATACCAAGAGGGACATCATGGATCTAGAGCAGTTACCCCTAGCTACCCTTCAATTACCCCTCTAGCAAGGGGTAACTGAAGTATAATTGCTAGGTGACTCTTTGTAGACACCGTTGGAACCCTGACCCGCCCTACTCTACCGTCCACTGCTGACGGCTCTTACCTCAGCCCAGGTCATAAGGCTCTTGTGTTGCATACGGAGACTTGTCTGAGCTCTCATGGTGTTTTGCATGAAGGAAGAACTAACGTTCTTAAAAGCTGGATCACAGGTAAAAAACAAATTTTTTTTTTTTCAAAAAACATTCAAGAAATCCCCCAAGAATACAATATGTGATTTCCAGATACCTAAGTTCGCACATATGAATATTTCAGAACACGTATACTTACGACTGGTCGAGAAAGGCTGTCACTAAAGTGCACTTGGACGCACTTTTGACCATTTACAAGCACTATCAATAAAGAAATAATAATTACACACTATTATTCTCAAGTTTAGCATTTTACCTCTGTTAAATGCTTTAAAACTATAAATAAATTCATACAAGCAAGAGCTTATGTCGTACATTGAACAGAATATGCCTTAATATTGCTACCTCACCTTGCCTCACCTGGAGAATATTGCTACCTCACCTTGCCTCACCTGGAGAATATTCCTACTTCACCTTGCCTCACCTGGAGAGCATCGTACCTCACCTTGCCTCACCAGGAGAATATTGCTACCTCACCTTGCCTCACCTGGAGAATATTGCTACCTCACCTTGCCTCACCTGGAGAATATTCCTACTTCACCTTGCCTCACCTGGAGAATATTGCTACCTCACCTTGCCTCACCTGGAGAATATTTCTACTTCACCTTGCCTCACCTGGAGAGCATCGTACCTCACCTTGCCTCACCAGGAGAATATTGCTACCTCACCTTGCCTCACCTGGAGAGCATCGTACCTCACCTTGCCTCACCAGGAGAATATTGCTACCTCACCTTGCCTCACCTGGAGAGCATCGTACCTCACCTTGCCTCACCAGGAGAATATTGCTACCTCACTTGCCTCACCTGGAGAGCATCGTACCTCACCTTGCCTCACCAGGAGAATATGCTACCTCACCTTGCCTCACCTGGAGAATATTGCTACCTCACCTTGCCTCACCTGGAGAATATTCCTACTTCACTTGCCTCACCTGGAGAATATTGCTACCTCACCTTGCCTCACCTGGAGAATATTTCTACTTCACCTTGCCTCACCTGGAGAGCATCGTACCTCACCTTGCCTCACCAGGAGAATATTGCTACCTCACCTTGCCTCACCTGGAGAGCATCGTACCTCACCTTGCCTCACCAGGAGAATATTGCTACCTCACCTTGCCTCACCTGGAGAGCATCGTACCTCACCTTGCCTCACCAGGAGAATATGCTACCTCACCTTGCCTCACCTGGAGAGCATCGTACCTCACCTTGCCTCACCAGGAGAATATTGTACCTCACCTTGCCTCACCTGGAGACCATCGTACCTCACCTTGGCATTAAGAGCACAGTTTATTGTAACTTTTACTTTAGTTCCCCCTGGAACGTTACCTTACTTTACCTTACCTTACCTTACCTAACCATATAAACCTTTACATGATCACCTTCACTTTATTTTAGCACTGAGAGCATATGTAAATGGGGGGTAACTATTATCTACCTTACCTTTGTATTTAATTTACCGATCACAATAATTCTTGCCTTAGCATCTTAGAAAATTCAATGAGACAAAATAATGCTTACCTTGATTAACTAATTATAATTATCGACCATGAGAATTATAACCTTACCTTACGTTAAGAACGAGAGCTTAACTTACGGTAAATATTAACTTACGGTATATATTTAACTTACGGTAAATATTTAACTTACGGTAAATATTATTTACCGTAAGTTACCCACCCCTTCCACAAGCTCCCGTTCTCCAGAGGGTAAGTTAGAAACCACAGATTTTTATCAAGCAAATGCCCTATCTACTTGCAGAAGCACCACCCCATCGACACACACTTCAACCTCCATTACAGTTACCCTACATCAAACACCCTAACTTCCACTACGGCAAACCTCACCTTCAACCTTTCCAGTATCTAACATAACACTCTTAAGTCAATTATGAACACTCTCACCAAACGTTTCCCTACGCCTAATACCCGCCAGCCTCCCCTACGCCAACATTCTCACCTTTCCGGTATAGTTCAACCCTTTCGGGACCCCGAGCGCCACGTCCTGTTTTCCATCTCCTGAGAAGTCGCCGACGGCCACCGAGTACCCGAGGTACTGGTCGTCGTCAGTAGCGGGTCCCTCCCAGGTCATGGCGTACTCGTTCCTGGCGACCAGGCTCTGGGCGTGAACTTGCCCTGCACGCCGTAAGAAGAGAAAGAAAACAGGATTAGACTGAGCTGAGTTTGTGTTTCTAAACGACTGAGTTGTGTTTCTAAACGACTGAGTTTGTGTTTCTAAAAGACTGAGTTTGTGTTTCCTGTCAGAATAAAATATATAATTTGTCAAATACGCTGATTTTTATTATTTTATTAATTATTATTATATTTTACAGAGACAGGGGATCTTTCAACAATAATTTTTTTTATTTACATGCAAAAAGCCTAAAAAATAACAAACACATCTTATCATGCTATGCAAAATTGATCAGCTAAAAAAAACAGCGTATGAAAAACACAATTGTTTCGATATGCGAACGTAGCAAAATACTTATATAATTTGGCAGTAAAGACAATTCAGAGTAGCCAAAAGTTAATAAAAAGTAGCCAAAACAAAAAAAGTTAAAAAAAACAGTAACTTTAATACATGCTCTGGAACAAAAAAAAAACTGGCAAATAGCATCAATGAAAAATTGTAGTTATTTGGTGAATATGAAATTTTTAGTATGGACTCTACCTTGTTATTATCAAACTGAGAATTTATATATATATAATCCCGCTACAAAGATAGGCGTTGGGAAGATGTTAGAATGATGTTACGAAAACGAGGCCACATTGGCAGTGACGTGTCACGAACGGGTATACAACCAATGTGCCCCGATACAACAGCCATGTGGCACTGTTATATGGAACAAGATAGCGATAGCGGCAACCTGTTCCAGCCGCAAATGCTAGCCTATTCCTCCGGACAAATCTGGACAAACGCCACTGATGTAACGTTCGATCATCATTGATAACGTTGATTAAACGTAAAGATCAACGTTGATCCTGTTAAAACAACGTCATCTGCCCATATTTACCTGGCTGGCTACTGCGACTTATTGCAAGGATTATTGATCCTTAAGACTAGTATTAAAAACATCCGTCAATACCCAGAGCTGTTTATATATATATGTCTCTGTCTTGGAAGTAAACACTAGTACCAGCGTCCAGTGACGTTTATACACCTCTAATTGCCTCCTTATGAACTAGAATGTTACAGCTACGATACATGACGTTAAGTGATGTAGCTCTGCCAGTCTGCGTCTGTAAATTAACATACATGTCAACAAGGTCGCGAGAGCGTAAACACGTTCTCGAACACCTTCAAAAGCAGTGCAGCAGCGTCGTGCCTTTAGGAAAATATTAAAGTGCAGATATTGCCAAATAAAAATAAGCAATTAAAGTATTAAGCAAGTAAGTCAAATTATAAAATAATAACATAATAAATAGTAAAAAAAAATATTTATATAGGGATAAAAATTACACGAAATTAAATACTAAAGGAATGACTGCTGCAGTGCCCAAAAGAAACGCATAAGACCACCCGGGTTTCGTCAAGACAGATTTGTCGCAAGCTTTACAACGGATCACGTGACGTCACCTGTAGACAAGCCGGCCTCATACACGCTCACTGTGTAGGCGCAGGCCTATTTAGTAGGCACATGCATCGTTACTCTTCACTGAGTCATCTTATTTAAAAAAAAATCGAAAAGACCGAAATCAAACTGATCAAAGTAATTACAATTTTGTCAATATATCTAATGGGACTTTCGATATAGGCCTAAGTGTTTTAAGGACGGCAAATGGATAGGGGCTTCGAGTAGTTTTGCTGTGAATGAATTTGCATTCATGAAAAACTGAACACAGTCCAGGGGTACAACGAAGTGAAACTACCCATAGGGCAAAAGTAATAGCGTGCATCATAGTGGGCAAAAGACCTAGCAGAGGGGAAGGCCGGATGGGGGTAGAGGATAGGCTGTGACAAATACACCTCTGGGGGGTTGGGGCACTAAATTGACACGTCTGACAGAGACATCTCCTGTCCACGAGGCTAACCATAGCCCGTGCTTCTTGCCCAGCTCCTGTGCCAGGTAAGTTACGGGCTCACCATAGCCCGTGCTACTTGGAACTTGTTCCGAGTAGCTGAATCTATAACAACAACAAACGTCTGACACTTGACGGGTCTATCAGAACATAAACTAAATAAAAACTTATCTTTCGGTCTCGGCGATCATATACAACACGTCAACACCCAGTGAAGGGAAACCGTGCACGACCCTGGCAAGTACACAACGAGCCTATATGAGGACTGTCAACCACGAACAATGATGTAAACACAACATGATCCCTTGTACTGTACTGGTTACTAACGTCACCCAAGCGGCTTTCAAACTCAGGACCACGAGTCATCAAGCATTTGCACAATCACTTGCGAACCCAGTCCATATTTCAGCGATCATGGCGGCAATGTTGACACTTATTAAACAGTTTACGACCTTAGAAACATCACAACCCGAGGTTGCTATAAACAATCTCGTAGTGGCTGAGAGCTCAGACTATAATAAATGTAAACAAAGCCACCATGACTTAGGAGAGAAGTGCGGGTTTCGTACGAGGCTGCGTAACTGATTGACGAATCCTGGGCCTGGGTGGGAGGGGCTGCTCTCAACTACTCATCGTATGCAAACAAGAATGGTATCGTTTGCTAAGTGCCTCAACGCAGGCTTTTGAATGAGAAGGTTCGAAGACACCCTCTAGGAGCTGTCGACGTTCAGACCAACTTCATTCACAAAGTTCTTGCCTCATCAGTAGCTGTACCTCTAATCTCACTCATGGCGGCTTATTCGTGATTTACTAAACAGTTCACGAGCTCTAGAGTGCTGCGAGGTCGTCCCTAAGAACCTCAACTGAAGGACAACCTCGAAAGCAATTTAATAAATACAAAGCCGCCGTGATGGCCAGACAAGAAGGTGTACATCTAACAAGGAGGTACTTTGCAAATGCTGTGTCCTCTGCTCCGTGATGAGAGTAGCGAGCACCTCCCTCCCAGTAAGAGTGTGACAGGAGTAAGGAAGGAGGGTGTACAACGTGTTGGTGCAGCGAAGTAATGAATGGAAAAAGAGGCGAGGCAGAGGAAGCCTCGTCAGTAAAGCCGGGCCTCAGTTACCTTTCAGGCGCGCCATCCACACTTGGCCTGCAACAGTAAACAACACTCAATATGGGTCGCTCTCCCCGTCGGCAACACTCGCCCACGGTGCCATATATCTTATTTACAAACATTTAATGTTAACACCTTACCTTGATGGATTGACGGTCGCATACTGGGAATACAACTCGACATTAATAAACTCAAATACACTGTGCATGAATGGATATATATATATATTATAGAAACATAAAACACACACATTTGAAGATTATTTACCAAGCTAATACATAAATGTATATAGAAACACACAGGTATCTACAGAGGTATTTGATGCATATATTTACACCAAAAAAAATAAAACAGGAGTGAAAGTGTCAGACTGTAACAGTGGAGGGACGAGAAGAGAGAGAGAGAGGAGAGAGAGAGAGAGAGAGAGAGAGAGAGAGAGAGAGAGAGAGAGAGAGAGAGGTGGGGGAAGACCTCTCTCTCTCTCTCTCTCTCTCTCTCTCTCTCTCTCTCTCTCTCTCTCTCTCTCTCTCTCTCTCTCTCTCTCTCTCTCTCTCTCTCTCTCGCTTACCCATACCCATCTGTTAGCCCCGTTTATATACCAGTACCCACCAGTTTATCCCCACCTCTTCTGATAATGGGCAGTGACTCACCCACCACAGGCGATTCCAGACGGACCGCCAAACGTGTTTACGACATGTTTCGACTTTGTTTACCAAGATCGTCTGCCTCCTACGCGGGAACATACCGACTACCTCAAGGTGTGAGGGGAAGGAGGAGGTGAGGGGATGAAGGAAGACGGGGGGGGGGGGAAGCGGGAGTTATCAGGGGCTTATTGGGGTAAGGGATGAGTGGAAAAGAAGGTAAGTAATAGACGTCTTGGTCCGTCATGGACCCTTATGTGACGACGTCTCGGTCCGTCTTGGACCCTTATGTGACGACGTCTTGGTCCGTCATGAACCCTTATTGACGACGTCTCGGTCCGTCTTGGACCCTTATGTGACGACGTCTCGGTCCGTCTTGGACCCTTATGTGACGACGTCTCGGTCCGTCTTGGACCCTTATGTGACGACGTCTGGTCCGTCATGAACCCTTATGTGACGACGTCTTGGTCCATCTTGGACCCTTATGTGACGACGTCTTGGTCCATCTTGGACCCTTATGTGACGACGTCTTGGTCCGTCATGGACCCTTATGTGACGACGTCTTGGTCCGTCTTGGACCCTTATGTGACGACGTCTTGGTCCGTCTTGGACCCTTATGTGACGACGTCTTGGTCCGTCTTGAACCCTTATGTGACGACGTCTTGGTCCGTCTTGGACCCTTATGTGACGACGTCTTGGTCCGTCTTGGACCCTTATGTGACGACGTCTCGGTCCGTCTTGGACCCTTATGTGACGACGTCTTGGTCCGTCTTGGACCCTTATGTGACGACGTCTTGGTCCGTCTTGGACCCTTATGTGACGACGTCTCGGTCCATTTTAGACCCTTATCAATCGTGACAATTTCACATGATTTTATTTTAACAGTTTGCGACTCATTACTGTGATTATTCTCTACGTAACAAGTAGGAGATATAACAGCCCCTTTAACATGTACTCTTTACTAAGGTGGTGTTAACAATGTCTGCATTCCAATGTTATGTTGCTTCTGTGATTTTATCATATTGAAAGACAGGATCTCTCAGTTCTAAATGCCTGTTAACCTGTGTCACTGAGGGGAGGAAGGCGTCAGGAAAGGCAGGAAGGATATCCTGCCTTTCCCAGAACCCAGAACCCTGTCTTTCCCAGATACCCAGAACCCCATCAACCAGGATACCTGGTTGATGGGGTTCTGGGAGTTCTTCTACTCCCCAAGCCCGGCCCGAGGCCAGACTTGACTTGTGAGAGTTTGGTCCACCAGGCTGTTGCTTGGAGCGGCCCACAGGCCCACATACCCACCACAGCCCGGTTGGTCCGGCACTCCTTGAAGGAAACAATCTAGTTTCCTCTTGAAGATGTCCACGGTTGTTCCTGTAATATTTATGATGCTCGCTGGGAGGACGTTGAACAACCGTGGACCAAGGGAGGAGGGTCAGAAAATACGGAAAGGTGTCATACTAGAAAGGAGTGTTAGAAAGGCAGGAAAGGGAGAAAAGCAGGGGAAGGGAAGGCAGCAAGAGGGCTGCAGGGAGGACAGGAGAAACAGCAGAAGACAGAATACAAGGTAGAGCAACAGTGCGCCAGCGGTCAGCTGTACCTAACACCACACTAATTATACCACTCAACCTTCACTACGAGAATACATAAACGTTACAGAGGGGTAGACAAAGCCGCTCTTGTGCGGGATGTGCGCTTCCACTCCTTGACCCACGCCCATGCCCTGACCCACGCCCTCAACCCCGTGCCCACACCCCTGACCTACGCTCTGGCCCATGCAATTACCAATGCTGTGGTCAACGCCCTGACCCCATTTCTTCTCTCACGTCACGCATCGCCCCCTGACCCATGCCCTCACCCACGCTCTGGGGCTCTACCTGCTACTTAGCTCTAGCAGGTTCCCAGTTTTTATACTCGGAGTAGTTCCGCTTGAAGGTTTAGGCGTTCCCGGACACGGCCCACCGCCCCACCAGCTGGAGCTGGAGAGACAGGCAGGAGTAACAGGTAGGGCGCTCCAGTGGATAAGGGAGTACCTAAGCAATAAGAAGCAAAGAGTTACAGGGAGGGGGTGAGACCTCAGATTGGCGTGAAGTCACCAGTGGAGTCCCACAGGGCTCTGGATCCTATCTTGCTTCTGATATACGTAAATGATCTCCCAGAGGGTATAGATTCATTCCTCTCAATGAAGCTTGAGGCTTCAAGAAGACCTGGACAAGCTGTAAGAATGGTCGAACAAATGGTTGTTAGAGTTTAACCCAAGAAAATGTAATGTAATGTAATGAAGATAGGCGTAGGGAGCAGGAGGCCAGTTACAAGGTATCATCCTGGGCATCATAATCAAGTGAATTTTTCCGGAACAAATTCTGAGTTGGTGACACCAAACTTCCCTCTATATCTGGTGATGGCGACTCTCCGTTATAATTGGTGATGGTAGGTCCACTCTATACTTTATGGAGGGTACTAGCCTCATATGTTGCTAGTATGTGCTAGCCTCATATGTTGCTAGTATGTGCTAGCCTCATATGTTGCTAGTATGTGCTAAGGTCATATGTGCTAAGATCAGCCTCCTGGAGCCAACGCCACCGGCTAAAGGGCCACTAGACACCAGCTAGGACACACACACACACACACACACACACACACACACACACACACCACACACACACACACACACACACACACACACACACACACACACACTAGGACACACCTCAGCCAATGCACTGTTAACCCAACACATCACACACCCAAAACAAATGACCCCCCACACCTCTTGACAACCAATGGTGTACAGGCCACCCAACTGTGTGACCTGAATACAGGGAGTACGACTTGTATTAAATCGTACTCCCCTGTATTACACAGGTACGACCTGGCCCGTCGTAATTTGGAACGAGCTGACAAATTAATCTTTAGTGTATACCCAACCAGTGATATCATCATACCAAATTATATACAGAAAATGTATACCAAACTGAAATAAAGATCAAATTAGAAAGTATATCATGAATATAACCCAGATTTTTATTATCATTTGTTTGTGATTGTTAATGTGCTCGTGTGTGTGTGTGTGTGTGTGTGTGTGTGTGTGTGTGTGTGTGTGTGTGTGTGTGTGTGTGGTGTGTGTGTGTGTGTGTGTGTGTGTGTGTGTGTGTGTGTGTGTGTGTGTGTGTGTGTGTGTGTGTGTGTGTGTGTGTGTGTGTGTGTGTGTGTGGTACTATGCCATATAAGATGAACATCTCAGGAGGGTCGTGTTTCTTGTATTATATGAACAAAACAGATGAACATTGCCTCTCACCCTGCCAGTAGAACGCTCCAGGGGCTCCGATGAACATCCTCTCCCCATCCTGGAACAGAGAAGAACAAAGGGAACTGATGAACACTGCAGGTGAACGTGTTCATCAAATACTAATGTGAGGAGTCACAGTGCAGTCCGTCCACCTAAGGTTTCCCTACGTCAAGAAAACGGTCAATTTAAAGTGTCGTCTCCTAACCTACCAGAGGACCCAAAACAGAAAACGGAACAGTACGTCATTTTCGCCACCCGCTTCCATTTTCTAGAATGAATTTTTTTTTGGGCCTTATATAACGCATACGAGCGAAAAGCGACGTTCTCTGTAAGAGGACAGGTTGGACAGTAGTTCATAAGTGGAGGTACTTTAGAACTACTAAAGTTCATAGGTTCAGGTTCATAAGTGGTGAAGTTAACTTGGGTCACGCGCCCTCATTATGTTACAGAATGGGGTATTTAAAACCTCCCCCTTGTTCTCACATTGACATTTATACAAATGTTTACAACTGGACTAATGTCAGTGTCATAATATCTTGATCAAAATTGTATAAACAATAAATACAAATACAAATATATATTACATCAAAGTTAGCCAACTCAATTCTCAGAAATTTGAAGGACAGACAGACATTTTAGAGAAAACATTGTAGCCCTTTATCCTAACGAACAGTAATAATTAAAATCAATAAATATTTAAGCATATTGTACGGAAACAACAACTGAAAGTACCATTGTATATACAAAACGCACTAACGCTTGCCATCTTCTAACTCTCTGGTATTTCTCCAAATTCCTGAAATTGTTTAGGATTTTAAAAATTTCTTTAATGGTCTGCGTGGAGACCTTCTTGAGTACAGTGGCCCTTTTTTTTCGTTAAGTCCTGCGTGATGGACTTAACGAAAACAGCATGTAAAGGATCATGCTGGGAGTTCTACTAGGCTTGACTTGTGAGGTCCGCCAGGCTGTTGCTTGGAGCGGCCCGCAGGCCCACATATCCACCACAGCCCGGTTCGTCCGGCACTCCTTGGAGAAAATGATTATTTTCTCTTGAAGATGTCCACGGTTGTTCCGGTAATATTTCTAATGCTTGCTGGGAGGACGTTGAACAACCGCGGACCTCTGATGTTTATACAGTGTTCTCTGATTGTGCCTATGGCAGCCCTGCTCTTCTCTGGATCTATTCTGCATTTTCTTCCATATCGTTCACGCCAGTATGTTGTTATTTTACTGTGTAGATTTGGTACTTGGCCCTCCAATATTTTCCACGTGTATATTATTTGATATCTCTCTCGTCTTCTTTCTAGTGAGTACATTCGGAGAGCTTTGAGACGATCCCAATAATTTAGGTGCTTTATCGCGTCTATACGTGCTGAATATGTTCTCTGTATTCCCTCTATTTGAGCAATCTCTCCTGCTCTAAAGGGGGAAGTGAGTACTGAGTACTCAAGACGGGACAGCACAAGTGACTTGAAGAGTACAAGCATTGTGATGGGATCTCTGGATTTGAAAGTTCTCCTAATCCATCCTATCATTTTTCTGGCTGTCGCAATATTTGCTTGGTTATGCTCCCTAAACGTTAGGTCGTGAGACATCATTATTCCCAAATCCTTTACATGCTGTTTTCCTACTTTGGGCAAATTTGATTGTGTTTTGTACCCTGTATTATGTTTAAGGTTCTCATTTTTACCGTACCTGAGTACCTGGAATTTATCACTGTTAAACATCATGTTATTTTCTGTTGCCCAGTCGAAAACTTTATTAATATATTGTTGTAGTTTTTCAATGTCTTCAGCAGAGGTAATTTTCATGCTGATTTTTGTGTCATTTGCAAAGGATGATACGAAGTTGTGACTTGTATTTGAGTCTATATCTGATATGAGAACAAGGAACAGCAGTGGTGCAAGGACTGTACCTTGAGGTACAGAGCTTTTACTGCGCTCGGACTCGATTTTATATGGTTGACTGTTACTCTTTGTGTTCTGATCGACAGAAAACTGAGTATCCAGCGTCCTACTTTACCAGTTATTCCCCGTGACCTCATTTTGAATAAACACTTATCCAGCTATCCACCATAAGGTTATTTTACATCCGGGACAGGTCCCTTTGAATATAAAAATAAAAATATTCCAGACAAAATTATGAAAACTCCGCTATAATTTCTATCTTGCCAGCGCCCGCACTCCCTCTGTAAATTATCCTAAGCTTTATTTCGAGAATCTTCGAGTAATTTCGCTAAAATTAGGAGATCACGTCTGAGGAATATTATCGCTTTCAGCTAGTTTCGCAATTACGTCATTAGTTATTATTGTCATATATTTTAGGTGTGACGTCACTGATAGCAATGCAGTGACGTCATTCTTGTTTCATGATTTTGTGATGTCATCAGGTAACTTTGATAGTTTATCACGTGACCTCCCTCTGCGCCCCCTCCCCCATGCTTCCTCCCACTGCGCTCCTTTGGCACCACTGCCTCCCCCTGGAGCACATCTGGAGTAGGTTCTGGGAGTTCTTCTACTCCCCAAGCCGCCGGGCCGGCTTGACTTGTGATAACTTGGTCCACCAGGCTTTTGCTTGGAGCGGCCCGCAGGCCCACATACCCACTAAAACCTGGTTGGTCCGACACTCCTTGCACGAACGTATCTTAAGTGCCTCTTGAATACATCCACCTTTGTTCCAGCTATATTTCTAATGCTTGCTGGGAGGGTGTTGAACAGCCGTGGACCTCTGATGTTCAGTGCTCTCTGACTGTGCCTCTGGCACCTTTGCTCTTCATTGTTCTATTCTGCATATCCTTCCCATGTCTTTCCTTCCAGATTAGACCCGCCTGGGTCTGACCTCTCCCCTAAGGGTAGGTTTCCTAGGGTGTTACACATCCTTCCCTCATCTCCTCCCCTACTTTGACATCTCCATCCCTCCACCCCATACATACTGGGTAGCATTTCTCCATCACAACAGCTCGCGAGTATGTCCACCTTCAACACTCTTATCTTCAACAACCCACAATTCTCTCTCCCTACCTCAGTTGAACCCCCAGATTCCCACACTACCCCGTTACCACCCCCGCCAGCTTCAAGAGCAAACCCACAAAGAGTTTCCAGAAATATTAGGCATCGCGTGAAGAGACGAGCTCACCGGAATACAATCCTAGCAATTCTCTTGGTGGTGTTCACACGGGGATGACAATCACCTCACATACAAGCACAGTGGCCAGGAACATGTCAGGCCGGTAGAGCCGCGGAACCCGGGCTGTAGCGCCGGATTATCCAATATCTCGAACTGGTTTCGTCTTCGGGGTGAAGAAAGTGAGTTTCCACTAGAGTTGGAGCCGTGTCCTGAGCCGTGTGTGTGGCGGGCCAACCACTCGAGGTGCTAATACTCCACCACTCCATCTTGACAGAATACATGGTACAGGTTGGGGGGGGGGGGTTATTTATTCACTTGAGCCGTTTCCGGCTTCATAATTAGGGGGGGGGGCCTGTAGTCACGTATTTGTACTCACCTACGTCTGCCTGTAGGGTCGAGCGTCACCTCCCAAGACCCGCCTTTCAAACATTTTTGTGGGTATAATGCAGTGATTCTCTTTTCTAGTTCATCTTATCAGATTTACATTTAAACTGTTTACAGAGTGAGTTTCAACCTCATGAACAAATTCCACAAGGCCGTGACGAGGGTTCGAATCCTGTCACAGCCCTTGGGATTGGTTCATTTGATGCATCACGTTAGTGTGATCTCTGTGTGAGTTTCAGCCTCGCCTTCGTCAACTCATTCTACTTATTTGCAACTCTTCAGCGAATGAGTTGCTTCTGACGTCTCTGGCTCGTTCATGATGCATTACTCGCAGTTCCTCGCTTTGGACATTGTGTTTTGTTACTCTTTCAATTATCGTAAGATTTTGTATATCGTTAACATATCTTTGTGCTTTTTTCCTCCGGTGTGCGAAGTTCTAGTTCCATCAGTCTTTCCTTCCAGTGGGTTGCGGTCCAGTTCCCTCAATCTTTCCTCGAGAGAGAGATGAGAAGATGAGAGAGAGGACTGAGAGAGAGAGCAGAGAGAGAGAGAGAGAGAGAGAGAGAGAGAGATGAGAGAGAG